>JANHMN010000005.1:58408679-58458922 GCA_030674055.1 Rhabdomys pumilio | reverse complement strand
GATAGATAGATAGATAGATAGATAGATAGATAGATGATAGATAGATGATAGATAGATAGATAGATAGATAGATAGATAGATGATAGATAGATGATAGATAGATAGATAGATAGATAGATAGATAGATAGATAGATAGATAGACAGATAGTCTCCAATTATATGTAGTCATTACCGTTAGTTTAGTTTTTAAAATTATAAAGAAAAGTTTAAAAAATTAAAGAAAATGCTGAATACAAACACTGGGTGGTATGGTTTTCTCTGACACTCTTCAGCAGTAATAAATTTTCTTCACATAGAGCACTTGAATAGAAGATACAGAATCAACTTCCTTATCCTTCCCTCCTCTGAGCTATACTTTTATTCCTTTTTCTTTTGAGACAAGACCTCATTCTGTACTTTAAGATGCCTATACCTTACCTTACTGTGAGCCCAGACTGGCCTCAAACTTGTGGACATTTTGTGGCCACAAGTTCAAATTCACAGACTTGTGCCACTACATTTAGTTCTGAAATATGTTAGATCACATACTACATGGTTTGCCTTTGTGAGAAATTTTATCAATATAATAAATTGACTAGAACTATTAGAAAATAATATATTCTCCATAAATTTTTGTAATTTAGTATTGTGAATCTCAACACCTTTTGAAAGAAGTATTATGTGAAAGTAATATGCTAGAATTATGACAAACTGAGTTCCTTGACATATAAGGGCTGTAAGTTCATCTGGCTCAGTTGAGAAAAATGCATAGGCTTACTCTAGAAAAAGATGTCAGAGTATTTTCTGGCCAGGTTTTAGATAGTTGCCTGGAAAAAAACTAATATAGACTGAGAGGGAAAAAACAGTGTAAAACAATCTTTAGGAGAAAATAATGGCTCTTATTTGACTTTGACTACACTTTCAAAGAAATTATGACTGGTTGAACTTTTATCTAGTACATATTCCTCTTCCTGCTCAAGATGTCACATCCTTAAGCCAATGTATATTAGAAAATTTCTCAGCAGGTAACAGAAACAGTTTCAGTTTTAGGAAAGAACTATGGGAAATTTTTCCATGTTTGGAAAGTTAAAGGGAGATGGTACTCAGACTATAAAAGTGGTAATGACCTTCTAAAGACCTATTGTCTCTTAAAATACATAGAAACCAAAAGAAACGAGTAAGTTAAAAATAAGCAAATATTAAGCTCCTGAATAAACACAAGATTCATGTACAGATGGAGTCTGAACACTGCAGAATGTTATTAAGGACTGGGAACATATTTGATAAAGATAAAAATGAAGATGGAAGGATAGCTGACGGAAGCTGAACATAGAAAACTAAAACAGCTTCAGAGGAGATGATATGACTTTAAAATATGTCTTGTAGAAATCTTAGCCCATTATTTATCTAGATATTCTCCATTAATACCTCTAGCACACACTCTACATCCTTGCCCTTTCCATGTTCATTAGTCACATTTCCCATTGATTGGTTTTATTCTTCTTTTGATGCTTCCAAGATCTTAATCATATTTGTTACTTTCAATTTTGATATTTATCAACTAATAGGGAATGTGTGTTTTAACCAATTCTTTGAAAAACATCTCTTGTTATTCATGCACAAGTTGGATGGCTGCTTCAATGACAGAAAAGGCATTCATCCTTAGAGTTATGAGTGTTTCACCCAACATTAGAATGCTCTGTGGAGTGGTTCAACACAAGCATCTTTTATTCCCACTGTGAATCGGATTAGGAAGATTAGAAGGAAATACTGTCCTGAAGATAGGATGCTAGACATTTCTTCAAGGATATTATAATGTGGCATTTGATGTTCTATTGGGATTTTAACAAGTTTTGCATGGTCAAATTCCATTAAGAACCTGGCCTTCTTCCAAGAATATGCTTGTCCCTCTCATCTGCCACGGTATCATCACTGTAAGAAAGCTTCACCTCACCTGTTAAATCATAGCAGAACATTTTTTAAATTGCTTTTATTTTGCTCATTAGCATGAAAGTGTTTTAGACAAAACCAGAACTTTAGACAGAACAATATTAATCACAAATATGACAGTTAGAGAAGGAAACACATATTTCTATATTCCTTATACAAAATGATAAACTTAATAATTAAATTTGATACCACTTATATCATCTTGCCAACTAATATGTGATGCCTAAAAGAGTCGACACACTTTATTCTGAGTACCTTGGCAAACTTTATACAGTAATATTTACAAGTTTTTCTTTCTTGTGATTGATATTAAAGGGTAAATTAATTATTAACTGGGTGAATTAAAATATAATAATTGATTTTTGATTCTTTACTCATTTGACATCAAAATTTCAGCCTTTCTGTGCCTCTCCTTTCAGTCCCATCTTCACATAACCCTCCTCCATTACACTGTCCACTTCTCTACTGTGAAGGGTAAGCCCCCACCCCCACCCCACCCCCACCCTACCCCCACCCCACCCTCCACCACTATGAGTATCAACTTGCCCTGGGATATCAAATCACAGCAGGACTAAGTACATCCTCTCCAACTGAAGCCCAAACAGGCAGCCCAGCTAGTGGAAGGGGATCCACAGACAGGCAGGCAACATAGTCAGAGACAACCCTGCTCCAATTGTTAGGGGACCCACATGAAGACCAAGCTGCACATCTGTTACAAATGTATAAGGAGTCTCTCTCCAGCCTATACATGCTCTTTGGTTGGTAGTTTAGTCTCTATGAGGCCACATCAGCCCAGATCTGTTGACTCTATAAGTCTTCTAAAGGTATCCTTTACCACGTCAGCCTTTTCAGTCCTTCCCCTAACTCTTTCACAAGTTTCCCCAAGCTCTGCCTAATATTTGGTTGTGGATCTCTGCATCTGTTTATATTAGCTTCTGGAAGAAGCCTCTCAGAAAGCAATTATGCTAGGTTTCTGTCTGCAAGCATGGTGAAATATCTTTAATAGTCCATTCTTTCTCAAGGGGTGTGTCTCAAATTGTACCAGACACTGGTTAGCTACTCCTTCAATCTCTGCTCCATTTTTATCCCTGTACATCTTTTAGGCAGGACAAATTTGGAGTTGAAGATTTTGTGGGTGGGTTAGTGTTGCCCACCCTCCACTGAAGTCACCTTCTATATTGGACACAGGAGGTGGCCAGTAAAGTCTCCATATCCCCAGTTGCTTAGAGACTCAACTAGTTATAATATAGACTCCCAGGAGCCTCCTCTGTCCCAGTTCTACAACCCATCACAGAGATGAAACCACAATGATTTCAGTTTTCTCTTCCATTCCTCTCTCCCTTTCCCTTCTCACACATTATCCCTACTCCTTGTTCCCTCCCCATCCCCAAACCTTCTGCCACCTAGTTCACTTCCTCTATCCACCTCTGATGTCTATTTTACTGAGTGAGATTCAAGCATCCTCCCTTGGGCTCTCCCTGTTACTTAGCTGTTTTTCTGTTTTTTTTTTTTTTTTGCCTATGGATCATAGCATGGTTATTCTGTACTTTATGCCTAATATCCACTTATAAGTGAGTACATATCATGCATGTCCTTTTGAGTCTGAATTATGTCACTCAGAATGAGTTCCATCCATGTGCCTAACAAATTTCATAATGTCTTTGTTTTTAATAGCTGAGTAGTATTGAATCATGTAAATGTACTCATTTTTATTCATTCTTTAGTTAAGATTGTTTCCAGTTTCATACTACTACAAATAATAAATAAATTTAATTTCATATGTATTCTGAACTAGCAGTGAATTATTGGTAAATGCTGTTTAATATGTTTCCCTCAAAAACAGAGGCCTGTATTAAGAGAGTATCTAAAAACTGAAACTATAGTCCAAATAAGCTGTGCATTTGTAGTGTGTCTGGTTAAAATATATTTTTATTGTTCTGATTGTTCTAAAATCTAAGTGTCTGACTTGTGACCAGACTTTCTTATTTTGGAACTTCACTAATATATGGGTATAAAAGTATTAATTTAGAGGTCATTTCATGATAAACATTTTGCAAAATAATAGTAATAGCTTTTTTTCCCTGAAACAACTTGCCTCCCCAGTTACCTCAGCCTTTGTTTATCCATAGGGTTTATAGTACCAGCTATGAATTCCTTCTTGCAGAACAAGCCTTAAAAACAGTAAGACAATTGCTAGTTACTCTAACATTCATGATACTATTGCCTCATTGGACTTATCTTGCCAAGTACATCAATATCATATCCTACAGGATTCACATGTGGTAACAAATTTAAAGACTTTTCTCCCACAGTAGCCTGCATAGTACCTTCTGGAGATAGCTAGAATGGGAAACAATTCTAAGTCAGTAGCAACTTGATTTGTTCATATCTTTTGACCGACATGTGTAGTATCTTCAGCAAGAATGTCACTGTCATGTTCTGGTGGGTATGCAATAGGAATAGAGGTAGCTTGTATAGTCTGTGGGGCCTTACACAGTCCCTTGACTAACAATTTGAAGGGAGGTTTTTTTTTATACCTGTGGGCCTTTTGTTTATAACCTCTTTTCTAGGAAGAATATTTCCCTCTTGTGTTTCAATCAAATCTTTCTTTCACTCCCTATCCTCAAACTCATTCTATAACACTACTATACATCATACAAAATTTAAAGCTATGGAGTCTATTTAGTGATGATACTATGTACATGGGTTCATCCTCTAGATCATGGAAAACATATTTTGGGTCCAATTTCTGAAGCAAACTGATACTCTTCCCATTTCTGGCAGCCATCACTTGCCAATAGCCCTTCAGTTATGGGTGGGATATCCTAAGCCCCTCTCTTATCTATGATGAAATTTGGCTGACTTACTCTACTGAAGATCTTATGCATGAGATCATAGCCTCTGTGAGTTCTTGTGCTCAACAACACTCTGCTGTCAAAAAACATTTTTTAGCATGACTGGAAAAATGAAACCCTCTAATGCTGCTGGAGCTTACAATCTTTCCAACTCTCTTCCACAACCTTTGAAAAAGCCATATGAAAACCTGCTATTTTAGAAGCTTTCTAAAAGATTTTATATATATATATATATAATTTAATCAGGAATTATGGTGCCTCTCCACCTACAATGACCATCAACCTAGTGATTTGTGACCATTGGTTCAATAGCCCAAATGTTAATTGGATTTACCATATACTTTCTTACTAAATTTAAGGTCTGCTTCCCACGAGAGAAGTCTTCTTTGCTACTGTTAACTACATCAAGAACATATGACTGGATAGGTCATTGACCTTAGAAGAGAACTTAATATTATTTTGCTAAATAGACATAGTATTAAATAGCCCCTAAATATATCTTCATTTGTATATATGAGTAGAGCTCTCAACCTCACCAGAGAAGCCTCTCTTTGTAGCAAACACATAATTTTTAGGAAGTTTATAAAATAATGTTTTTTACATAACTTTTATAACTTTTTCAAGCACCTTTAGTGTCATCTACTACTCCTCCTTCCCTTTCCACTGTGCCCTCCCATCACTTTCCCACTTAAGCATCCCTTCTTCTTCCCACTTTGCCTGTGTACCACCTCTATTCTACTATCCTCTTCACTTAATCTCCAATGGCCTCTTTCTAGTTTTCTTACTAGTGCAATACTCTAAGTTAAATAAATAAATCTACATATGAGAAAGAATGTTTAGTGTTTGTCTATCTGTTTAAGTTGTCACACTCAGTATATTTCTCCAGTCCCATCTACTTAGTGCAAATTTGAAGACTGCAATTTTTCTTGACTCTTAATAAAATTCTCTTATATATATATATGTACCACACTTTTATTACTTCAGTTACTGTCTCTTTCAAGTCTCCTTTGAAGTGAAGTGTGGGCTGGTGGGTGTGGTCCAATTCTGACTAAGAAATTTTTTGGTATTCACATTTATGTATTTGTTTACTGTCTGTAAGTGTGGAGGGATGCAGCAAGAATGTGGACAGCAAATGATGACTTAGTGGTATTATCACTCTCCATCTACCATGTGGTTGCTTGAGATTTGTACCAAACACCGTTACTTGTTGAGCCAATTTTTTTCTGACCTAAAGATATTTGTAAACTTAAATTTTAACATTTTAAGTTAACCATTTAAAATTGTCATGTAATAATTATGCATGTTTTATGTAGATTGTGATTTATTAATAAATATATAAACCATATACAGACCAAATCAGAGTAATTGCATGTGTCTACTTTTCTTTTTTGAAAAAATATGTTACTTGTTCAGTTCTTTACTTTTAGAGCCTTGAGACCCTTTTAGTTTGTCATAAAATAAATGATCAGTTTTGTGAATCATTGCTGTTCCACTGTCTTGTAGGACATAACAAATATTTCTCCAAACTGACAATGTCTAGTATGTTTATTAATCTTTACTTCTTCAAGCCTTAGTGGTTCTAGCATTCACTGTCCTGTTTTTAACAGTGTATTGTATGTTCATTTGTTTCATTTTATTTCTATTTATTTTTATTGGAAATTTTCTTTATTTACATTTCAAATATTATCCCCTTTCCTGGTTCACCTCTGAAAACACCCTATCCCATCGCCCCTCCACCTGCTTCTATGAGAGTGTTCCTTCATTCACATACCCACACCTGTTTTGCTGCCAATGAATTCCCCTACACTGGGGCATTGAGTCTTCACAAGACCAGGGCTTCTCCTCCAAGTGAAGCCTGACAAGGCTATCCTCTGCTACATAAGTGGCTGGAGCCATGGGTTCCTTCATGTGTACTCCTTGGATGGTGGTTTAGTCCCTGGGAGCTTGGGGGTGTCTAGTTGGTGGATATTATTATTCTTCCTATGGGGTTGCAAACATATTCATCTCCATTAGTTCTTTCTCTAGCTCCTCCCATTAGGGACCAACCTTGGGGCTGCATGCTCAGTCCAATGGTTGGCTGTGAGCATATGCCTCTGTATTTGTCAGGCTCTGACAGAGCCTCTCAGGAGATAGCTATATCAGTCTCCTGTCGTCATGCACTTCTTGGCATCCACACTAGTGTTTGTGTTTGGAGAATGAACATGGAATAGAGCCCAAGGTGGAGCAGTCTTTGGATGGCCTTTTCTTCAGTCTCTGCTCTACACTTTATCTCTGTATTTGCTCCCAAGAGTATTTTGTTCCCCTTTCTAAGGAGGACCGAAACACCCATACTTTGGTCTTCCTTCTTGGGCTTCATGTGGTCTGTGAATTTTATCTTGGGTATTCTGAGCATTTGGGCTAATATCAACTTATCAGTGAGTACATACCATGTGTGTTCTTTTGTGACTGTGTTACCTCACACAGGATTATACTTTCTAGTTCCATCAATTTACCTGTGAAATTTATGAATTCATTGTTTGTAATAGCTGAGTAGTACTCCATTGTGTAAATATACCACATTTTTTTGTTTTTTTGAGACAGGGTTTCTCTGTATAGCCCTTGCTGTCCAGGAACTCACTCTGTAGACCAGGCTGGCCTTGAATTTAGAAATCCGCCTGCCTCTGCCTCCCAAGTGCTGGGATTAAAGGAGTGTGCCACCACTGCCTGGCAATATACCACATTTTTTGTATTCATTCCTCTATTGAAGAACACCTGGGTTCCTTCCAGCTTCTGGCTATTGTAAATAATGCTGCTATGAACATAGTGGAGCATGTGTTCTTGTTATATGTTGGAGAATATTATGGGAATCCTATATATAATATGGGAAAAGGAGAGGTATAGCTGGGTCCTCAGGTACTACTATGTCCAAATTTCTGAGGAAACACCAGATTGATTTCCACAGTGGTTTTACCAGCTTGCAATCCAACCAACAATGTGGGAGTGTTTCTCTTTCTCCACATTCTCGTCAGCATCTGCTGTCACCTGAGTTTTTGATCTTATCCATTCTGACTGGTGTGAAGTAGAATCTCAGGGTTATTTTGATTTGCATTATACTGATGACTAAAGATGTTGAACATTTCTTTAGGTGCTCCTTGGCCATTTGGTATTCCTCAGTTGAGAATTCTTTGTTTAGCTCCATGCCACATTTTAATAGAATTATTTGCTTCTCTACAGTCTAACTTCTTGAGTTCTTCGTATATATTGGATATTAGCCCTCTATTAGATGTAGAATTGTTAAAGATCTTTTCCCAATCTGCTGGTTGCTGTTTTTTTCTATTGACAGTGTCCTTTGCATTACAGAAGCTTTGTAATTGCATGAAGTCCCATTTGTTGATTTTTGATCTCAGAGCATAAGACACTGGTGTTCAGTTCAAGAAATTTCCACCTGTGCCCATGTGTTTGAGATTCTTCCCCACTTTCTCTTCTACTAGTTTCAGTGTATCTGGTTTTATGTGGAGGTCCTTGATCCAGTTGGACTTGAGTTCTGTACAAGGAGATAAGTATGAGTTGATTTGCATTTTTCTACATGCTGACCTCCAGTTGAACCAGGACTATTTGTAGAAAATACTGTCTTTTTTCCACTGGATGGTTTTGGCTCCTTTGTCAAAGATCAAGTGACCGTAGGTATGTGGGTTCATTTCTGGGTCTTCAATTTTATTCCATTGATCTTCCTGGCTGTCTCTGCACAAATATTATGCAGTTTTTTATCACTGTTGCTCTGTAATACAAATTAGAAAGGAAGAAGTCAAAATATCACTATTTGCAGATGATATGATAGTATACCAAAAAATATATGATAGTGACACCAAAAATTCCATCAGACAGCTCCCAATCTGATACACAACTTCAGCAAAGTGGCTGGATATAAAATTAACTCAAATAAACCAGTAGCCTTCCTATACTCAAAGAATAAACAGGCTGAGAAAGACCTTGAAAGGAAATGACACCCTTCACAATAGTCACAAATAATATAAATATACCTTGGTGTGAATCTAACCAAGCAAGTGAAAGATCTGTATTACAAGAACCTCAAGTCTCTGAAGAAAGAAATTGAAGGAGATCTCAGAAGATGGAAAGATCTCCCATATTCATGGATTGGCAGGATTAGTATAGAAAAAATATCCATCTTGCTGAAAGCAGTATACATATGCAATGCAATCCCCATCAAAATTCCAGCTCAATTCTTCATAGAGTTAGAAAGAACAATTTTGAAATACATTTGGAATAACAAAAATCCCAGAATAGCAAAAACTATTCTCAACAATAAAAAAAACTTCTGGGAAAATTATCATCCCTGACCTCAAGCTGTATGTTCATTTGTTAATCCAATGGTTTTATCTAGTCTTTTTATTCATCATCATCCTAGCCTTATCTCCTCACAGGAAATCTCATCAAGTTGGGAAGATTAAGAGATCACAGATGGAAAACCAGAGATTCATCTACCTTTCAGAGACTGTTACCATTCTTCTGGGCAAAATAAAACATTGGATAAGTCTTCTAGAAAGATAACAAGAGAACTTTCATTCATATCGAATTATTTTATCAATAAACCAGAATACTTTGCTCTTTCTTCATATTTTTATTCCTTTCATCTTTCTCTTTCTCAATTGTCCTTACTAAGGCTGTTACTATTGTGATGAACTCTAGCAGTATCAAAGGACACAATTTCTTTGTTCCAGAATTTACACCAAATATTTTAAGACTTTTATTTTTCATTAGGATGTTAGTAATGGGTTTTCAATATGTAGTCATTATTATTCTGAATTTTTTGTCTATACCTAATTTGGTCAGTTTATCCCTTATTTTGTTTATTTGATACATTATATATTTATATTATAGAATGTTTATTATATATCATACCATGTTTTAATTTCTTAAATAAATCTCAGCTAAACATTGTTAATGATATTTCAAGTCAGTTGTTAAATTGTTATTCCTGTAATTTATTGAGCATATTTTAGCTATGTTCATCAGTAATATTGGTCCAAGGGTTTCTATTTTTATTTTCAAAATGGTTATCTCTAAAATTTGTTTGAATAATTTCAAAATATTCCATAAGTTTTATTGCATATCTATTTTGGACATTTTTACTTAAGGCAAAATCCATGAAAAGAAATAGGTCATCATATGTTTTATTATATGATGAACTGGTTTAAGTAAGCAAGCATTTTCTTAGTCCTGTGCAGTCACCCGATAAGTCTTTGAAGCTTAGAGGGTATTAGAAACTCAAATTTTAAGGAGATTAAGAAGAAAATTTCTAAACATTGATTAATATGAACTGAAATTGTTTTGGAAATGGTGATATAGGGGTGTTTCTCTGAGTTATTTTTTTACCTACAAATTATAATAACCTAAGAGGAAACCACTTGGCATGAATCTCCTCACAGGAAATCTCATCAAGTTGGGAAGATTAACAGATCACAGATGGAAAACCAGAGGTTCATCTACCTTCCAGAGACTGTTACCATTCTTCTGGGCAAGATAAAACATTGGATAAGACTTCTAGAAACATAAAAAGAGAACCTTCATTCATCAAACATTTCTCTTCTCACAATCACAGCTTCTGTTACTACCCCATCCTTTGACATCTATAAAGTCAAATTTTATAGATTATGATGATATATAAACTTCAAACATCTGATTTTTATTTTAGTCTGTTGTTTATATGACATTATATTCTTTGAATGTACTATTTCCCTGATTGCCCATGAAGTCATAGTAACTTTTCTGAATCAGCCTCCCAACTGTTGACATCATCTTCCATATATAATTATATAAGATGTCCTTCCTAATATGAGAATACACACATGTGTATACATGTATTTTTATTTTAAATTTTGATATAACTAATGAATACAATTTTAGCTGCTTACTACTGTACATTATTATCTTCTGTGAATAATATGTCTTTTCATGAAATATTTAGGTATACTTTATTTGATCTGACTAGTAGTCACTGAAGTTTTAGCTGGTTTCATCAAGGTCTTGGAGCCAACTTCAGTGAGCTGAGCTCTGGTTAATATCAGTAGTAAGGCTTTTGTGATGATCTTAGCACTTAGGGACACCCTATTGTGCCTTACCATATGACTTTCTCAAATATGACATTGTTCTTCAAAGCCTAGTGAAAACATCTGCTGTTCCTTCTGTCTTTTATGGGTTCACCTGGTTAGTCCTGGCCTATTCAGAATGATTTTTATTCATTCAACATCAACTCATTAAAGATCATTATAATATGTCCTGTTCAATATAATGTAGCTAAATGATTTGGAGGGATATTCTTTATACATATTTGAGTACACGGAATATATAAGAAAGAGGCTGGCATCCAGAGGTTCATCTTAAAATTATGTATATCAGATTGTGTTTGTGTATTTGTTATTTGTGTGTGTTTATGAATGTGTTTTTAAGGCACTAATGTGTGGTTAATGGTAAACAGTAGATTATGTTTACATTATTTTTGCAGATATTCTAGGTTTTTGTCAACTCATTTGAGCTTTACTAGCACTAATTAATTTTTTCTGTCACCCATTATTTTCTCCATGCACAATTTCTGACTGGCACACATACAACTTAATAGTGCATATAATAAAACTTATGTAGTGTTTTTGATAAATTAATGCTTTGATAGTATTAATCAGGAAGACTTTACCTATAGTTACAATATTTTGTACTTAATAATTTTTCTTCCATTCCCAGTTGAAAATGTTCCCTGTGTGTGAAGAGGAAGAGGAGAAAGTTTAGTTGTTAGTGGCAAAATTCTGATTGAAGAGGACATCGAGGGTATTGGTTAAAGAAATGTGTCAAGCAGTTGTGAAAATATCAACTATGAACTCTTTTCACACTCCTGATAGCCTGTGGTGGCTAAAGTAATTAATAGCCTTTTGAAAAGATCTCTTCAAAAGATTTGAATTTGGTCTGAGTTATATAGATTATTGAAAATTCATACAAAAAATATGCTAAGTGTCACTCATCATTATACAAATATATCATCATGACTTCAGTGTGGTTTTCATCTACTTAAATGAATAATGTGCTTTTAAATAAAATTTAAGACATAGAGATACAGAAAAGAATAGTATAATGTCAGTACACATTTTGTTTATTATGTTGAATGTGCAATGTTTTATTCTTTAAGTTCAATGCAATGAGCTGGCATTTAAAAGCACATATGGACTAGATTTTTTCACTTGAATTTTTAATTGTCACAGTATTAAGAAAACAATGGTAAATGGAAAAGCTAGCAATTTCTCATGTGATTCATTATATAACTAATGATTGTAATCTAATTTAAACAATTCTGTGCACAATTTTGCAGCAGATGACCTTTAATTAGTGTGAAGATATTCTATCCATATTACATTTGTTCACTTGTCTTACTGGGCAGTGGACGTCTGCTGTGAAGCATAAAAGGATTTTTTTGTCCTAATCCCTGTGATATGACATGATTAATGAGAGAAAATTCCCATTTGGAGTTTCCTACCAATCAATAGGCAGATGGGCAATAGTGGATGTCAAACAACAAGACAGCAGGGGATGCTTAAGCTCTTGTTTCTTTCATGAGTAAAAACATATTTTGAAAAATATTATTTAAAGCTATAGTAAACATTTCCCGTACCTTTCATTTATATCAGATGTTTTTACTATTAATAGGCTTGTTCTCTGAATTGAAACTATTGTAAAATTGAAATTTAAAAGGTTATGTACCCATTTATTGCCCTAAAGAACAGGAAAACAAACAAGAGAATTTCCAAATATTTTGCCTTTACTAATGACTTTAGAGGTCTTAATATATGGGTGAATAGTGTGATGCACAGAATCCCTTATTACATTCTTGCATATTGAAATAAATATTGATGGGCTGTAGTATGTGTTCTCCTTCTATGTGTAACATATATACATATTAGTTAACACATTTTAGTTTGGAAAATTCTTTAGTATTAAATTACTTTAAATTGTTTAAAACCTGCATAACACAGACATATTTGCAAAGTTCTTTATTATTCTTTTTTATTTTACCCTTAAGGTATTATACCAGAGAATCATTAACATAATTAGTGAAAGCCACAGCACTAGGAATTTCTAAAATTGACTAAAATTTACACAGTGGTTTTACTCAAGAATAAACATAACCATATAATCAATCTAAAATTTGACTTGAAATTGAAAAAAGCTTATGTGCTCCTTTGAAAAATCATTTAAAATCTAATTTGACACTTTTTATCTCTTATGTTATTAACAACCTTGTATACCTTAGAGGAGGACCATCTTAATTCCTTCAGTATAAAAGATGATTAAAAAACTTTTGCTTCTATATCATGTGTACATCTTTATTTAGCTTACGTTTTCACTAGCAAAAAATGTGAAAAATGATTTTACCCCTTACCTGTTTGACCAATGTCTCCTCTGATTATGAAATAATAACTAATTAACTCTCCAATCTGGCTGGCTTGGAACTCCTGATCCTTCTATCTTAACTTCATAAGTTCTGTTTTGATAGGTATGTGGTAATTTGCCTGGCTATATAATAAACCATCCAAATAAATAATGCAAAATTAAAGAAAAAATGCATTGAATTTGGACTCTCATGTCTATTTCTCTGTTAATGCATGGATTAATGATAAACCATTTTCTTGTCCCTTAATTGATTTCTGTTATTTCTCCAAGGAGAATGATTTACTTGTATAGTATTATTTGAGAGTAGATCTTTCCTTATCATAATAGAGATTACTACATAGTAGACTTGTATGCTGTGATAGCTGATTTCTTTCCTTACTAGGTTTCCAATTCTTTACTTACACAATATTCTTTCTAAATTCACTACAATTTTAAAGAAGGTTTTATTTCGTCTTTCTTGTTCTTAGATTTTTACATACTATAAAACAGAACAATAATGATTATGACATTTTGTGGAAGTTTCTCCATGAATATATATGCATGTGTATGCTGTGTACTTATCTTGGAAGAGCTCACAATGTGAATTAGCCTGTGAATGTAATACCAATGTTGGCAGCATAGAATCTACCTCTTTTAAATGAATTGATACAATATATTTGAATTTTGACATATGCAATTTTTTCTTTTTCTTTTTTTTTTAAATTTGCCATTGGATTGCAGTTTTTTCATATTATAGTTTAACACATTAAATTTATTTTCATCAAAATTAAGTAGAAGTAAAACAATAATTAAAAAGTCATATTTTTATAAAGAGAAGTTTAAAGATAAACATGATAATTTTCTGAACTGAACACTTATGGTGTGGGATTTAAGATCAACAATTGACAAATGGAACCTCATGAAATATCAAAGTTGTAAGGCAAAGGACACTGACAACAGGTCAAAATGGCAGCTTACAGATTGAGAAAAGATGTTCACAACCCCTAAACCTGAGAGTGCAATAGTATCCAAAATTTATTTTAATAAATTTTGAACTCAAAGAACTCAAGAAGTTAGACAACAACCCAAATGACCCAATTAAAAAATGGGGTACCAAGCTAAACAGAGAGTTCTCAACAAAGGAATCTCAAATGGCAGAGAAACACTTAAAGTGTTCAAAGTCCTGAGTCATCAGGAAAATGCAAATCAAAACAACTCTGAGGTTCCATTTTATACCCATCAGGATAGATAAGATCAAAAACTCAAATGGTAGCACATGCTGGGGAGGATGCAGAACAAGAGGAACACTTTTCATTGCTGATGGGAGTGGAAATTTGTACAACCACTTTGGGTATCAGTTTTGTAGTTTCTCAAAAAAACTGGGAGTAGTTCTACTCCAAGACTTAGCTACATCACTCCTGGGCATATACCCTAAAAATGCCCCAACATCTGACAAAGACATTTCCTCAAACATGTTCATAGTAGCTTTACTCATAATAGCCAGAAACAACCTCAATTGAAGAAGAAATACAGAAAATGTGGTACATCTACACAATGGAATACTATTTAGCTATTAAAAACAAAGACATCATGAATTTTGGAGGCAAATGAATGGAACTTGAGAATATCACCCTGAGTGAGGTAACCCATTGCCAAAAGGACATGTATAGTATATATTCGCTTATAAGTGGATATTATCCATACAATGCAGTTACCATGCTACACTCTACAAACTCAAAGAACCTAAACAAGAAGGAAGGTCCAAGTGAATATCACTTAGAATGGGGAATGAAATAGTCATAAGAGGCAAGGGAAGTGAGGAAATTGAGATGAAGTGAGATGTGGATAGGAATAGGGAGTTTAGGATTAGCTGTGGGAAAGGTTAGGAGAGATGGTATATGGCCCTGAAAATAGATGGAAATCTGCAGCTGATGGAGGTGATCAGGTAGATGTCATCCATTGGACTAGACAGAGACCTGAGGTAAAAGAGGTAGCCAAGAATCAATGAAAGTGACATTAGCAATGAGGATATGAAACCTGAACAGGCCACCTCCTGTAACCACCCAATCGAGAGATATAGACACCAACCCACCCACAAAACCTTCAACCCCCAATTTATCCTGTCTACAAAAAAAATGCAGGTATGAGGGGATGAAGCAGAGATTGAGCGAATAACCAACCAATGACCA
Organism: Rhabdomys pumilio; assembly: GCA_030674055.1. Lineage (NCBI taxonomy): Eukaryota > Metazoa > Chordata > Mammalia > Rodentia > Muridae > Rhabdomys > Rhabdomys pumilio. The sequence continues at coordinate 58,443,536 of JANHMN010000005.1, read as the reverse complement.
GTCCAATTTGAGACCCATCCCATGGGCAAGCACCCATCCCTAACACTATTAGTGATACTCCTCCATTATGTTTGCAGATAGGATCATGTTGTCCTCTGAAAGGCTTCATCCAGCAGCTGACTCAGAAGCATGCAGACACTCACAACCAAACAAGAATGGAGCCTGGGGAGTCACAGAAGAATAGGAGGAATGATTTCTAGCCCTGAAAGGGATAAGAACTCCACAGAAAAAGCACAAAGTCAACTAACCTGGCCTTTTGTGGCTCTCAGAGTCCAAACCACAATCCAGACTCTTGGTAAGACAAATGTGGATGCCAGTACTGCCAAAAAGCTCTCAAAATCTGTCCTGCTTGAAAGAAATCTATTTTCAATTAATAAAAACTAAGTAAATATGAGAAAATGAAAAATAAAATCTCAAAAGTATATTGCCTAAATAAGACTTGCACAATACCAACAGCAGTTGACATGTCAATATGGGCATAGGAAATCTGGTATGGTCAAGAGCTATAGGTAATCAACTGCTACTAAAGAAGAATGAGTGATTTCCAACGATGAAACCTGGATAGATTATTTAGTCCCATGTTGTCATCAATAAACAAATATGTATAGAAGCAACAATAACTGGACTCATCATGCTGTATTTATATGTACATATGTATGTATATACAAAAATGTCAATGCATACATAAAAATACTAATGATCATAATCATCATCATCACCATAATCATTTTTATTATATGGTTTTTAGAGAGATGATTTCTCTGTGTAGCTCTTACTGACCTGAAACTTTCTCTGTAGACCATGCTAGCTTCAAACTCACCGAGTTCCTAGTACCTCTGCTTCCTGGGTGCTGAGATTAAAAGTTTGACCACAACTTCCAGACTTAGATCCTTTCTAAAGAGGTCATGAGTTTGAGAGGATTTGGGAGATACATGGGTAGAGCTGGAGAGAGGAGAAGAAGAATGGAAATTAATTAAATATAGTACTTAGGTATTACATTTTAAAAATAATACAAGTATATTTTTAAATGTGTGAATGTTTTAATCTTTTGTTTTCAAGTCTCTAGATTTTTAGTTTGTTCCCATTTTCTATAATAAGATAAACTGAATTATTTTAATTCCATTGTACTTCTTAAGACTGGGTTTGTGACATATATGCCATCAATTTAAGAAACAGTTCCATGATCTGTTGAGAAAAAAAAATGTATTCTGTATCTGTTGGATGGATTATTTTTTTATAGAAATCTGTTAATGCACATTGATCTATGATTTGATTTCAGACTGAAACTTTTTTTTTATTTTATTGGGCATTATATTTACATTTCAGATTTTATCCCCTTACCACACTTCTCTCCACCACCCAGAAACCTCCTATCCCATCCCCGTCCTCATGTTTCTATGAGGCTGTGCCCCCACCTACCTTCCTCCCTCACTCCCCACTCCGCCCTCCCCACCCTCACATTCCCCCCTACTCTGTGTTCTTCCTTCATGGGACCAAGAATCTCCTCTCTCACCTATGCCAGACAAGGCCATTCTCCCCTACATATACAGCTGGAATCATGGGTCCCTCCCTATGTGCTCCCAGGCTGGTGGTTTAGACCCTGGGGAGCTCTGGTTGGTTGGTATTGTTGCTCTGCTCATGGGGCCACAAACCCTTTCTGCTCTTTCAGTCTTCTCTCTGACTTCTCCATTGGGAAACACTTGATCATATCAGTGGTTAGCTGTGAGCATCATCCTATGAATGTGCCAGTCTTTGGCAAACCTCTAAGGAGACAGCTATATCATGTTCTTGACAGCATGTACTTCCAGCCATCCACATCAGTGTCTAGCTTAGGTGACTGTACATGGGATGGATACCCAGGTAGAATGGTCTCCAAATGGCCCCTCCTTCAGTTTCTGTCCCACTTTTTGTTTCCATATTTGCTCCCTTGAGTATTTTTGTTTCTCCTAAGTAGAACTGAGGCATCCCCACTTGGTCTTCCTTCTTCATGAGCTTCATGTGTTCTGTGAGTTGAGTCTTCACTATTCTAAGCTTTTGAGCTAACGTCTGCTTATCAGTGAGAAAATACCATGTGTGTTCTTTTGTGATTAGGTTAACTCAATCAGGATGATAATTTCTAGTTCCATTCATTTACCTAAGAATTTCTCGAATTCATTATTTTTAATAGCTGAGTAATACTCCATTGTGTAGATGTACCACACTTTTTGTATCCATTCCTCTGTTGAGGGACATCTTGGTTCTTTCCAGCTTCTGGCTATTATAAATAAGGTTGCTATGAACATAGTGGAGCATATGTCCTTGTTATATGTTAGAGCCTCTTCTAGGTATATGCCCAGGAGTGGTATAGCTAGATCCTCAGGTAATGCTATGTCCAGTTTTCTGAGGAACCGCCAGACTGATTTCCAGATTGGTTGTACCAGCTTACAATGCCACCAACAATAGAGGAGTGTTCCTCTTTCTCCACATCTTTGCCAGCATCTACTATCACCTGAGTGTTTGATCTTAGCCATTCTGACTGGTGTGAGGTGGTATCTCCAGGATGTTTTGATTTGCGTTTCCCTGATAACTAAGGATGTTGAGCATTTCTTAAAGTACTTCTCGGCCATTCGAGTTTCCTCTGTTGAGAATTCTTTGTTTAGCTCTGTAACCCTTTTTTTTTTAATACTGTTATTTGGTTGTCTGGAGTCTAATTTCTTGAGTTCTTTGTATATCTTGAATATTAGCCCTCTATCGGATGTAGGATTGGTAAAGATCCTTTCCCAATGTCTTAGTTGCCTTTTTGTCTTATTGACAATGTCCTTTGCCTTAAAGAAGTTTTGCAATTTTATGAAGTCCCATTTGTCAATTCTTGATCTTAGAGCATAAGCTGTTCAGGAATTTTTCCCTGTGCCTAGGTATTCAACTGTTTTCCCCACCTTCTCTTCTATTAGCTTCAGTGTATCTGATTTTATGTGAAGGTCTTTTATCCACTTGGATTTGAGCTTTGTACAAGGAGATAAGAATGGATTGATTTGCATCCTTCTACATGCTGACCTCCAGTTGAACCAGCACCATTTGCTGAAAATGCTGTCCTTTTCCCACTGTATGGTTTTATCTCTTTTGTCAAAGATCAAGTGATCATAGGTATGTGGGCTCATTTCTGGATCTTCAATTCTATTCCATTGATATTCATGCCTGTCTCTGTACCAATACCATGCAGTTTTTATTACTATTGCCCTGTAGTACAGTTTGAGGTCAGGGATGGTGATTCCCCCAGAAGTTCTTTTATTGTTTAGAGTAGTTCTTGCTATCCTGGGTTTTTTGGTATTCAAAATGAATTTGCAAATTGCTCTTTCTATCTCTATGAAGAATTGATTTGGAATTTTGATGGGGATTGCATTCAATCTATAGATTGCTTTTGGCAAGATGGCCATTTTTACTAAATTAATCCTGCCAATCCAGGAGCATGGGAGATCTTTCCATCTTCTGAGATCTTCTATTTCTCTCTTCAGAGACTTGAAGTTATTGTCATACAGATCTTTCACTTGCTTGGTTAGATTCACTCCAAGGTATTTTATATTGTTTGTAAGTATTGTGAATGGTGTCATTTCCTTAATTTCTTTCTCAGCCTGTTTATCCTTTGAATAGAGGAAGGCTACTGATTTATTTGAGTTGATTTTATATCCAGTCACTTTGCTGAAGTTGTTTATCAGGTTTAGGAGTTTTCTGGTAGAAATTTTAGGGTCGCTTAAGTATACTATCATATCATCTCCAAATAGAGAAATTTTGACTTCTTCCTTTCCTATTTGTATCCCTTTGACTTTCTTTTGTTGTCTAATCTCTCTTGCTAGGACTTCCAGTACTATATTGAATAGGTAGTGTGGGAGTGGGCAACCTTGTCTAGTCCCTGATCTTAGTTGGATTCCTTCCAGTTTCTCTCCATTTAGTTTGATGTTGGCTACTGGCTTGCTGTATACTGCTTTAACTATGTTTAGTTATGGGCCTTGATCTTTCCAAGACTTTTAACATGAAGGAATGTTGAATTTTGTCAAATGCATTCTCAGCATCTAGTGAGATGATCATGTGGTTTTTTTCTTTGAGTTTATTTATGTAGTGCATTACATTGATGGATTTTCAAATATTGAACCATCCCTGCATTCCTGTGATAAAGCCTACTTGATCATGATGAATGATTGTTTGATGTCTTGTTGGATTCAGTTTGCAAGAATTTTATTGATAACTTTTGCATCAATATTCATAAGAGAGATTGGTCTGTAGTTCTCTTTCTTTGTTGGGTCTTTGTGAGGTTTAGGTATGAGCATAATTGTAGCTTCATACAACAAATTGGGTATTGGTCGTTCTGTTTCTATTCTGTGGAATAGTTTGAAGAGAATTGGTATTAGGTCTTCCTGGAAGGTTTGATAGAAACCTGAACTACAACCATCTGGCCCCAGACTTTTTTTTGATGAGGAGACTTTTAATGACTGCTTATATTTTGTTAGGGGTTATGGGACTGTTTAGATGGTTTATCTGCCCCTGTTTTAACTTTGATACTTGATATCTGTCTAGATAATTGTCCATTTCATCCAGATTTTTCAATTTTGTTGAATATATATAAGTCTTTGTAGTAGGATCTGATTTTTTTTATTTTCCTCAGTTTCTGTTGTCATGTCTCCCTTTTCAGTTCTGATTTTATTAATTTGAGTACTGTCTCTATGCCCTTTGGTTAGTCTGGCTAAGGGTTTGTCTATCTTGTTGATTTTCTCAAAGAACCAGCTCTTGGTTTTGTTGATATTTTGTATAGTTCTTTCTTTTTCAACTTGGTTGATTTCAGCCCTGAGTTTGATTATTTCCTGCTGTCTACTCCTCTTGGGTATATTAGCTTCTTTTTGTTCTAACATTTTCAGGTGTGTTGTCAAGTTGTCAGTGTATGCTCTTTCCATTGATGTCAAGAGATATTAAAGAATAATGAATGTTGTTTCCTGTTATTTTTGTTATTGGGAGTGAAGTTATGTTTGTGTAGGTACCCTCTTTTAGGGTTGTTGGAAAATTACTTTCTTGATTTTTCTAGCTTGTAGTTTCCCTCCTTGTGTTGGAGTTTTCCACCAATTATCCTTTAAAGTGCAGGATTTGTGGTAAGATATTGTGAAAATGTGGTTTTGTCATGGAAGATTTTGGCTTCTCCATCAATATTGATTGAGAGTTTTGCTGGGTATAGTAGTCTGGGCTGGCATTTGTGTTCTCTTAGGGTCTGTATAATATCAGTCCAGGATCTTCTGGCTTTTATAGTCTCTGGTGAGAAGTCTGGTGTAATTCTTATAGGTCTGTCTTTATATGTTACTTTACCTTTTTCTCTTACTGCTTTTAGTGTGTTTTCTTTGTTTTGTATATTTGATGTTTTGAGTATTATGTGGCAGGAGGTATTTCTTTTCTGGTCTAAACTATTTGGAATTCTGTAGGCTTCTTGTATATTTATGGACATCTTTTTCTTAAGGTTAGGGAAATTTTCCTCTATAATATTGTTGAAGATATTTACTGGTCCTTTAAGTTGGGATTCTTCCCCCTCATCTATACCTATTATCCTTAGGTGTGGTTTTCTCATTGTGTCTTGGATTTCCTGTATGTTTTGGGTTAGTAGCTTTTTGTATTTTGCATTTTCTTTGACAGTTGTGTCAATGTTTTCCATGGTATCTTCTGCACATGAGATTCTCTCTTCTATCTCTTATATTCTGTTGGTGATACTTGTGTCTATGACTCCTGATCTTTTTTTTTTTTTTTTTTTTTTTTTTTAGGTTTTCTATTTCCAGGGTAGTCTCTCTTTGTGATTTCTTTATTGTTTCTACTTCTATTTTTAGATCTTGGATTTTTTTTTTAATTCCTTCACCTGTTTGGTTATGTTTTCTTGCAATTCATTAAAGGATTTCTGTGTTTCCTCTTTAAGGGCTTCTATCTGTCTACCTGTGTTCTCCCTAAATTCTTTGAGAGTGTTATTTATGTTCTTCTTAAAGTCCTCTATCATTGTCATGAGAAGTAATTTTAATTCTGAATCTTGCTTTTCTGGTGTGATGGGGTGTTCAGGGCTTGCTATGATAGGGGAACTGTGTTCTGATTATGCCACGTAACTTTGGATTCTGTTGTTATGTTCTTGTGCTTGCCTTTCGCCATCTCATTAACTCTAGTGCTACCTATACTTGCTGTTTCTGACTGAATTCTGTCTTTCCAGTTATCTTGCTTGTGTCTGATCTCCTGGTGGTCCAGATGTCTCTGTGATCTTCTCCAGCTGCTCTGAGTACTGTGGTACCTCTAGAATGACTCAGGATATGGTGTCTCCAAGGTAGCAGATCAGCTAGGTGTCAGCTGTTCTGGGTGCATTGTCTCCTCTAGGATGTCTCAGGATATGTTGTCCACTGCTCTGAGTGCAGTCGCTCCTCTAGGATGTCTCGGGATATGTTGTCTGTCTCTCTGAGTTCAGTTGTTTCTCTGCTGCTCTTGGTTCTCTTGACCCTCTAGAATGTCTCGGGAGGAATCTGGTGTCCATACAGGAGCAGACCAGGTCAGGGTCTGGGCCAGACCTTAAATCTGGGAGAGGGGTGGAAGAGGAGTGCTATTCCGCAGGGGCAGGGTTTGGGTGTCTGCTGGAATCTGGGTGCTCCCTGCATCCAGCTATGGGCATAGGGCCATTTGTGGGTCTTCTTACTTACTGCTCTGTGTTCAGTGGACCCTCTAGGATGTCTTGGGAGGAATCTGGTGTCCACACAGGAGCAGACCGGGTGGGGGTCTGTGCCAGGCCTCAGATCTGGGCAGACACTTCTTTATTGATGTTTTTGTATAGAAAATTTCATAAAAGATAAAGGTGGGGTTCTTAGGGCACCTACTCTTAGTGTCAGGACCCACCTGAACTTTTGTGTCTTCTAATGTTTTTGACACTGAGAGCATCAAAAGTGACTTTTATATAATTATAGTAGGTTTATATTACTGAAGAATTGTTCCCACTGTCAATGCATAGTAGTATTCATTTTCTTCTTTGACTATTTTGACTTTATATCAACTTTGCCACACATCAGAATCACTATTATACCTTGTGTTTCCATTTGATTGATAGCTCCTCTTCCTTCTTGTGAGCTTCATTTAGTGAGCTTCATTGCTCATGATATCCTTGTCTGATCTGATTTTCTATTCATTTTATGTTATTTTAATTAATGTTGTGCCTTCATTGTACGTATGTGCACTCCTTGCATGTCAGGTGCCTACAGAAGCCAGAAGAGGTTTTATGGATCCCACTAAAACTAGAGCAAAAATGGTTTTGAATTACCATGTAGTTGTTGGAAATTGAATTAGGGTTCCCTGCAAGAGCACCAAGAGCTCTTAACCATTGATCTATTGCTCCAGTCTGGATCCTTGTTTGTTAAGGCAGTCAGCTAGTTTATGTCTATCAAATGATAAAATGAAGCTGTTTGCATTTAAGTTGTTAAGGAGATGGATATTTAAAATTATTATTTGTTTTCTACTTGTAGTATTGGGGGTTCTTATTAATATTAATTGTTTGTTGTTTTAATTTTCTGTATATTGTAGATATTTTCTAGATTTGTTTTGCTCTTCTATTTCTCTCATGAAATTTGTTATTTACTGTGCTATTACAAATGAGTCTGTCTTTTATTTCCTCTGTGTATTGTATCCCTTTAAGAATGTTCTACAATTTTAGCTTGATTATCATTAATTGCCTTAGACAGTGGTTGTCCTAAAATGTTACATTTCTCCATGAATTTTATAGGCTAGATTGCCTTTTAGAACAGTCATGGTTGGTAGTTATTTACCTTCAGGCTTGAAATAAATCATCATATGCTTTCTTGGATTTGGGGATTAAAAATAAGAGAGCTAATGTTAGACAAATGTGATTGCCTTTGTAGGTCAGCTAACATTTTTCATGTATGACTTATTTTAATACTGTATCTTTGATATTTTTCATATCTTGACCATGCTGTATTATAGAGCAATTCTCTCTTCATATCTAACTGAGATTTTCAATTCCACGTAAGTTTGTTTCCATTTATTTTTTTTTCTGGTTCTAAGAAATTTTCTATTATATTTTCACTGAATATATTATCCATGAATTTTCAGTTTATCTCAGTTTTTTCTTGTAACTGTAGATTCTGAGTTTTGGATATTGAATGTATACCAATTGGATATTTTGACCATGTTCAATTTTTTTCTTCATACGCATCTTAATGTATTGTTTTCTTCTTGTCTTCTGTTTCTGTTATTGCTTTTTCTCCCTTTTCTGGTCTATTGATTATACATTGTAGTGTGACTTATTTGGACTATTCTTATATTTCTAGAATTCTATTTTATGATTTTTTGGGCTCTCAAGTTCTTTGGTCAAGTTTTACTCTAGGTTTTACATTTGTCTTCCAGATTGATGAGTATTTCATCTAATTTGGTCAGATTGTAATCTAGCTTCTAAATTTGTTTCCTTATTTCATTGATCTGTTCACGAGTTCTATATGGCTTTTGATACTTTTTAAAAGCAGGACTCCACATTTATTTTCTGTCATTTCAACTGTCTCATCATCTTTGTTTTCTGGTATTTAGGAGTTGTGCAGTTTAAATGTGTCATAGTGTATTGTTTTATCATAGTTTCTGTTTCTTATATTTTGTGTGTCTATTGGCAGGAATGTAACCCGTGGTTTTTATTTTTCCTTGTGTTGATTATTTTTATTTTACGTTATTCTTGTTGAGTTTTCTTTACTTAAATTTATGTATTTCTCTACTGTTTAGACAGTAACTAACAGCAGTAGTAGATACAATGATTTGATAGCATCTTTATGTTAATGTTCAGTAGAAGAAAGCAAGTGTGTTGTTATGATACTAGTTGTGATGAAGCCTTTAATAGTTAAGAGTCATAATAATTAAAAAGTAAGCATGTGTAACATTCTTCAGAATAAAGAAAAACCAACAACAATTTAAAAGGTAAGAAGAGAAGGAACATGAAAAGGAAGAGAGGAAATAATGAATGGTTTGGAAAGTATGTGGGTTAGAAGTCTGACACATGCTAGATAACACCTTATGGAACAGATACAGAAAAATGACAATTCATATTTGAATTAAAATAATTACCATAAAAATATATATAGGAGGAGCTAAGGTAGGAGGAGTAAGGAGAGGAAGAGGAGGAGTAAAGAGAGGAGGAGGAGAAGGAATAGGAGGAGCTAGAGAGAGACAGAGAAGGAGAAAGAGAGGTGATCATGGAGGAGAATGTTCATGTGTCTCCTCCAGTCAAAGGTAGTTGATATATCTAGGCTGGGTATTGGGTCACACTTATGATTGTATGGGCATCTTGTTATTGATCATTACCAAATATATAAAGCCTTTGGATAATCTAACATTAGAGTCTCATTTTTCTACCAGACTTGCGTGGTTGGCAGGATGGTCTGGGAAATGCCCAGCCTTACAGAGACAGCATGAAAGATTGACAGAGCTATCTCCCTCGCAGGCATCTTGTGAGTGGCAGGGCTGGTGTCTCTGGCTGGCCGCTTCTACCTGCTGCTTGCACGTGGCCTCTGTCCATGTGGTTGAGCTAGAGCTAGGCAGAGACACCACAGCTTAGATACTCAGCTTATCTGGCAGCCGCTTTTTTTTCAATAATTACTACAACAAATTTAAATAACAATTTTGGAATAAAATGAATTGGAAGGCATGATACACACGATTCAGTGTTTCCTTGATTTTGTATTAATGTGGTTTGACTCATGCTCTTGGATATTTGTGTGGAATAGAATCTCAAGGCAAGGGAGAGTGAGAGGTAGGCACAGCTGCTGTCTAGGTGTCAGCTAGTAGCCATCCTTGGTGCCTTTTGTATGAAAGATTTCATAGATCTCACTTTGGTTTATTTTTTAATTCTCCCTTAGAATATTTCTCTCATAAAAATAATGTCTATTCTTTTTTAAATTCTGGTTCTTCTCCTTCATTGAGTCATAAAGATTCATCTTCTATCATCTTACATGGAAGTTCAACTAGCTTATTTTTTTTAATTTTTAATTTTTATTGGATATTTTATTTACATTTCAGATATTATCCCCTTACCAATTTCCCCCCTCCACTGGCCCAGGAACTCCCTATCCCATCCCCCCTCCTCCTGCTTCTATGAGGATGTACTCCCACCTACCCTTCCACTCCCACCTCCCTATTCTTGAATTCCCCCACACTCGGTGTCCAGCCTTTATGAGACCAAAGATCTCCTCTCCCACCTATGCCTAACAAGGCCATCCTCCCCTACATATACAGCTGGAGCCATGGATCCCTCCCTATGTGCTCCCAGGCTGGTGGTTTAGACTCTGGGAGCTCTGGTTGGTTGGTATTGTTGCTCTCCTCATAGGGCCGCAAACCCTTTCAGCTACTTTAGTCTTCTCTCTAACTCCTCCATTGGGAACCCCTTGATCAGTTCAATGGTTAGCTGTGAGAATCCACCACTAAATGTGTCAGACTCTTGCAGACCTCGAAGAAGACAGCTATATCAGGCTCCTGTCAGCATTCACTTACTGACTTCACATCAGTGTCTGTCTTTGGTGACTGCATATGGGATGGATACCCAGGTGGAATGGTCTCTAAACAGTCCCTCCTTCAGTTTCTGTCCCACACTTTGTCTCCATATTTGCTTCCTTGAGAATTTTGTTACTCCTTCTAAGAAGGACCGAAGCATCCACACTTTGTCTTCCTTCTTCATGAACTTCATGTTGTCTGTGAGTTGAATCTTGGGTATTTCAAGCTTCTGGGCTAATATCCAATTATCAGTGAGTGAATACCTTGTGTGTTCTTTTGTGACTGAGTTACCTCACTCAGGATGATGTTTTGTAGTTCCATCCATTTACCTAAGAATTTCTCAAATTCATTGTTTTTAATAGCTGTGTAGTACTTCATTGTGCCAATGTACCACATTTTTTGTATCCATTCCTCTGTGGAAGGACATCTGAGTTCTTTCCAGATTCTGGCTATTATAAATAAGGCTGCTATGAACATAAAACTAAGGTGATAGTAAATGCTGGTGAGGATGTGGAGAAAGAGGAACACTCCTTCATTGTTGGTGGGACTGCAAGATGCTGCAACAACTCTGGAAATCAGTCTGGTGGTTTCTCAGAAAATTGGACATAGCATTAACTGAGGACCCAGCTATACCACTCCTGTGCATATACCCAGAAGATGCTCCAACTAGCTTGGTTTAACTTATTTGTTGGTATATGATGAAAAAAGGCGCTATGTAGCCTGAGATGGCTTCAAACATACTATGCAGTTAAAGCTGTCATTAATCTCCTTAGTCTCTTACCTCTTTCTTCATGTAAGATTAGAGGTATTTACCAACAAAATCTGTCACAACTTCATTCTTTAAAAAACAAAACAATACAAAAATGATAAACACCTAACCACAGCAAACAAAAGGACAAATGAGACCCAGTTAGGAATTTAGAGATGAAAAAATGAAATACTGTTAAAAATGTCAGAGGATATAGATAGCTACAAAACAACTGCCATACTGAAGACTCTAGAAACATCGTAGAAGAGGAGATAGAAACACTGTAAGAGTTAGGATATCTGAGAGCTTCTCGTGATAATGTCTCTCTAGTAATAGCAGAAGCTACTCTCACAAAGTTTCACCAAAATGACTTCTGAAACCTGAGTTGAACAAAGACAGTAACAATAGATATGCTTGTACAACAGGAACACATCCAGATTCTACAGAAGTCTGCTTTAGGTATCACAGAAGGATCTGAATATGCCTGAGGACCTCAGGAACCATGCTGAAGCCACACAGCAAATCAGCAACTATCTTTATTCAGACCTAGCAGCTCCATGAAGCTGTGACTGACACCTTCCTAAAACACCTTTAAGGAATTCCATTGCCTGGCACGCATTACCAGAAAGCCAACATAAGCTGCCAGCTGCTGCTGTGATCTCTGTGGAGGTCTCCTTCAAGTGCTGCAGTGAGGCCATTATTCGTGCTCACCAAGTCTGGCAGGAGTGCTCACCAAGTGGCCAGGTACTGCTCTTGGACTCTTATTATTGCTGTGATGCTCAATCCCCAGACTGCTTGCCAGACCTTCTTGTACTGTGGCATTTCCCTGTGCTCTGTAACGATGTGGTACAGGATGCCTGGGCTGAGGATGTTGACTGTCCTGTAAACTTGACCATGAATGTAGAAAAGGCTTGAGGCTTCTTCAAGAAGGGAGATGTGGTCATTGTGCTGACCGGGTGGCGCCCTGACTCTGGCTTCACCAACACCATGCATGTAGTGCCTGTACCTTGATGGCCCTCTGAAGCCCCTCTTCTAGCCCCTGTCCTTTCCTTTGCTCTATCCTATCCATTATGTCATCAATGCTTGTAGTGCTCACTCTGGGCCATATTGAGACACTGATGGGCTGGGACATCAGAGAAAATTAATGCCTCTGAAATGTGTAATAGAGCCCAGCTATTTTTCATGGCACTACCTGAGCCAGGAGTGAAGGATAAATGTATGATTAGAAACCCACTGACTTTATCACAAAAAGACAACATCATCTCTGTGTACTTTGCTACTGTAGAAAGTTATCCAGAGAATTTCCAGCCCTGGCCTGGAGTCAGGAGACAGTAAGAGTAGGGTCTGAGAGCATGGGTTCCAGGGTCCCAGTATAGATGACTTTTGGCCCTGGCCCTGACTTGCTTTTCCAACAGCTTTGGCCTCCCCAACTCCTTCTTGTGCACTGTTTAGACACTTCATGTCCACCTTTCCACCTAGTATTCTGCAGCGTCTCCAGACCTGTTGCTATAGTACCCACCTAAATACCAATAAACAGCAGCTGAAGAAATAAAATCAGATATGCTAAAGAAAACAGGGAAAGAACCAGGTCTCCCCAAGGCTACTCAAAGAACTAGAGGCGACTAAGGGATGCAGAGAATAGGAGAAATCATCCTTCCCCCAGGAACAGTATACCAGTTGATTTACCCAATACCAAATGGTCGGCTTGGAAACACACATACAACAAACACTGTATAGACTGAGAAGATTTTGTATAAATATATATGGATATAATAACAATTAATGAAAGTAGAATCTGAATTTGAAAGAGAGCAAGGAGGGTTTCATAGGAGGGATTGAAGGGAGAAAAGGAAAAGGGAAAGTAACTATACCATAATTTCAAAAATAAAGAAAGAATAAAATCAAAAGTTATGTATACACCTAGCTACATTAACTAAAAGAAAGATAAGATGCCTTTTAAAAATTAGAGGTGAAAATAAAATACTACCACAAATATTAATATATTCTAAAAGTTCATTGTGGAATATTATAGAAAATTGCATTGCAAGAATTTGATAAATCTGGAAGAAACGTAGATGATTCTAAAAACATATGTCATCCCCATATTGAATCAGTGTAACACAACCAATATAACTGAATCTAAGATGAAAAATAGAGTGAAACAAAAATAATCACCAAAAAATTCAATACAGATTTATTTTTATTGCTGAATTCTATAAGAAATTTAGAGGAGTATTAATATCAGTATCCTATTTTTTTCATAAGATAGAACAGAAAGAATGCTACCAATTTCCATTATATGAGGATAGTATTAACTTCATAACAACACTAAGTAAGGCCACAACCTCCAGAGCTACCGGGGACTGGACCACCAACCAAAGAGAACACATGGCTCCAGATGTACATGTGGCAGAGGATGGCCTTGTTGAATGTCAGTGGGAGGAGCAGCCCTTGGGCCTAAGGGTGTTCAATGTCCCAGTGTAGGGGAATACCAGGGTGGGAAGGGAGGCGTGGGTAGATGTTTAGGAGAGCACCCTCATAGAGGTGGGTGGAGGGGAAATTGGATATGGGGTTTCCAAAAGAGAGATCTGGAAAGAGAAAAACAGTTGAAATATAAATAAAGTATCCAATTATAAAAAGAAAATCTAGGTACAAGTGAACAAGGATTATATATAAAGAAAGAAAGGTATGTATGTACTAATTTCCTTCATAAAAACACAGAAAATAAGTAAACAGAAAAGAGATTTAACAGCACATTCAAAAGATCATATTTGATGTTGAAATTGATTCCATTAAAGGATTCATAGATAGCTCAATATGTCCTACCAATACATGTAATCCATCACATAAACAGAATCAAGAAGAGAATTCACATAAACATCTTAATAGATACAGAAAACATTTTGATAGTATTAAACATTCATTCATGATAAGAAAATGTAAAGAGATGGAACACACATAATTATAATAATGTATATAAATGACAAAATTGTACACAACATTACAGTAAATGAGAAAAACCAGTTTTTTCTTTAAAATCAAGAATAATAGACTGTCAAAATATTTGTTTTAATTTTAACAAGATCAATAAGACAGGAAAAGAAAAAGTGGGGTGCAAATAGAAAAGAGAAAGATAAAAGTATTCCTATTTGATGATGGTATGAACCTATATTGAAACATAGCCTAAGAACTTCACTAGAAATACTGTAAATCTGATTAATATTTTCATCAGTCTACGAGGATATATAATTAAGAATGAATATGAGTAGCTTTTATGAATGCCAATAAAAGACATGCTGAGAAGTAAATGAGGAAAACAAGCATATTCGTGATACACTTAGCAAATAAAATACATAGGAACAAACATAAGCAACTAGGTAAAAGACTCTTGAATGAAAACTATGAAACAATCTGATGAAAGAAATTAAACAAGGCAATAACAGATTTAATAACTTCACAAATTAATAGAGCAACAGATAACTGAGTACCATAAACAAACTATGCAAACTATCAATATGAGATTGGAATATTTAAACTAAAATGTTTTGTAAGCATTGGAATTGAATGCATAAAATAACATGTGTTTTAATAACAACGCTTTCCATACTTTGTTCACAATTAAAATTTTATTTTGGAGGAAGCAAAGTGAAAATGAATTATTTGTTCCATGTGAACCTTAAGGAAAATCTTTGCTGGTTTCTAGCATCCTCAGAATAGAGAAGTTTTTGTTTTTTGGTTTTTGAACCCCTATAAATTGTATTTGTCACCAAATGATGAGAAAAACAAAAAATAAACCAACGTTGCCACGAGTTTGACATTTTAAAATATTGTAACAGCTTGAGACCATTTTGGTATAAGTGGACTAACTGAGTAAACCAACAAAAATTCTAGAAGTAAGACATGTTCAAATAATTAAATTATGGTCTGTGAGCTAAATAATTAAAAAAGATTAAATGTGTATCAAAGTTATTAGGAGTTGAACACATACTCAAGTAATTATGAAGAAAGCTATCATGAAACTGGGCACAATTAGGGAAACAGGTAAATCTTAACATTTACAAGATCACTATTCTTAAAATTTCATTGAGATTTGTTTTTTACTAATATTTTTTCCAACTTTCAATACTGAAAAATGTTTAGATCAATTCATTACCCTTCTTTTCCTGTAGCTGAAATAATGGCTCATGGATTTTAAGAAATGTATTAGCAAATTAATAAATCCCATTTATTTAATGCATCAAGGCATCTTGAATCTTTGGGTGTCATCATATGTGCACATTTCATACCTTGGACTCAAAGTAAGAACATGTATCTTGATTTGCAATCTTGTTAGATGGTAAGAACCCAATTAAGTCAAAAGTGTTAATTATAACAATGAAACCATGGAGGGTATTGGACTCTGCCTGACTTATCTCAGTTAAGATATTCATCTATAGTTTTATATATGTTTATGTAATTGTGGGATTTATTTTTATTTAGATTTTATTTATATTTACTTAATGTGAATGAATGTTTTGTCTGTATATATTTATATATATTCTGTGCCTGCAAAGAGCAGAAGAGGATTCATGCTATTCTGGAACTGGAGTTATGTATACATGTTAATTGCCATATATAGTACTGAAAAGTGAAGCACGGTCTTCTGCAAGAGTACACATTGCTCATAAATGTGGAACCATGACTCCAGGTCCCAGAATTTAATTGTTTTTAAAACCAAAATGTCATTTCACAAGACCTCTTATGGACAAAAAGCTTGAGAATGCAGGTATCCCTTACAAATACTGAATTCATTTAATATGTCTACTCACAGTACTGTTGAATAAAATGGCAATTCAAGTTTCATATTTGATAAAATTTTATGCTACATTCCACAAGGACTATACTAATTTATAATGGCATCTCATCTTATGATCATAAGAATGTGTTATCATCAGTCTTATTTATAAAATTCATTCTATATTAATGTTCTCAATACAAAAATATGGTAGATACTTTAGGAGATAGATATGTTAATATTGATTTGAACATTATATGATATATGTATTTATGAAAAATAACAAATTAGCCTATTAAGTGCACATTATTTTATGGAATTATAAAGTAAAAATTCTGGGCTGAGGAGATGATGGCTCAATGCTTAAAAGCACATGCCATTCTTCCAGGAAACTCAAGTGAAGTTAGACACTGGCCCTCAGACTGGGAGGCTCACAACTACTCATAATTCTATGTTCAAGAGATCTGACAATTCTTTTCTGGACCCCATGGTATATATGGCAGACAATCATAGATAGTCAGAAAGACATACATTCTTGTATACATGCATATACAAACACACAAATTGGCACATATATAATAAGAATAAATCACTATAAGGCAGAGAGAGACAACCAAAATTAGCAAAAATAAGGACAAAGGAGGGGGAAAATAACCACAGATAGTGAGGAAATCTAGAGAATCATAAGCATATACTTTAAAAATTTGTACTGTATCAAGCTGGAAAAGCTGAAGGAAATAGATAATTTCCCCAACACATATCACTGATTAAAGTTAAATCAAGATCAGATAAGCAATTAAAACAGACCCATAACCTCTGGTGAAATAGACGCAACAATTACATCTACCAACCAAAGGAAGCCCAGGGCCAGAAGGTTTTAGTGCCATAAAAAAACTGAAAGATATTAAGAGGATACAGTAGGAAGGGAAGAAGTCAAAATAACTTTATTTGCAGATTATATAATTGTTCAAGATCAAAAAAGTTCTACCAGCAAACTACTATGATTGATCAACATTTGCATCAAAGTAGTATAATACATAATTAGTACACAAAAATCAGTAGCCCTCTTATATATAAATGACAAATGGACCTAGAAAGAAATTGGAAACAGTACTCTTCACTACAGCATCAAATAAATTAATATGTTGGGGTATAACTCTAGCCAAACAATTGAAACTATCAGAAAACAATTGACTTAAAACACAGACTTCTGCTGTTCATGATATATGCATGAATATCATTATTTCTGAAGAGATCATTAGTAATATAACAAAGTTAATTAATTCTGCTTAAGTTTGTATCATATGAATATATATTCCTCTGCCCTAGTCACCTTTCCCCTTGACAATTAAACCTCACTATTTCCCTTTTCTTCTTCACACCAGTGATCCATCTTTAGTTTTCTGGATTATACAGGTATGCCAAATAAGGTAGACAAATTTAAAAATTCACTGCTAGGATTCACATATAATTAAGAACATAAGATGTTTTTCTTTCTTAGTCTGGATACATCACTCAGTATATTTTGCAGCTTGATCCATTGATCTAATCTTCAATAAAAAGTCCATAGGTGAGATAGCCATAATAATTCCTGAAATAAGTACTATTTCAATGAGCAGCATTATTAATCTTCAGATAGTAACCAGCTTTAGAATCAGTATTATTTCATCTGCAACAACATCTGCTACTTATTCATAGAATTTGCTTGTAAAAACAATATTCACAGCTTACTAAAATATGAACTTGAAGAAAAATGCTGTGATTTCATCCTGAGTGAATTATTCAGAGAATCACTACCAGATCTTTAATGAAGTTTATCTATTTATAATTTACACTTAACTCTGGAATAGAGTTTCTGAAACTTAATCAGAGCAATTAGTTACCTATGAACAGAAATAGTTCAGTTGGTTTATTTCCTTGGTATACTGAGTAATTTTAATATCTGCGTGATTTCTTTAACTTTATGGATAATCATGGAAGAAAAATTCAAGTTTCTTACATGTAACATTTCTTCATACATTCTCAGTTCCTGAAAATCTACAGAAAACAAAAGACATTTCAAATAAACATTTTTATGTGTAAAGTAAGTCAGATGTGTGCTTTTACAAGTCATTTGGGATGGAGAGTATGTTGAATTCATAAATCAATTTTGGAGGTATGGACATTTTCACAATATTAACCCTACCAATACATATGCATGTGAGGTCATTCCATCTTCTTGTATGTTCTATAATTTATTTTTCAAGTAGTTTAAAATGTTTACTGTGCAGGTCTTTCATTTCCTTGGCTATATTTATTCCTAACTAGAGCAGTCAGTTATCTATGCTTATAAAATGGATACCTAGCTAAGGATATGGAGAATGGTATTTGTTCCCCAATTTCTTTTTATTATTATTGTCATTTGTGTACTCAAAGTCTACTGAACTTTGTGAGCTAATTTTATATCTTGTTACCATGTTTAAAATGTATATTATATAGAGAATTAAGTCACATATAGCATTAATAAAGGTTTTGTGAATTCTATAATGAAAAACTACTTATTTTTGATTATCTTATTATTTCTAAACATATTTGACCCACAAAATTTTCTTGTAGAATACTGATTAGCAACCAAAGAAACTTTTGTTTTCTGTGATTGACTTACAGAAATTATGTTCAAGATCAGCATTTACTAGAACCATACTTCTTTGAAATTGTGAGATTTTATTGAGAAAAAAACTTATATTCCTAGCTTATTTTACATTTCTGTGATTTAAAAAAAACAGGCAAAAGAAACTTAGGAGGAAAAGTGTTTAATCATTCTTACATATTATAGTTTATGATTGAGAGAATTCAGAGCAGAAACTCAAATGGAATCTTGAAGCAGAAACCATAAAGAAAACTGCTTGATGGTTTCCCTCTGGTTCATAATTAATTAGAATACACACATGGACACACACACAGATATATCATGATATATGCATATATATTTTTCCACAGTGGGATGGACTCTCTTTCATTGAAGAAATGTCAGATATCCAGGAAATCTACCATAGACATGCATACAGGCTATTCAAATCTGGGAAATCATCAATTGAGGTTTTCTTTCAGCTGACTCTATCTCATGAGATGTTGACAGTTAGGCACTGCACTCCTTGACAATGTGACACAAAACCACATCACTTTTAAGTAATAAATTTTCAATTTCTTGTTTCTATAATTTCATGTTAATATTGTACTATAAAACACACCACAACTTAAAAAGTATCTCACAGTCTTTAAATATATTTGACATTTTAAAAGCCTAATGTGTTTAAAAATCCAATCTCTTAAGTATAGATTAATTTAAGAAAAAAAAAGTTATATACTTTCTTATTTTAAAATGGAAATATGCAAACGTCAAAAACAATCAAAGAAAATCAAAACAAAAACTAGAGGAGTAAAACCCAAATCTTGTAGCTCAGTATTTGGTACAAAGAAATATAAAACCTGCTGTGCCTGTTCTGTGCTGCTTTATATATACCTCAGTTTGGGAATAACCACTTTGTGGAAATACTATGTATGGCTCCCACTCTAAGAATCCTTTAGTTACCTACAGTTTTTCACCTACATGTGGGACTCAGTGATATTTCCCTTTTCCACATTACCATGTATATTGATTTTGTCATTTTCACATCTTCTTAGTAATATTCTTGAAGTATCATGGGTGTGCCTTTCCTGTCATTTCTAGGAGATACAATCTCACAGCAAATTTTCTGGTCCTCTGAATTTTATAAATTCTTTTCTCCTTTTTTGTGATGTTCCTGGATTCAGGAGTTGTATTGTAGATATATAATTTAAGACTGGATACCCATGATCAGTTGATCTGCGTATTTTGACCAGTTTTGGTTTTCTGTAATGGTCTCTTATTGTTGCAAAGAGCATTGAGAGCTACAGTTACTAGTGGGAGTGAGAATAAATTTTAGAATCCAGTGAAGAATTATGGTTGTCTAGTAAATTGGTTGGAGTAAGTTCTCTTCTAAGATCTGTGACCTCACTAGTATAACTATGCTAGTTGGCTAGTTGGCTAGTTTTTCAGTACCAGGCCTGATTATTTCTCACCTGTTGAGCAGGCTGTGTATCTAACTAGATATGAAGTAATTACATGAGAGATACCACCACCTCTGCCCACACAGCAGCCCTGTCCTCCCTCTCAGCCTCACAGGTTGAATCAACCAAAGTTATGTTTATGGAGAAGCCTAGTCCTCTACTGCTCTGGTGGGAGTTTGTGCAATAGTGTTACACCCTGCTAAACCAAGTCTGGGACATGCTGCATAGATTTTATGGCAAGAACTCTTCCTATGCCCACATGGGCTTGGATTCCAACTGGATGCCAGCAGATGCAGCTATGGGCACAAGGAAATCCATAGGAAAGTGATGTCACAAAACTTCACCAATTACCACACCAAGATCTGTCATGTGGATGCTCACGCAACTCTGAATGGGGTGGTGGTCCAAGTGATGGAACTACTGTCCAAAACAAACCAGGCTCTGCAGAGGTTCATGCAGACTTTTGTCCTCCCTTCTGAGGGCTCTGTTGCCAATAAATTCTATGTTTACAAGGACATCTCCAGATACTAAGATTAGGTCTTCTGTGGCTTTGTCACAGGGCCTCAAGAGGAATCCGAGGAAGAAGTAGAGGAACCTGAAGAAAGACAGCACACAGCAGAGATGGTACCTGATGATTCTGGAACTTTCTAGATGAAACTGTCAGTAATGACGTGGAGGAGCGTTTAGAGGAGGAGCCTGTTGTGGAACCGGAATCAGAGCAGGAGCCAGAGCCAGAGCTGGAACCTGTGCCCGACATCCGAGAGGACAAGCCTGAGCCTGGATTGGAAGAAGCTGCTCCTGAGGATGTGCAGAAGAGCGCTTCACCAGTCACAGCAGACATGGCCCCTGCACAGGAGGACTTGAGGACATTTTCTGTGACTAGTAAGAACCTTCCTCCCAGTGGGGCTGTTCCAGTGACGGAGACACCACCTCATGTGGTCAAAGTGCCAGCATCACAGCCACTTTCAGAATCTAAGCCTCACTCTTAGATCCCACCACAAAGGCCTCAGAAGATCAGAGAGATCGAGAGCAAGGAATCAGTATCCCTCCTCCGAGAGGACCTCGACCAATCCATGAGGCTGGTGAACCAGGAGATGTGGAACCTCGGAGGATGGTGAGGCACCCTGGCAGTCACCAGCTCTTCAGCAGGAACTTGCCACATGAGGTTGACAAGTCAAAACTGAAGAATTTTTTCCAAAATTATGGGAATGTGGTGGAGCTGCCCATCAGCAGGGTTGGGAAGGTACCGAGTGAGTTCTCAGCCTAACTGTGTTTGATGATTCTCAACCTGTTCAGAAGGTCCTTAATAATAGGCCCATCATGTTCCTAGGCACGGTCCATCTGAATGTGGAAGAGAAGACAACGTGAGCTGCCAGGGAAGGTGACTGCAGAGATAGCCATCTTCCGGGCCCAGAGGCCCCGGTGGTGGGCAGAGCGGTGGTTTGAGAGGCCCTCCTGTCAGAGGCACGGTGCAGAAGCCAGGCTTTGGCATGGGCATGAGGATTACAACTCAAAGGTAGTGAATTGCTTGGCTCTTTTCTCCACACAGCATATAGCCCCGGCTCCTGCAGAATGGTGAATTCCTTCAACCAGCCTTTGGTGTGTCTGGGCTGTCTGTTATAAACTGCTTGAGTTTGTACAATTTTAATTTTGCTTGTGTTCATGGTGTATGATCCCCAATCCCCTTTTGTTCCTTGACATTTTAGTCCTTCATTCTCAGTTTTTTTGTAATGATACTTTAGGAGGGATAGACTTGTAAAGAAGAGGAAAGATTGACCTTCCTCCTCACGCTGCATACACAGACTAGAGTTCCAAGATCATTCCCCAGAGGATCGTGTCTCAGTATCACTGACAATGGATGTTTCATTTGTTGGGAAACACAGGATTTGATAAACATTTTGGAAGCAGGAAAAATCAAGTCACGACTCCTTTTGGATGTGGAAAAATTTATCTTTTGGCAGCTGCCACTGGGTCCCTGCTGGTATGACTACCTGAATAAAAGGTGTTTCCAGAACTTTGTTCTTTTGACATGTGACTACCAAACAACCCGAAACCTCCGATTTTACCATTGGATTTTTAAATTGTGATGTAGCCTGTCAATGTCAAGAAATCAGGTGAGGACTTTTGCTGAACTGTTAGATTTTTTTTAGGTAAAGTTTTTCATGTTTTATTTTTATTTGGAAAAAGAAAAATAAAAGGACAAAAAATTCCCACAAGAAACAAACCTCCAAATCTGATAACAAAACCAAGCAAAACTGTACCTTCTATTTATCTTTTATTCTTGTCTTGCCAATTGTTTAAAGAACAGTAATAAAGATTTTAGATTTGGTTTAAAAAAAATAGATATGAAGTTATACAACTTAGGCTGAAAATACTCCTCATAATATCCATAAACAAACATGAAAACACAATACCAGGCATGAGAAATGACCTTTCGAGTTTCTGGTCAGGGTTGCCCAAGAAATTCCCCCAAACAATATAGTATATTGCTCTCGCCATTTGCTGCCTCTTAGTGATTGAAAGTAAGTCTCTTTTGCAAGACACATCAGCAGGTTTAAGACATGGAGAAATAGAGCTGGATCTGGACTGAAAGTTTCCTTCCTGAGGTTTAGGTGTCATAATATTAAAAAATGATCTGGAAGCTGCCAAAGGATGGAAGCAATTCAAAGACCTACTACCACCGTGTGAAACCCATGAAGCACAATAATAATCATCATTGCAAGGTACCCTTGAAGGTTCAATAGTGCAGTCCTACCTTGGCAATGAAGATATTTTTATATATTAAAACAAATTGATGGCTTAATCTTGATGGTCATGCTTTTTACAAATATATATATATTCCTCCAAAATATATTTTTAGATATTATTACTATTCAATAATACGGGTCCAAGTTCATGCATAGAGATGTATATTTAAGAGTTTTGAGCCATACTAGTGTACTAGTGTAGCATCGAGGTCGGTGAAATTGCTTAGGCTAAGTAGACAGATGGATATTGTCTAATTATAATTATTACAATGATACAGACTTTTTCTATCATTGTACATTTCATATATAAACGCTAGTCATTAAATACAGTTTTAGACGACTTGAAATATCACCAATATAAATAAAAGAATTACATATCTAATATTATTATTTTTAAATTAATGTAAAATAATTTTATGTAGATACTGTGGTGAGGAACTAATGTTTCAGATAGCACAGTCAAAATGAGAAAGAAAGAGTACCCATGTTGAATTTGAAGGATTGATGGGAATAAGAATTTGAATGTCAACATAAGAGCATATAGTGAACTTTTTAAATGTAAATTTTAGTCTCCTAACAGCTACATTAATTTTTGGATATAGTTGAGTATATGCTATTAGCTATTATCTTCATGTATATGTAAAATATAATTAATCACATTATTGTTACTAAATCTAGTATATGGCATTTATTTACAAAATAAACTCTATTTAGTGTATAATATGTTTTCTATAATGTAAAAATCATTACAGTAAGATTGATTTTTTTCATAACGATATGTTGGGAATCACATTTTCCAAGCTACTTAGGTTTTATATATTGACAATCTACTGCTCAAATAAAGAAAGTTGATCTTAATGTAGTATATAAATCAGATTTAAGGGAAATGAACACTGGTGAGATACAGAAGGATATTTATACTGTTAAATTTTTTGAAAGTTCACATTTTTTAGTAATATACATCATAACACAATCATTAAAAATACTGATACAATACATTTTTATAGATTAAGTTAACATAGGAATTATTACATAATAAACGAAAATTATAATTTTGAGGTGAAAGTATCCTCTTGACACTTGGTTATTTATTGCTAATTTGTAGTGATTCACAAAAGCAAACACATGCCTCACTTCTTTGCTGGAATTTTTGTCACTCAACTAATAAAGAACAAGTCTTCATCAGCATTTTTCCTTAGAGGTCCTGCGAAGTCACTTCTATATTTAAGATCAATATATATATATAGGTTTGAAACCATGTAGGTCACAGTATTATTTACTGTTAATTAAGAACATCTATTGTGGGGTCTCCGATTTAAAGAACATAAAATTGAAAAGGTGACATACAGATTTTTCCCTGAAACTAAATTACAACACGTTGATAGCAACCAAAATGTGACAAAATTTAAATACTATTATCCAGCCCTATATTGAGTGAGAGTATGTATAGACTGTGTTTTGAAAAGAAGAAATAATTCTTATTATAATCAAACACAGCCAACTATATTTAAATTCATATTTGTAGTTTCATTTATACTAATTGGAAGACATTAACACATTTCAAATATGCCCCTTGAAACTCAACTATGACCTCCTTCATTACTAACTACATAAGAGCAAATTAAACTTATGTTGGAAAGTAAACTACATCTTTCTACCTATTACAACATACCACTGGGAAAATGTATTTAAGGCTTAGCAGATATGGTAAATATGTGGCTATTTGAACAAATTTAGATA
This sequence comes from Rhabdomys pumilio, assembly GCA_030674055.1. NCBI lineage: Eukaryota > Metazoa > Chordata > Mammalia > Rodentia > Muridae > Rhabdomys > Rhabdomys pumilio. The sequence continues at coordinate 58,418,944 of JANHMN010000005.1, read as the reverse complement.
GGTGATGTATTTTCTTAGTTTGAAGTTACTTGGGGTCATAGAATGAGTTTCAAATGTCAAAATTATAAAAACATCTGAAATGAGAATGAAAGCAGTTAAGCTCAAGTATTAATTTTGTGGGAAACTGACTATGTAAACAGTCATTCTTGTAAATATCTTGAGTCTAATACCCCCAGGAGTCAGGCTATTATGTAATCTTTAAAGTTAGTTCTAATATTATGAGTGTATCTCATAGCAAATTTCTCAGAGATTAGCAATAAAATTCCATTTAGTGAAATGTACCAGCAAGCTTTCCTGGATGCAACACACCACATGAAAATACAAAACATATCATCCCATTGACTACTACGTATATGGACTCTAAAAACTGGAATAATGAATTTGTCTACGATTTAAAAGCAGAGTCAAAACCAGTTTTAAATAAATATTTCATTGTCTTACCGTATTAATAAGAATTAGCAAACTATAGGAATTATTTGATATAGAACTTTGGTTTACTGGTATTCATGCACTTTTATGCAGTTAAAACCAAAGTTTAACCGAAATTAAGAATAATATTACTTTCTTTTTAACACTTAGTGCTAAAGTAAGACTTTTAAAAGAAAGATATCTGAACTGCAAAGATACCTGTCAATACTGTACATAAGAATGTTACTGTACTGCCACTTAGTGGTAGCCTTATAAAACTTAATTAGGTTAGGATGATGGCACATTATCTCTTATTTTTCTTAATACATGAATGTAGTAGTCTACTATTGAATATAATTATGTCAAAGTGAAAAGGCAATTTTACAGCTATTTTGTTTATAAAACTAAATCTATGTCCTCATGGAAAGTATCTGGCAAGTAAATGTCATAGCATAATTTCTAAAAACAAAGTATAATGTATATAATACAAAGAAAGATAATAAGTGATAAAGAATCCACATAATAATTTTCTACCCAAAAGTCACAATAGTAAAATTATGAAAATTCCATGTAAAACAAAATTTTATTTTGAAGCTCAAAAAGATTATTTGCATCAGTGAAATAATTATCTCTAAAACAAAGATGTCTGAAAACATATGTGTTGGCACCTTCACCTCATTTAAATAACTGGGTGCTGAGAAAGGTGGAAAATCACATGTAAAAAATTAGAACTATATCTGTATCTTTTACTCTACTCAATATTTAATCAAAATAGATAAAGATCTTATTATAAGAAAAGTTTGAAATTCCTAAGAGGAAACATAGGACAAGTACCCCAGGCTATTGGCGTAGGTAATGATTACCTGAGTGTGACTATAATGGCTGACCTAGAAAGTTAAAAATGTACATATTGGACTTCATTAAATTAATATTTATACATACTAGAGAGTATAGATTACAAAGAGAATATGCATCTTACTTATTAGGAGAAAATAATTGACATATATTCATCTTACTAGGGATTAATAACTATAACATGTGAGGAATTAAAATAAGTTAAATATATTTGAATTGGCATATGGTGTGAGAATATGAATAACATCCTTTCGAAGGAGTAAGCTCAGGTGGCCAATAAATATATGGACAAATATTCAACATTCTTAGTCATCTGGGAAATATAAGTTAATCCTTCACCAAGATCTGTCAGTATAGCTATAATGAAATATAAGTGAATTCTTTACTGAAATACCATATCATACCTGTCAGTACAGCTATAATAAAAAAAAAACAAATAAAAGAGAAATTCACAAATGCTGGTGTGTGGTTGTGTGGAAAAAGGACCATGTACGTACTGTTATAGAGACTAATTACTCTGCCTACTATTTGCTAAGTATGGATATTCCTTCTCAGTAAAAATGGCTCTACTATAATATCCAGTTGTAACATACTGGAGAACATACTTAAAAATAAAGTCAATGGACACATGTCATGTGATACCTGAATGCTCATATTTATTTCTTCAATGCCCACAGTAATATGTCCAGATGAAGAAAAGAATTTATATATATATATATGTGTGTGTGTGTGTGTGTGTGTGTGTGTGTGTGTGTGTGTGTGTATGTGTGTGTGTGTGTGTATAAAGGTTAACCATGGAAGAATGAACTATTATCAATCACTGGAATGAAAAATGAGAACGTATCAAAGTTACCAGTTTTTAAAGTTTGCCACACAGGAACAAATTAGTATCAAATAAATAAATAAATTGTTCACCAGAAAATAGGAGAGAGACTATTTCAGAAGGGGAATGGGATTATAGTAAGAAGAGAAAGGACAAAATAGATGTGTGTATATGATGTAATTAAGACACATACCTACTGACTTTGCTTGCACATAATATACATTGACCCTGTCCTATTGTAAGGTTAGTTATGATATTGAATATATTGTCACAACAGAACTTTTTCAGACACTCAGCTAAAAGATTTTTTATACTCAAAAGGTGGGGTATTCAGTTATACTTTATAGTGATCTGCCTTAAACCCTGGACATGTATAATAAGACAAGAGTAGTCAACCCATAACATAATATATTAGATGGAAAATGATGGTTTCTAAGTAATGATTTAATGTTGTGCTATGTAAAACTATTTTACAAAAATTATAAATAAATTCCGTATGATAATTTTAATTACAAAAGTTCTGCCAATCACATATGAAAGAAAATATGAAGGCTTCCTAACTTTCACTTTTCCAACCAAAGGAAACAATGGCTGATATTTAAAAACATTTTATGTCACTTAATTATGTAAACATTTGCATCATGATGAACGTACTACCTTCAGATAGATAGATAGATAGATAGATAGATAGATAGATAGATAGATAGATAGATAATTTACTTCTTTTTACATGTACTTTTTCTTCTTCTTCTTTTCTTTTTTTTTTTTTTCGAGACAGGGTTTCTCTGTGTAGTCCTGGCTGTCCTGGAACTCACTCTGTAGACCAGGCTGGCCTCGAACTCAGAAATCCTCCTGCCTCTGCCTCCCAAGTGCTGGGATTAAAGGCGTGCTCCACTACATGTACTTTTTCCCTGGTAAGATTTAATTTAATTTAATTTAGTGTGTTTAACTGTGTGATGGCAAACATGAATCTCCTCAAATAAAAAGATATTTCTTTGTTCCTGACAAATTGATACATTCAGATGCACACATAAAGACACACACACACACACACACACACACACACACACACACACACACACACTTTCAGTTATGTCAAATTAAATATTTCATTCCAAGTTTATTCTGGAGTTAAAAGATAAGAAGACATTGACAGTGCTTTTGTTTTTGTTTGTTTGTTTTGCATGTGGTTTACTAGGAATATAGAGGTTTAGTAAAACAGATACTCAGATTATTCAAGAAATTTCTTGTTCACTACTGAAATTTACTTTCAGTTTGGAACCTTCTTATACTGCTTCATGAACTAATAGTATTGGTTCTTTTAGAGAATATTTAATACCACCATATCAGAAATTATTTGTGTTGGGAAATTGAAGATCTGACAAATTGTGTAAATTGGAAATAAATTTGTTTGTGTCACACACACATATACTCACATGTATGTTTGTACCTAAATACTCACATGTCAGTTTTCTTCTAAACAGTCAGTATGACATAATGAAATTTGGAAAATGTTTTAAAATTGATGATTACTTCAAGGCTTGTGAGCTCTAACAATTTCTTTCTTAGAAATAAGTTTATAGCATTTAATTAACATACAAAGAAAGAAGAAAATTTAGAATTTATTAATCTATGTACCCATCTCATTAACTTTGAAACAATACAATCCACTAAAATAAAGAGTAATACAATCAGAAATTACTAAATGGGTGACCAAATGACAAAAAGTTGAGAAAAATTACTTGCTCCTTTGAAAATAACTGATGATTTCCTGTTAAGATTGTTTTATATAAAAAATAATCTGGTAATATTATATTATGAAGTATGTAATGAAATGGTAATATGAACATTTCCAATACATTCAAACAGGTATACAAACACAAGTAAACATGTGTAAATACTCTTGTTTAACCCAAGACAGTGAAAAAACTTTTGATTTACAATGGTGTACTGCCTGCCAATTATGCTTGGGTAATGATGGCACAAAGATTGTGGAAGTAATCAACTAATATCTAAATTGACATAATTTTCACTCCATGAAATAGAAGACACTAATCTTTCTACTTAGTACTGTATTTAAGTTTTCAGTCTTTGTAATAAAACGATAATGAAAACTTAAAAATAATAAAAAATAATAATTCGAACATAAGAAAAAATTAATAATTTATACATAGTATTGATAAAAATTTAACTATCCAAAAACTTGTTAGAAGTAATAAACTAGTTTAAATTGCTAACTAAGGATCTGTTCTCTTCTATCCTAGCAATGAGCTGTTTGAAGAAGAAACAAATATAAGAATATAGTTGTATTCAATTTGAAGACAAAATAGTTAAAAGATTCTTTTCAGCCTATGTGACATGCTCTTGAAAGCCAAATCAAAATAATATTAGGTTTGGTTAAATTTAACATGATTATTTTAGAATGTTTAAAAAATACAAAAAAAGCAGAAGTAACAACATTGACGGATCTCTTAACACAAAACAACAGTGATTATTTAGTTAAAATTTAAACAAATATTTTAGAGCTGTTAAGAACAAATCTATAAACTATGGAATCGATCAATACACCAGTCATAAAACATGAACATTTCATTAAAACAGTAAAATTTCAATTATTTCATACAACATTATAAGTTCTGGCTATTTATTCAGAAAAACTGAAATTTGCATTCCAAAGTGATATTTGCATTTCTTTTATGTTACAGTATTGTACATATAGATCTGAGAAGAGTTGGGGGAATGATTGAATATGATCAAAACATCTCATATGAAATTACCAAAGAAATTGTATATATATATATATATATATATATATATATATATATTTATATTTATATATTTATATATATATATATATATTTATATATTTGTTTATTAAATACTAAAATAATAAAAAAGGAGAAAATTGCTGAAAATGCTTAAATGTCCAACAATGGTAAACTACTAATTAATGGAAATGTGATATATATTATACATACATTTTTATACACACACACACACATATATATATTTAATTTGTATATAGACAGTAACTAAGAGCAGTTGATAAAAATGTAGAAAGTCATAGTTATGCCCCACCATGCCACGGGGGCAAGTATTCCACTATGTTCATAGCAGCCTTGTTTGTGATAGCCAGAAGCTGGAAACAACCCAGATGTCCCACAATGGAAGAATGTACACAGAAAATGTGGTTCATTTACATAGGAGCATCATGAATTTTGCAGGCAAATGGATAAAACTTGAAAATATCATCCTGAGTGAGGTAGCTCAGACCCAAAGGACATGTGTGGTATATACTCACTAATAAATGGATATTAGCCAAAAAAACAGTATCAGAATACTCAGGACACAACCCACAGGACTAAAGAAGGTTAACAAGCCAAAGGCCCTAAGTGAGGATGCTTCAATTCCATTTGGGAGGCAGAAGAAAGCAGTCATGAGGGGACAGAAGGAGGTAGGTACCTGGGTGGAAGAGGGTACAGGGAGGGGGAGGAGAAACAGAACTAAAGCCCTGAGGGACAGAAGAATGAATGGAAACAGGCAATCTTGGTATGTAAGAGGTGGAGGGGGACCCTCTAGAATGTATAAGACATCTGCGAGGTGAGAGACTCTCAGGACTCAAGGCAAGGCACCTTAGATGAAGTGCTCTACAAAGGGGAGGGGGAACTTGTAGAGTCCACTTCCAATTGAAAGACAGAACATCAAGTGGAGGAATGGGGTTACCATCCCACAGTCAACACCTCTGACTTAGAATTTTTCTATCTGAAAAAACTGCAGGGACAAGAATAGAGAAGTGCATGAGAGAAAGAAGATTCAGTGACAGGCCCAAAGTTCAAGGGGAGGTTCCAAGGCCTGACACTATTACTGATGCTATGGTGTGCTTACAGACAGGAGGCTCTCATGACTGGCCTTCGAGAGGCCCAACAAGCAGCTAAAAGAGTAATATGCAGATATACCCATCCAATGGAACAGAATCCAGGTTGATATCTGACAAATGGGCATTACAAAGTGAAAAAAAAGCTTTTGTACAATAGAATAAATGGTCAATTGAGTAAAGAAGCAGCCTATACAATGGAAGAAAAACTTCGCCAGGCATATGTCTGACTCTAACAGAATATTAATATGAAAAATACAAAGGATAAAAAAGAAAAAAAGGAACTTGAACAATGTAATAAAATTTACCACTGATTTGTACAGAGATCTTTAAAAAGAACATATACAATTGGCTAACAAGACACTCTTAAATAAATTTATCATTCTTATCCATTACTGAATTATTTTAGTATGAAATTTTGTACTTATAACTTTCTGCAAGGTAGTGATGCTTCTTATCATATATATTTAAAAACTGTAGTCCATCATCTTTGTTTGCCATGAATCAGAATTTCTTTTCAAGGGAAATCTATGTTTTCACATATAGGTTGAGCATAGAGATTCATAAATGAGTCGATAGCATCAATGTCTCTTGTCATGTATGACTGCTCCATGTAATGACAACTATTCTTTTAGTCGTGTAAACACACTAAAACCACACAATATTGTTACAGTTATAATAAAGTGTAACATTGTTTGCTAAACTGCATATATTTCCCAACATTCTGGAGGCTAGAAGTCTGAGATGAGTATGTCCACGTTTGGGAATTTGAGAATTTGGGAATTTGAGAATACCACACTTTGGGGAAGGCAGTTGGTTATCCAGTGCCTGCCTTCTCACTGTGTTCTTCCATAGCATTTCCTTGGTTCATGCATGTAGAAACCCATATTAGGACACAAATATCATATGAATAAATCTCTATTATTATGCACTCATTTAACAATAATTACCTCCTCAAGTATTTGCTTATGAATATAATCATATTGGGATTAGAACTTGAATGTATGGATTATGGTAGCACATAATTCAACTGATACCTCACACACACAAGAAAGCATACATGTCTGTGCAGATACACTATACTATTTTCTTCTCACAATAAACATTTTAGAATGTGGGAAATTATACTTTTGGCAATTTCAAATAAAGATTCCTCATTTAAATTTTCTCATGATTATCTTACAAATCTTTTTAAAAATCTTATATATTGAATCTAAGAAATAGTTTTCTTTAAAAAGCATAAAATTTAGCATAAAATAGCTTTCTTATAAACCTTCCTAATTATCCTAGGACTCTTTTTTGAATATTCTATATGGATTCTTGAAAAATAAAAGCTTATTATAAGGAATAAAATTCAGATGATAGTTTCCTGTATAACTCTGTTTTCATACATTTCACTTACATTTCCTTCATTAAACATTTTTCTAAACATCAGATCCATGGTTATTTATGGCTGTTTTCACACATGGTTACACTTTATTTGTATGTACTAATTTTACTATCATGATCCAATCAGAGCAGTTAATTGATGACTACTCTAAAATAATATGACACTGAATTATAATTTTCAACATTAGCTAATTGCTAGATTTAAAATCTTGCCACATGCCTTGGATGACAAGAAAGCAGGAGTGTGTCATAAAATTTCAAAAATTGAAAATTTTAAAAAAGAATTGTGTTGTTTGAGTACCTGTACATTTAATATTTAAGTAAGTAGTTTTGATTTCTTCAAACTTAAGTATTATATATTTTTGAGAAGGAAACTAATGATTAATTACATGAAGTTTCTTCTCTTTTCAAATAAATATGTTGCCAAAACAGAATTTCTGACATAGTTACTCATAATTATACATTTACTAGCAAGTGTATATGAAGTAGTTCTACTTCATATGCTAGAGAAAATGTTATATATTGGAGATAAAATGAGAGATACCACATCATAAAAGAATTTAATATATTTATCCTCAGGATAAATTCATAGAAATATTCTATATTTAATACTGTACAGGATAAAATTCTTGAAATAGTAGAGTAAGCATATTATTTGTTACATAGTTTTATTCCCAAAATAGTTTATATTATAAAACTAGGTTTTGCTGGGCAGCAGTGGTACACGCCTTTAATCCCAGCACTTGGGAGGCAGAGGCAGGCAGATTTCTGAGTTCGAGGCCACCCTGGTCTAAAGAGTGAGTTCCAGGACAGCCAGGGCTACACAGAGAAATCCTGTCTCGAAAAAACAAAATAAAATAAAAAACCTAATTTTCTCTTTTAGATACAAAGCAGAAAATATTTATTTTAAATTTACGTATAGCTGTATAGTTAATTTCATGTTATGTTATGAAAATGAATTTTAAATAGAGATAACTTTTTTTTTAAATATTGCATGCTATTTAATTTTAGCACACAAAGAAGCATTAGTCTACAGATAATACTACATCATTGGTTAAGTGTCATATGAATGACAAATAAGAAGTTAATATTACAATAAATTTCCTGAATCCCAGTTGAAGTACTTCACCCTTGTTTAAAAATCAGTTTAAAAATCAGATTAGAAGTCTCTTAGAATTTTGAAGAACAGCATTATACACTGATCATTTTAAATACAGGAAAAGAATGCATAAGTCTAAGAGAACAAGAAAAACTAAAATTGAGGGCAAGTGGCAGAGATGTCAGTAAGAGACAATGGATTTTTGTGTTCCTTTCTGCCAACGTGATGTAAATCAATAATAATAAAAAGATACAGATTACTTGTCAGTCTACTTAAAAATCAGCAGCGAAACAGTAAATGAAAATCGCAACAATTCAGCAAGGTGTAACCTATTCCTTGGAGCCAGGGATATTATGGGATAGCCTAAGATGTCAAACTGGGGCATTGTCTCACTCATATGGTGTCTGTTTACTTTCATTTATATATATGGAAGTTTCTTCAGTAGTAGCTTTGCATATGGCTTTTCTAAAGCCCTTTAATGAAAATTGTCCCTCTCCCTGTTTCTACTTTTATCCTGTTCTACAATTCGCCTCCTTGTTTAATACTCCTATTCATTTCTCCTTTATAAAATTATATTCTATTTTCTCTTTTTTAGAAGATCCTACCTTCCTACTGGCCCCGTATAAGTTACCTAACCTCAATGGATATTCAGATTGAAAGAAACACTCATATCTAATGTTTAAAAACTAACATCCAAATAGAAAAACATGCAATGTTTGTCTTTTCTGGGTCTAGATTACTTCACTAACAATTATTGCAGTTTCATTAATTTACCTGCAAATTTCATTTTTTCTTTTCTTTCTTTTTAGCTGTAAATTGCCTTTATTTATTTTTATTCTTTAATCCTTTTTTATAGTCCAGTCTTTATCCCACTTCTGGTCCACCCTCTGACTATTCCTCATCTCAATCCTCCTCCCTCATGCATCACCCACCTTGTCTTCAAGAGGTTGTCCCCACCACACCTCACTCTTCACCAGGCCTCCCCACTCCCTGGGGCCTCAAGTCTCTTGAGGGTTAGGTACATATTCCCTCACTGAGGCCAGACCACGCAGTTCTCTGCTGTATATGTGTCTGGGTCATCGGACTAGTTCATGTATGCCACCTGGTTGGTGGCTGAGTATCTGAAAGACCTCTTGGGTTCAGATTAGTTGCTAGTGCTGGTCTTTCTATGGGATTGGCCTCCTCCTCAACTTCTTCCAGCTTTTCCCTAATTCAATCACAGGGGTCCTCATCTTTTGTCCATTGGTTGGATGTAAGTATCTGCCTATGTCTCCTTCAGCTACTTGTTGGGCCTCTTGAAGGCCAGTCATGCTAGTCTCCTGTTTGTAAGCACATCATAGCATCAGTAATAGTGTCAGGCCTTAACAGCCAAATAATACTCTATTGTATAACTGTACCATACTTTCATTATTTCATTATTTATTCAATAGTGTTGGAAAGCTATGCTGTTTCCAATTTTTGGCTATTAAGAATAGTATTCAATGAACATTGTTGATCAAATAAATATATTTTTATCAAGATATAGAATCATTTGGGCAAATGTTAATAGTGGTTTAGATGAATATTCCAATAAAACAATTTATAGCTTTTTAAGGAAATTTTATACTAATTTTCAGAATGGGAAAAAGTTTATACTCCATCAGCAATAAAAAAGTGTACCTCTTTCATTCAGTCCTTATCAGGATTAATAATTTTGATTTATTAATTTGCCCATTCTGACTGGGGTAAGATACAAACTTTATTAAGTCTATTTTGCTTTTCCTAATGGCTAGGGATTTCAAACTCTTTAAAAAGTATAATCCTCTCCCCCCTCCCCC
>JANHMN010000005.1:58354831-58408579 GCA_030674055.1 Rhabdomys pumilio | reverse complement strand
CCCCCCTCTCCCCTCTCCCCCTCCCTCCCCCCTTTTGTGCTATATTTTTTGAAAACTTTCTGTTTAATACTATACTCCATTTTTATTTTTGAGTAAGAAAAGGGTCCCATGGTTTATTCTGATTTCAGTGAGTAGCTGGGAAACAGAAGAAAGCATTCAACTAGAACATAAAAGGTATCATCAAGTTTGGACCTTGGGGGTGAAACTGCCATGTCTCTCTTTTTAAGATCATATTTTAAAATTAATTACAGGTGCTTTTACTCTCACAAAACAATAATTATTCAAACACGTTTTAAATATCTCAGATGATTTCAGTAATCAGTAGTGGAGCCTTTGGCAGGCTCAGAGTGTTAAATGCCTAAAACAGAAAAATAATTCATCATCTGTTCTCTTAATTTTTGAATTGCATTTCTCTGTGTTATTACATTGAACAATCTCTTCTCAGGAAGGATCTTGAGAATCTGTAAGTTATCTCTTACTGTATTGGTTATCACTCCACCCGCAATAGCTGGATGTTTTTCTTTTCTTTCTTTTTAGATATTTAATTTATTTACATTTCAGATGCCATCCCCTTTCTCCATTTCCCCCACCTAGAATCCCCCTATTCCATCCCCCTCTTCCTTTTGGCCTTTATACCATTAACTACATGCAGGTATTAAGGTCAGTTCTAGTTTGTATTGGAACTAACAATACAATAGATGCAAATAGTCAAGGAACAAGCAAGACAATAAACACAAATAGTCAAAGAACATGCAAGGCAATAAACAAAATTCCATGAACACTCCCATGATGGCTAATATTTAGAAAAAGGCTCATGTCAATGTGGGGAAGGGGGAACACTATTCAATATTTGCAAGAATGCCAATCTGTGCAGTTATTATATTAATCAGTATGAAGGTTCATAAAAAAGCTAAAAATAGATCTACCATATTATACAGTTAAACTAGTCCTAGGCATATAGCCAAATGACTCCATATTCTATTCTAGAAAAACTTGCTTACTTATGTTGTTTAGTACTTCCCTCAAAGTAGTCAGGAAATGGAACAGCCTAGATGTCCAACAATTGATGAAAGTGTAATGAAACCATGGTAAATGGACATAATAGAATATAATTCCATTATTAAAAAAATGAAATTCACTGGTAACTAGATAGAGCTGAAAATGTATTTCTGAGTGAGGTAACCCTTACCCCGAAAGACAAATTTCACATGACTTCTCTTATCTGTGGATATTAGAATTGAGTCTTTAGATATGCATGTTAGTTTGAAGTAAATATCCAAAGAGATCAGGCTATTACTAAGGCCATGAGAAAGAGCTGTTGGAGGAGGGAAGACAAAATACAGTGGTAAAATTATTTTAAAGGAATAATGGAATAGGACGAATTATATTGAAGTATGATATTGAAGGATGGGGTAGAGGCGGAGGAAGAGATAGGAATAAATAATATAAAGACCTTCCGGAAAAAGTGTATTGACATAGTATTTTACAAGCTTCCTTAAGAAACTTACATATATAAGTAGTAAGTTCAAGTAAATTTACTTTATAACAGGGCAACAATGTCCATACAAGATAAATGACGATGACAAATGAAAAGTCCAGTTCCTGGCATAAATTATATTTTTTTGTAATTCTTAAGCAGTGAGATCCCATAGGCCCTCAAACAGTATCAGGATATTGCCACTATTTTTGCTTACTATACAGAACTTTATGGTTAGACCTTATTGCTTGCTGACAACATAAGTTTTAATAAGAAAGTACATATAATTGTTTTAACTTCACAGAGAAAATAATAGCTACATATAGTCACAGGTGTATTGATTAACTTTATAATATTAATTTCATAGTATTTTATTAGGGAGTGAACAGAATAGTTCCTTTATTCAATTCCACCAATTGTGCCTACTCCTGTTATTCTGGCTGCAGACAGCTGGTCCCTAATCATCAAGGTAGTCACTAGATGGCCAACACCAACTACAATCATCACCTTGATATAATGACCACCTCGCTCATGAGAACAAAGAAACGCTTATTCCCTACAACTGTGACACCTAAGCTGTTCCCATCATTTGCCTTTACCCTGCTAGCCCTTCTCTTTAGATAGAAAATCCCAGGCTTTGATCACCAACTTCACCTGCACCTGTAACCCGAGGAAAAGTAATAGCACCTCCTTCAGACTCCTCAGTGTTGTCTCTAGCTCTAAAGAAAGTCTCCTGCTCTTCGAATCCCCAGTTAGCTCTTCACGAGCTGGAACTATTTTGAAAACCCATTTGAACTTCATCACTTAATCCTGATACCACTGATCAACCATCCAGCTAGTTGGAATAACAGGAAGCATACCTTCAAACATCATCATCATCATCATCGTCGTTGTCATCGTCATCGTCGTCATCATCATTGTCATCGTCATCGTCGTCATCATCATTGTCATCGTCATCGTCATCATCATCATCATCATTATCATCAACAACAACAACAACAGACAAGATTTCCATGTCAGAACAAAAAATAAAACCAACCAACCAAATAAACAAACAAAACAAAAATCACAGTACCAATAACCTAACTCTAAATGACTAGTTTCTTTCACAAATGCACAATTAGGACTAACAAAAAATAATAAGTCTCCATCAAAAGTCAGTTATCCCATAGTACTTTCCCAAAAAGTGACTTAGATGTTATACAAGGCAGTGATTTTTGAAAAACCAATAATAAACATGGTAAGAAATCATAGGATATGAAAAAATGCCAGAATGAAGACCACAAATACATAAATATAGAGGTAAATAAAATAATGCAAATGATTCAAGATATGAAAATAAAATTTAACAAAGACAGAACCTCTGAAATAAAAGCAAAAATAAAACTTGAAAAACTCAGGATTTCAAACAAAAAATTTAAAGGAAATTCTCCCCATCAAATTGGATGAGTTGGAAGCAATATTATCTATGTACTAAAATAGTAGTAATAGATTCTTTCCTCAGTCCTATGACTTGTCTATAAAATTTTGGTATAATCTTGTGGAATGGAACTAAAACACAATCAGAAATTGTTTGGTTGATTTCATATTAATTGTACCAGTATTTTACAAGTGAATATGTCTTCCAAGTCAATATTGTAACTAACAGGGTGCTCAGTGGGATGAGACTGATAATTACATTTTCCCTCTGGTAGTTTGCATAACATCTTCCAGCAACACAAAAGCTACTTAAAAATGAATCTTCCACGTCAATACCTGCTTGATTTCCCAGTGTTCTCAAGTATGTTGTACTTTTAGCAATAAAATTTTAATAACAAAATCTGGAGGGTAGCCTGACTTGTTCATTCTTTCCTCCCTCTCTTCCATGAGATTAAATTTACTTTTCCATCTTTTATTCTTAGTTTTGAATATGTAGTCCTTTCATTTTAATTTGGCATTAATACTTTTGAGAGATATTTTTCTTTAGTTTACAAATCTTTGTCTCATTTTAGCATAATGTACCTATTGGAATTCTGGCCACTAAGTATAAGTTGAAATATATGCTTTCATTTTTAGTTATACTCAGGAATTGGAACACAAATTTGCTCTGCTGTATATGTCTGTAAGGGGAGGGCAGGGGGCTCAGACAAGCTCCTATTTGCTGCCTGGTTGCTGGCTCATTGTCTGAGAGATCTCAGGGTCTGAGTTGGTTGAGACTCCTGGCTTTCCTATCAGGTTGCCCTCCTCTTCAGCTTCTCCCAGCCATTCCCTAATGCAACCACAGGGGTCCCTGACTTCTATCCACTGGTTGTACACAGCTTCTGGCTGTTACAGATAAGGCTGGTATGAACATAGTAGAACATGTGCTTCTGTGGCATGGTGGGGCATCTTTGGGTATGTGCCCAAGAATGGTGTAGCTGGATCTTCAGGTAGATCTATTTCCAGTTTTCTTAGGAACCTCCATAATGATTTTCAGAGTGGTTGTACAGAGAGTTTTCAATCCTACCAACAATGAAAAAGTTTTGCTTTTCTCCACATCCTGACCAACATGTGATGTCACCTAAGATTTTGATCATAGCCATTCTGATTGGTGTAAGGTAGAATCTCAGGGTAGTTTTGTTTTGCATTTTCCTGATGACTACGGATGTTGAATATTTTTTAAGTGCTTATCAGCCATGTGAGATTCCTATGTTGTAAATTATGTTTAGCTCTATATACCATTTTTTGATTGGGTTGTTTGATTCTCTGGAGTCTAGCTTCTTAAGTTCTTTATATATTTTGGATATTAGCCCTCTGTCAGATGTAGGATAGATTGGTAATGATCTTTTCCCAATCTGTTGGTTGTTGTTTTGTCCTATTGACAGTATCCTTTGCCTAAAAGAAGCTTTGTAATTTTATGAGGTCTCATTTGTCGATTGTTGATCTTAGAGTATAAGCCATTAGTGTTCTGTTCAGGAAATTTTCTCCTGTGCACATGTGTTTGAGGTTCTTCACCACTTTCTATTCTATCAGTTTCAGTGTATCTGGTTTTCATCATCCAGAGACTGCCCCACCTAGGGATCCATCTCATATATAGAAACCAAATCCAGACAGTATTGCAGATGCCAACCAGTGCTTGCTGACAGGAGCCTGATATAGCTGTATCCTGAGAGGCTCTGCCAGAGCCTGACAAATACAGATGCAGATGCTTGCATCCAACAATTGGACTGAGCACATGATCCCCAATGGAGGAGTTAGAGAATGGACTGAAGGAGTTGAAGGGGCTTGCAATCCTGTAGGAAGAATAACAATATCAACCAACCAGACCCCTCAGAGCACCTAGGGACTAAACCACCAACCAAAGAGTACACATGAAGGGACCCATGGCTTCATCTGCATATGTAGCAGAGGATGGCCTTTTGGAGCTTCAGTGGGAGTAGAGGCCCTTGATCCTGTGAAAGCTTGATGCCCCAGTGTATGGGAATATAAGGTCAGGGAGATGGGAGTGGATGGGTACTTGCATGGGGGAACACCCTCATAGAAGCAGGAGGAGAGGGCATTTCTGGGGGAGGGGACCAGGAAAGGGAATAACATTTGAAATGCAAATAAATAAAATATTTAATAAATATCTAATAAAAAGAGAAAAAACACAAATGCATTGTGTTTGTTTTATGTTGGTCAATTACTCCTGGGCATAGTGCTTGCCCTAGAATATGGTTGATATACCCAAAGCCATATATTGGAAAAAACTTATATTTTTTTTCCAGCATATACTAACTACAAACAGCTTGTTGCTCAGGGGTGGGCTTTGTGTCTTTTTAACCCTTTCCAGTGTTGGGATTTTTATATGGTTTGAGCCAATGCAAGTCTTATGCATGCTTTCATAACCTCTGTGAGTTTATATGTGTATCAGTTTTGTCATGTCTAAAAGATACTGTTTTCCTTATAAGTGAACCACCACCTCTAATTCTAAAAGAGTACAAGTTAGTTGGCCACATTTTAAATATTATCACTCATATCTTTCAATTCATAAATATTTTCTGATGTATTTATTCTAGAAGTTATGAAGAGAGGAAAATTTAAATCTCTATACTTGAGTTTTTGGTCATTCCTAATGTTTTTATTTATATCATTCAATATAATTTTATTATATAGATTATGTAAGGTGGATACTATATTTTCTCTCAAAAATGCCTTCTTTTGATTTAATACCTATCATTTTCTACTTCACTAGCACTAGTAAATTAACATGATGTACTTTATGGGAAAATAAACCCAGAGATCTGAGATATTCTGTCATGTATTTAGGTTTAGTAGTAGCTAGTACATATAAATTAGAAAACTACCCCATCCCAAAGAACCTATTGAACATGATGGAGGCAGGACCTTATTCTGAACTCTCACCATTCTGACTTATATAAACTCCCAGCTCTCTGGATTCTCATTTCATACATATTCAAAGTTTTGGCTAATTTTCATCATTGTAATATACTGAAACTTTTTCAGTCTTGTAATATGGTAGATTCATAATTTTGTGTTATTAATTTGTAATGCTTTGTGTATAATAGACTTCTCCAGTTTGATCATGAATAGAAAAGTATTTAGGAAACTGTTCTATGCTTTCTTAACTTAGTGAATGACTAAAATTATAGCTGGTACCTCAATTAAACATCATGGTAATAAAAATGTTATATATGAACTTGATGAAACAATGAAAGAAATTAAAATCCAGACAATTGAAGCAAAAATGATGAAAAGTATTTTTTAGCTTTTTATACTTTCCCTTCTTCTCCTAAAGTTTTGCCTATGTAAAATATGTCACCGAAGTTGACTTATTTCATACATAATGACTAGTAATTATGAAATGTTTATAAAAGAATGGTGATCAGTAATGGATGGTATTATTTTATGTAGTATTAATTACATGAAAATATTGATTACTGAATGTTCTAGGTCAATATTTCAAATAAGTATAGTAGGCAATATATGAAAGACATCTGTACTAGGTAGTTTGTTATCAATGTGTCATACGTTAGAGTTATTTGGGAAGAGATCATTTCAGCTGAAATAATCCAATATTTTGGAGCTATTTTCTTATTTAGTGATTTCCTAGTTTATAGTGCCTCTTCTAGGCGGGTAGTGGTTCTGGAGTATATAAGAAAGCAGGCTCAGCAAGTCAAGAACAAATCAGTAAGCCTCAGTCTTCTATGGCTTCTGTGTTTGTTCCTGCCTTCAGGTTCCTGTTATTTTGAATTTCTGTCCTGACTTCCTTTAATTATGGACTGTGATATATAGCCTTTCCTCCTGAAATTGCTTTCAGTAAATATATTTTACCAGAAAAATAGAAGCTCCAACAATGGCAATCCGTTTGTAACATTTATTTCTAAAGTTTATATGCAAGCATTACACATTCTGAATTCCTTCTCTCATATAGACAATTATTGTAGTCAAGGTATCAATCATCCAAAATTGTTTACAACAAATATAAAAATAAGTGAACATATACGCACTGAGTTTTTAAAAAGTAAGCTTTTCTAAATACACAGCAAGCATGGAACCTTTTAACCATAGTGATACTGAAATCCATTTTTAATTAAGTCCTCAAAGACTTAGTAAAAATTGTCTTCTTTATGACTAATTTTTTTTGTCAAACTCAATTTAAAACTTTCCCCAACAAATATGACATTTCATACTGCTCTGCAGAAAGCATGTAAAATGAGCCGATGTTTTCAAACAGCAGGGAAGCTTCCAGAACAACAATTAACTGGTAACATATGCCACTGCTGCCAAGAGGATTTTTAATCCCGTTAAACATTAATGTAGCATTTTTGCTTCTGTCACAATAAGGCAGCCATCTGTGTTTTAACCTGCTGGGAAACTGGGGATATGTTTACAGAAAGAGGAAAGAGAAAGCAATATAGATAGGCAGGACATTCGGATTTAGAGACCTGGAATCTAATGTCAATAACGTATAAAAACTCTGAGGAATTTAGGGGGTTGTGTGAATTCTTTTGATCCTGAACAACTCATTTGAAGACAACTTCTCTTTAAAGCTTTATAAAAGCAACTTTCCTTTTCTTATACTAAAAAGCTCTTTATCCATCTGTCTCTCAAAGAGACAAAGGCATGCAATTTGTTGTAAAAACACTTGTTAAAGTTTTAAAAGCTATGCCTTGCAATGAGGCCTGGTTTTCCAATGTTCAGAAGGAGAAATTGTAAGATTCAAGATCTCTTGTTATTCAAAGACTGTGGAAACACATTTAGAGTATCATCTCACAAATCTTTGGATCTGTGAGACAGAGTGGAAAAACAGAAATGCACATATACACATATTTGCCAGTCAAATAGATTATTTGCATTTTCCATGCTCAACTGGAAGTCTTTGGACTGTTAGAAATGTAATTAATGTGTATTTTCTTTTGCTGCCTGCCATTTTAATACATACACACATACACACACACACACACACACACACACACACGTGTCCCTTTTCTAAATCAATGCAATAAAGCATGATTTCATTTGATTTAACAATTCTATAGATTTTGAAATACGATAATTTTAGGTCTTTGTCTAATATTTTTGGTTCATACTTATAAGGTTATAATGAAATGACTCAATTTTATGACTTTGTGTTTACTTGCTTTCTCAACGCTATTTGTTTAAGGTACTATACCAAATGAGATTTGTATCTTTGTTGAAAATTATTTGTTTCTATAAGTAGAATTTTATTTGGGGGTTCATGATTCTATTTTATTCATTTATTTTTGTCTGTGAACAGGCCAATATCATGTTTTATTGATTAATATGAACTTTCATAGAAAGTTTTGTTTGTTTTTGTTGTTGTTCTTTGTTTTAGATACAGGGTCACACTCTGGGGAACTTTCTGTTTAGACCAGGCTTTATTTAAATTCCAAGAGCTCTGCCTGCTGCCTTGGTCTTCCAAGTCCTGTGCTTAAAGGTATGTGCTGTGCTATCACACCTAGCCATAGTAAATTTTGAAACTCAAAGGTAGAAGTCTTATAATTTCTTCTTGTTCAACAATATCTAAGCTACTTGTGATAAGCTTATATTTGACACAAATTGTAGGATTTACTCTTCTTTGTGCAAAGACAGACTATAAAAATTTGTTGTTTTTAATCTGTGGATTCTGACATCTTAATATTAAGCCCTGTAGACAATGAACAGGAGATGGCCATTTGTTGGCAAATTACTCTTGAAGAAAATATATATTTATGACTTATAAGAATTATGCATAGTTATGTGATAATTTGATAAATGTATAAAATGAGTAATAAAACAAGATAATTGCATTTTAATCTCCTTAGACATTATCATTTATGTGTAAACCTTCAAATTTATCTTTTCTAATGTTTTTTTGTAGAAGAAATGAAACATGATTTAATTACTTGTAGCAACTTTACAGTATAGCAGCCTTTAGTCTTCATGGTTAAGTTTACTGTCATGATATTTTTCATGCTTTATAAACAAGATTATTTTCTTAAGATAATTTTCTAAGTATTCATTGTCATTGTGTAAAATGTTAACTTATTTTTAATGTTTTTTTTCTATCTAGTCAACTTGATTAATTTATTAACACTATTTTTTGGTGAAAAATGGGACTGTTCTAAAAGATTTGATGCCATCTAACAAGAGATGTTTAAATTCTTTTGCTCATTTCAATATCTCATACTTTCTTATTAGTCAACTTATCCTACCTAAGACCTCTAACAATAGTTAAATAGCCAAAGTAAGAATCCTTAGTTTGTTCCTAGGAAAAACAGTAATATATCTTTCAACAGTGACTACATTAAACATAGATTTATCATATTTGGCCTTTGGTCTTCTGAAGTCATTCTTAGTCTTAGTTTTTTGAGTATTTTATTGTAAAATGACACAGAATATTTTCAAATTCATATGCTTTTTGGTAGGTTAAATATGGTTATTATGGTTTCTCTCTTTATCCTGTGTACAATGGTTGTGTTTTGATATTAGGAGATGTCTCTTCATGACAGGACTAAATGTCACTTCTTCATGATATATTCTTTCATCGTGTCAAATTTGGTTAAATGTTTATTAAGGAAATTTATAACATTATTCACTATAGTTATTGTTTCCCCTTCGTCATTGTCTTTTCCTGACTCTTCTTTTTTTTCTTTCTTCCTTTTTTTTCTAAGACAGGGTTTCTCTGTGTAGCCCTGGTTGTCCTGGAACTCACTCTGTAGACCAGGCTGGCCTCGAACTCAGAAATCCGCCTGCCTCTGTCTCCCAAGTGCTGGGATTAAAGGTGTGCACCATCACTGCTGGGCTTCTTTCCTGCTTTTCCTGCTGGCTTTCTACACAGTTTTATTATGTTCCCTACTTACTTCATTATGATTGATGATTGTTCCTTTCAAATGTTTGGTAGACATATTGAGAGAAACCATCTCATTCTTGGCTTTTAATTGTTAAGAGATATTTGTTACAAATTTGATGTCTTTATTAGTTAATATTCTTTTCATGTTTCCTTGTTACTCAAAATTTTATCTTGATTGGTAGCTTTTCTAAATATTGACACTATTTGTTTCTTTCAAGTTTTTCATTATTTGCATACAATTATTCAGATCACTCTTATATAATTATTTTTATTTCTATAAGCATAATGCAAATTATACTGCTTTATTTATCATTTTAGTTATTGTGCTGGTTAGTTTTTATTGTCAACTTGACATGACCAGATGTCACCTAGGAGGAGGGAAACTTAATGAAAGTATTGTTCAAATCATATTGGCTTATAGCTATGTTTGTGAAAGATTGTCGTGAGTGATGATTAATGTGGAGGGCTCTAGCACAATGTGGATAGCACCATCCCTAGGCATGTGGGCCTGGGCTCTCTATGAAAGCTATCTGAGCACAAGCCATTGATCAAGCCAGCAAGCATTATTCTCCCAAAGTTTTGTTCCCATGTTCTTAAATTGAGTTCTTTACCTCACTTCCCTCAGTAATGGTCTATAACATGGTAATATAAGGGGAAATAAACCCTTTCATGGTGGTTTAGGGTGCAGAAGATACCCAAGCACCTCCCTGGGCAACCATGACTCAGTAAGTAAGTAAGTAAGTAAGTAAGTAAGTAAGTAAGTAAGTAAGTAATAAATAAGTGAACTCTTGGTTGGAATATTTTATCAGAGAAGTAGAAAAGCAAAGAAGAGCTAGTGGTTGTACTAGTCCACAAAAAGTAAACGAGCATTTCCCTTTTTACAATCCTTTATTGTCAGTTGTTTTCTTGATCTTAACCTTTCTGACTGGGGAAAGATAAAAATCTCACAATAGTATAAATTTGTATTTCCATAATTGCAAAGAATGTTGAATAGTTTTTAAGATTTTTCTGAGCCATTATTATTCCTTTATTATTCCTGATAACTTTCTGTTCAGATGCCTAGAAATTTATTAATTCGGTGAATTGTTTTCTTTCTTTTTTTCTTTAAAAATTTTTCTTCTTTATTGAATATTTTATTTATATTTCAGGTGTTATCCCCTTTCCCCATTTTGATTTGTTTTCTCATCCCTGTTCTTTTGGATTATTTATATATTATTGATATTAATCCTCTGTCAGATATATAATGAGTTGAGATTCTTTCTGACTCTGTGTTGTTTCTCTTCACCAGAGTGTTTGTTTTGTTGTACAGTAGCAATTTAAAGTTATGGAATCCCATTTGTTTATTAGCTTTAATTTAAGTCTACATGGAGTCTTATGTACAAAGTACAGTCCCATGTCTATAATTTGAGAGTTACCATCTATGGTTTCTTGTAGCAATTTTAATGTTTCAAGTTCCAAATTGAGGCCTTTGATTCATTGGGAGTTGATTTTTTGGTTCAGGGTGGCAGTTTTTCTTCAATTCTATTCTTCTATGTGTGGACATACAATTTTTCTAATACAGTTTGTTGGAGATGGATATTTTTTGGCTTCTTTGTCAAGTATTTCATGGCTGTTGTTACATACCATCAGATTTGGGTCTTCTATTTTTTTCCATTAATCTGCATGTCTGTTTTGATGCCAGTACCATGTGGTTTTTATTCCTATAACTCAGCAATATATTTTTGTTGTTGTTGCTCAGCCTTGCTTTAACTATCTAGGTATTTTGTGGTCTATTTATTTTAATTCAGTAGTTTTGTTTATTTATATCTAAAATCACCACTAACTGGAAATAGCTTGCTACTACCATTTTATTTCATATGTATATTTTACAGGTTTGTATATCTGGTTTTCTCTGCTAAATTCTGTTTGCTTGGTTAATATACTTTAGTAATAAAATAAATTTTTTAATTTTATTTCTGTATATGCAATGAATAGTTATTTGTGGATCAAACTTCAAGTATATAAGTTATCTTAAAGATATAATAGTTTATTTTAAAATGATTAACATTATTAATGAATAATACTTCCTTAAAGCTCTACTACGACTTCATTTTTTGCTGCTTGTCTTAATTAGCATTATAATTGCTGTGATGAAACACCATGAGAAAAGCAACATGTGGAGGAAAGAGTTTATTTTGCTTATACTTCCACATCACAGCTTTTTATCAAAGGATGTCAGGACAGAAAATCAAGGAGGGCAGAAACCTGGAGGTATTAGCTGATGCAGAGGTTACGGAGGAGGAATTTTGCTCAGTGCCTTGATCATCATGGCTTGCTCAGCCTGTTTTCTAGCTTGTGAGACCACCAGCCCAAGGGTGGCCACACCCAAAATGAACTGTGTCTCCCCACATCAATCACTAATTATAAAATGCCCTATAGGCCTGTTTGCAACCTGATCTTATGGAGGTATTTTCTCAATTGAGGATCCTTCCTGTCTGATGACTCTAGTTTTTGTCAAGTTGACACAAAACAAGACAGGTCAACTGATGCTTTGACAGATTGACACATAAACATATTACAGTTATTTCACAACCTTTTCTTTTATGTTCATCCCCAAGATCATATTATACATTAATGTAGACATTACAATGTGAAACATTTCGCAAACTTAAAAAGTCCCATTCTTACAAATCTAAAATCATTAAAAGTTTTGACTTTAAAAATATCTATTCTTTTAAAATGCAGTGTCTGTGAAGTTCCAGTTACTCCTCTTTTTTAAAAAAAAATTATTTATTTATTTATTTAGTTAGTTATTTATCTTTAATCTTTTTTTTAATTCAGTGATTATCTACCTTCCATTCTGCCCTCCTACAGTTCCTCATTCCATTCCTCTTCCTTCATCTCCAAGAGGATGTCCCCATCCCCCACTCACCTTTATACCCTGCCAGGCCTCCAAATTTTCTGGGGCCTCAAGTCTCTAGAGGGTTAGGTGCAACTTCTCTCACTGAGTCCAGACCTGGCAGTCCTCTGCTGCAAGTGTGTCTGGGGTCTCTGACCAGCTAGTGTATGCTACTTGGTTGGTGGCTCAGTGTCTGAAATATCTCAGGGGTCTAGGCTTGTTTAGACTGCTGATCTTCCTATGGGATTGCCCTCTTCCTCAGCTTTTTCCAGCCTTTTCCTAATTCAACCACAGGAGGCCCGAACTTCTGTCCATTCATTGGGTGTAATCTGACTCTCAGCAGCTTGCTGGGCCTCTCAGAGGGCAGCCATTCTAGGCCCCTGTCTGTAAATACACCCATAGCATCAGTAATAGAACAGGAGTGAAGCCCTGAGGGCTAGCAAAATGAACAGAAATATGCAAAGTCTCTTTTTAAATGGTTAAAATCTCTCAATTGTGAGCTCCTGTAAGATAAAAACAAAAATTAAATATTTGACATAAAACTAGCCAGCACATTATTATGAGTTACATATATCATATGCCTATTTACACAAACTTATACTTCTTTGTGTATGCACATATTCATTTGTATATGCACGCAGAGGGTATAGATGCACTTGGTGTGAAAATATGTGTTTGTGTACTTGTATTTTTCAAGACCACTGGTCCCTGTTTTGTGTATTCCTCAATTAATTTGTACCTTAATTTTTGAGATAAGATTGCTCACTTATCCTAAAGCTTACTAATTTCACTATAATTTTCTGCTCATCAATATTTAAGGGACTCTCACATCTCCACGGTGCTAGAGTTGCAATCATATGCTGACATAGCTGGCTTTTTTTTACATATGTAATTGCAAAACAATTTATGTACTCATGCATTAAATACCAGGACTTTACTGAGTATTTCTTGCAGACCAATTGTAGTAGCAAAAGAATTATTTGAGGTTTTTGATTGTATATATCCCATTTCCTCAGAGATTTGAAAACCTTTTATTCATTATTTTCTGGAATAAGGTTTCTTGCTCTATTCCTCTTCTATGCATACTGCAGTGGGTATATTTGTCTAGCCAATAGTGTTAGTTAAGTTAGTATGCTTTGAATATATTTTATATGATCCTCTACTAATAATTTTGAATGAATGCTTAAAACTTATCAATTCATTTTTATAGCTGATGATGTTTATTCTTCAATGGTCTTAGAGAGTTCATTTCAGTTACATATCAAAATTCTGAATACCTGTGTCATCTTGTTTTACAATTTTGCTGTGGTTGAGTTTTTAATTGTGGGTCATTTTATTGTTTCTGTATTATTGCCTGTCAATTCTTTGCCTCATCAGTCAATTTTATGGCATTTTTGGTTCTTTTAAAGTTCATTGATTTGACTCGATTCATGAATAGTTTTTAGAATTTCATTTTTATCTTTTTTGTTCTTTGATTAAGTCATGTTTCTTAATTTTTACATGTTTTATCATGATTTTATCAATGTAAAGCTTTTATTTAAAAAGTTCAGTAATCTATATCAGTCTATAAATTGATTTTAAGAAGGGAAAGCCTTTACCAATCAGTTCAATTAGATGTTCTAAGATGACTCATACTAATTTTTAAGTAATGTTGCTTATACTTTATGTATGTGTATCTTTTTTTAATTTTCTCAAGTTTCCAACATGTTTTGTTACTTTTTTTTATAAAAGCATAGCTTCCCAGGGCAGTATCTTTAAATAATGGTCTATTATACTCTTTTGATCCTCCCCCCATATACTTTCAAGTGGTGTCCAAATAAGAACAGAGATGGAGCAAGTGCTCCAAATAATGAGTATCAATACCTTAGTCATTCTTCACTTCTTGTCTATATCCTGGGAGAGTATCATGGTTATGAATAGATTCCTTCTGATATTACAGTGCAGGAATGAATATTAATAAATGAGTGAAAAGACACATATGAGAAGATAGTTTCCTGTAGTACCTTTTGTATAACTTCTTTTTATATTTTGCATGGATTATAAACACTCATGATTAATTCTGAATTAACAATAATGAGTTAGTATCACATTAAGGAAAGAAATAAAAGCACTTCTTGTAGTCATTTAACCAAGTATACATTTTAATTCTGTCTTTTATTTCATGTTCCCTGTATATTCTGTCTTCTATCTGTTGTGTGAGTTTAAATCTGTCTTTACATTTGTGTCTTCTTTCAGTGTTTGTTATGTGACTGTGTGTGTGTGTCTCTAACAAAAAGTTTCACTCTGAATTTATTGAAAATCATAAAAAGCACCACAGAGAGAAGAAATGAGATCCTTTACAGAAATCTTTAACAGAATATAACAAAGAATTAAGTCACTGTCACCGGCTCCTATTGATCTTCACTCACCCAGATAACAAACATCATCGTTTCTCAACCAATATCCATAAATGGCTGCTTTCACTATTTATAGTAGATTTTAGTAAGTTACATTCATTCTGTGTTTGCTGCTTTCAGCAAATGATACAAATTCATTATCTGGGTCACGGGAATGATGGAGTACATAATTTAAGATTAAAGCTATGTATTAGCTTAGGTTGTAAAAGCTGATTACTTGGGAAAACTAAGGAAAGTAAGGTTTATTGCTACAGTTTTCTGTTTAAAGCAGGTTAAACAAATAGTTTGAATAAACAGCATCTTAGCATTATCAAGTGGCATTAAGGTATTGACTTTGGTTGTAAGGTCAGCAAAAAATTCCAGTTACTATTAGAATTTTAGAGATATTGTCACAATATTTCATCACTATACAATTAATAGTGCTTTGGGTTATAAAGCTGCTATATGTTTACTAGAATTCCCAAATTATCTGGTACATATATCATTATTAATTTAGTGATATTATAGATCAATGAGGGGTTATAGCTCTATAGCACAATATCTTCCTTATATTTTCTTTAGGTTTTTATATTTTAGTATATAAAGTTAAAGCTATAAATTATTTCAGATGTATCCCATAAAGAATGGTATAGTATGTCATTCTTCTCCTACTCTACATATACAAGTGTGTGTGTGTGTGTGTGTGTGTGTGTGTGTGTGTGTGTAGCTGGTACTGACTTAGATGCTTTATCCTTACTTGCTGCCTTTTATAGTGCTAGGAAGTACTATGTGCTCCATAGTGGTGTGAATATAATGGAAGTAACAAAGTATTTTCTAGTAGATTTAAGTACAGTGCACAAAATAGAAACTATTACCAGGGCCAAGAACATGTTGTCTTAAGTATTTTACCATATTTTAAAGAAAACTTAATTCTCTCTTTAGGTATATAAAATTATTCCATAAAATAGAAATAGAAGGACCATTTTTTATAAGGCCATGGTTTCCCTGATATCCAACAAAGAAGAATTACAAACTAATTTACGTTACAAAGTTAGATGCAATAATTCCAAATAAAAAAACTGCAAAATGAAGCAAAGAACAAATAAAAAAGATCATTCACCAAGTAGGCTCCATCTCAGACATGAAGGCTTGATTTAACATAAATATGTTGAACAATGTCATCTAGCATATTTATACCTATATCTATATCTGTACCTCTATCTATCTATCTATCTATCTATCTATCTATCTATGTATCTATCTATCTATGATAGGTAGCATCAACATAATTAAAATGGCTATCTTATTAAAAGCAATGTACAGATTCAATTCAATAGCCATCAAAATTTCAACACAAAATTTTACGGACCTTGAAAGGACAATACTCAACTTCTTATAAAAAAAAAAAATCACAGAATAGTTAAAACAATTCTTAACAAAAGATATTTTTTATTAAATATCTTATATCATATATTATAAATACCCTATCATATATTATGATATATATCATATATTTATTATACATCATCTATCATCTATCATATATCGTGTAACATATTGTATACTGTATACCATATACCATATGTATTATACCATATATCATATGTCACACATCATATTCCATATATTTTACATATATCATGTATTCTATATTATTCATCATATATTATGTGTCACATGTCATATAGAGTACATTATATATAATATATTGTATATTACATATTATATATTATAAAAACAGAACAACAAAACCACATGATCATCTTGTTAGATACTGAACAAGTCTTTGACAAAATCCAAAACTCGTTAATGATAAAAGTTTTAGAGAGATCCAGGATACAAGTGACACACCTAATCATAATAAAGGCAATTTACAACAAGCCTATAGCAGACATCAAATTAAATGGAAAGGAATTCAAATCAATTCCACTAAAATCAGGAACTAACAAGGCTCTCTTCTCTTTCCACATCTATTCAATATAGCACTTACAGTTCTAGCTTGAGCAATAAGACCACCAAAGGAGATCAAAGGGCTACAAATTGGTAAGGAAAATTGCTTTGTAGATAAATACTGTAGAGTGAAAAATTATAAAGACCATTTTATAAAATATATACAGGCTCACTAGTTCCAAGAGAGTGGAACTGAATGTGGGATTTCAGGCCTTCACTGCCCTGGGATACATTCCAGGAGTACATTATCCCTGATTCAGAGGACACTTGCTGAATTAACATTCCTCAAGCCTTAGGGAAGAGAACCCATCTGTGGGTGGGGAAGGCCCAAAGCAGGAAGACTTATTCCTGACCACAAAGAAAGATGCAAGTCATCTGGGTGGTTCCAGGAACTAACTAACTTTCTACTGTTTTTATGTTATGTTTCCTTGGTTACCCCTTCCCCCACCTTGAGGTCTTCTCAGTGTTCCAGAAAGCTGTAATTTAAGTCTAACTAGATGCTCTGCTAACCTAGATAAGCTTCCACCTGCAGAAACTGCCCCCCCCCACTAGTACAGCCTGCTGATGTGCAATTGTAAAGCAACCAATCATGTGTAACCGTAACTGCGTGAAAATTTCTCCCTTTCCCCACCCCGTGCTATATAAAGCCCCTCAGCTGCTGGTCTTTTGTCAAATTCAGCTCCTGCATGGGCAAGTAATTTGACCTTGGCCGGCCAACTCTCCCTAATAATCCTCTGCTGATTGCATCCAGGTAAGGTGTCTTTTGGTGTCTTGTGATTTTTGGGTGCCCGTGACTTCCAGAGACTTAAGTAACGGTCTCCCGAGTTTGGGGTTCTTCAATACAAGAAAAAATAATACAAAAAATATAATCAGTAGTCCTTCTATATATAAATAATAGAGTAAGAAATATATCTGGGAACCAAAACCTTTTCTCAATAGCACCAAGTAATATAAAATATCTTGGGGGCAACTCTTACTTAGAAAATGAATGGCTTGTACAGTAGAAACTTCAGGTCATTGACAAAAGAAATTGAAGATGATATAAGAAGATGGAAAGATTTCCTCTGCTTATAGATAAGTAGGATCAACATAATAAAAATGTCCATCTTACCAAAAGCAATGTACACATTCAATTCAATCCCCATCAAAACTTCAACACAATGTCTTACAGAACTTGAGAGGATTATAGTCAACTTCTTATAGAAAAAACAAAAATCACAGAATAAGTAAATCATTTCTGAACAAAACAAATTATGGCAATATAACCATTCCCAATTTCAAACTCTAATACAGAGGTATCATGATAAAATTGCATGGTATTGGCATAAAAACAAACACACTAATCAACTGAATCCAAATGAAGGCATAGACATAAATCCTCATACCTACAAATTTCTTATTTTTGATAAAGAAGCTTGATTAACAATCAAAAAAGAAAGAAAGAAGGAAGAAAAGAAAGAAGAAAAGAAAGGATAAAAGGATAATCTTCAGCAAATGGTGCTGGTCTAAGTAGATGTCTGCATGTAGAAGAATGCAAATATCCGTATCTATTACCTAGCACAAAACTCAAGTCCAAGTGGATCAAAAACCTCAACATAAAACTAAATACAACAAACCTGATAGAAGAGAAAGTGGAAAATAGCTTTTAATGCATAGACACAAGAGAAAGCTTCCTAAACAGAACAATAATAGTGCAGGCACTAAGATCAACAATTAGTAAATGGGACCTCATGAAACTGAAAGGCTCCTACAAGGCAAAGCACACAGTCATTAGGACAAAATGGCAGCCTACAGAATAGTTAAAGTTTTTCACCAACTCTACATCTGAAAGAGGGCTAATATCCAACATATATAAAAGAATACAAGAAAATAGTCATCAATGAATTAAATAATCCTATTAAAAATGAGTATAGCTCTAAACAAAAAAATTTCAACAGAGGAATATTAGATGGATGAGAAACATGTAAATAAATATTCAAAGGAAAACACTTCTCTATTGCTTATTCATGTGCAAGCTTGTATAGCCACTATGGAAATTAATATGATGGTTCCTCAGAACACTGGGAATCTATCTACCTCAAGTTATAGCTATAATGCTTCTGGGCAAATGCCCAAAGGGTGCTCCATCCTACCACAAAGGCACTTGCTCAACAGTGTACATAGCATCTTTATTCATAATGATCAAAAACTAGAAACGACTTAGATGTTCCTCAACTGAAGAGTGTATAAAGAAAATGTGGTACATTTACACAATAGAGTATAATTCAGGTGTTAAAATATGTCATCATAAAATTTGCATGTAATTTAATGGGACTAAACAAAAATCATTTTAAGTGAGGTAACCCAGACTTAGACAAATCTTATATGAACTCACTTATAAGTGGATATTAGCTGCTAAGTAAATGATAATCATGTTACAAATCCACTGACCTAGAAAAGGTAAGTAACAATAAGAGCTCTCAGATGGATGCACAGGTCTCTCTAGGAAAGTGAAACAATAGATTTTGCAGGTGGACTTAGGGCAGGTGGTGATGGGAAGAGGGGGCAACAGGTATGTAGGGAGTGATGGAAGTAGAGAGTACATAGAGAGAAGATTAGAGTGGAGAGGTGTTTGAAGGACAACCTAGTGCAGTTGGAACTCGCAGGATTCTATGAGGGTGATCCCAGAAAGGGTTTCTAGTAACGGAGGATATGGAGGCTTAACATGCAATGTTCTGTAACCAGAAAAGGCTCCCAGTGATGAGACCGGGACACCAATTCAGCCATAACATATTTGATCTCAAATCTATTCTGTCCACAAGATATGCTGGCACAATGGAGGCATAGAATTTGTAGGAATGACCAGTCAGTAACTGGACTAATTTCAGACCCACGCCAGAGAGGGAGCCCATACTAACACTGTTTGCATGACCAGGAGCAGGACGCTGAATAGCCAAATACCTACAATAGAACAACAACAACAACAACTGTGACCAGCGCAATCGTCTCGCTGGCAAGAATGCACGCGGGCACACAGGATCCTTCTGCAGCACGTGTTTATTCCCAAGCATGGAGGAGGAAAGAGAGAGCGGATCTAACATGGCGCTGCTTTACATACACCCTAGGGTGGGGTGGACATATCTGATTGGCTGCTTGCTCAAATTCCCATGTTACATCCTGGGTTGGGCGGTGATAGGCGGTCCTTTGCCACTGCACATGCGCAATTTTACTTGTTACCTATGAGTGTCAGGTGCCAGCGTCATCGGCTCTCCACAAACAACAACAACAAAATGATTCCTAATGATATTTTGCTATACTCAAGATCAGTGCCTGGCACAATTGTCACCTAAGAGACTTCCTTCCAGAGCTGATGAGAACAGATGCAGAGACCCACAGCCATATATTAGGTTCAGAGTCTAAATTGTAAGACCTCCATTGGGTCCCTCTACTTGGAGCTCAGAGAACCTTGAAGAAAAGTGGAAGGTGTTGTGAATGGAACTGTTTGTATTTTAATGCTAATTTTGCTTTCCTGAGAGGGGCTGAAGTGAGTCACTTAGGTGTCTTCTTGTGAACCAATCCACTAATGAATAAAGGAGCCAATCACTGAGAGAGTAGGAGAAACTTTCAGGTTGTATGGAGGGAGAGAGGAAGTAGGAGAGAGTTAGGGTTTGTTGGATCAAAGATAGCATGAGGGCAAGATGTAGGTAGCTACTAGTGTCTCCTGGTTTGTGGCTAATCTACCAGGATTTGCCACCTGGGGATTTAGATTTAATTTGACTTACAAGATTATCATTCTAGTTGTTGTGCCCAGAAATTGAGTTACCATTGTTTCTGAACTAAATTTGTGTGGTGTTTTTCTTCTCATGGCAACTCAAATGGGTTCAAGAGAGAAAGGTATGGTGGCAAAGCATGGGTTTGCCTGATGTGCACCATAAAGGCTATGGGAGATTTGAAGCACAGGGCTAGTGTGGTAGATTTCACCAAGGGAAATTAGTGGGTCCCATGAAGAAGTCTGGGGGGATAGGGCCAGAGGGTCTGCAGAGATGAGAATACCCTGCTGGGGCCATGTGGCCAAAAGGTCAGAGATGAGAATACCCTGCTGGGGCCATGTGGCCAAAAGGTGCTGGGCATAGAGCAGGAACTGTGGCGATCTGTTTTATATTTCCCACAACAGGAAGGAGTAATTGTTGTTGAGGACTCGAGAAGAACATGGTGTGCAAAGTCAACTAGGGAGGGCTCATAGGAGCTTACAGAGACTGAAGCAGTAATCATGGAACACATATGGGTCTACACGAGGTCCTGTGCATGTATATTATGTTTGTTAGTTCGATTTTTTTGTGGGTCTTCTAACAATGGAAGTGGAGGTATCTCTTTAACCTACTCTTGGTGAAGTGCTTATAAAAATATAAAGAGATAAAGAGAGTATGTTCTGTGGGTGTGTGGAGAGGTATGGGGGAAGGGGATGTCTCAGCAGGCCCATGCAGAGGCATCTCTTCCCCTGAGGGACCAGTCACACACCGGTATAGTAGGTATAGTATAGAATAGAGTTTATTTAGTGCATGGGAAGGGGGGTCAGGAGGGTAGGAGAGAGAGACAGAGAGAGAGAGAGAGAGAGAGAGAGAGAGAGAGAGAGAGAGAGAGAAATAGAGAAGCATAGAAGTAGAGTAGAAAAGTAGCAGCCAGCCATGACCAGGTGGAGAGATGCGGAAGGGAAGGGGGGGGGGACGAGGGAACAGAGAGGAGCTAGAGGCAAGAGATCAGGAGAGTAAGAGATTAAAAGAGTAAGAGTGAGAGGAGGGGGCAAACAGCCCCTTTTATAGTGAGCCAGGCCTACCTGGCTATTGCCAGGTAACTGTGGAGGTGGAGTTTAGACATAATACTAACACTTGGGACCTCCTCACCCCCTTACTGGGTTGTCTTGTCCAGCATTTTGTGAAGATTTGTACCTAGTCTTATTGTGTCTTGTTATGCCATGTCAAGTTGATATCTCTGGGAGGCCAGCTTTTTTTTTTCTGAAAGAAAATGGAGAAGGGAAATGAGAGGTGGCATGAAGCTGGGAGGTATGGAGGGAGAGAATACTGCAGTTGGGATATATTGTTTGGAAGAATAAAAATAGTTCTGGAGAGATTAGGAAAACAAGGGACATACCTCAACATAATAAAGGCAGTTTACCGAAAGTGCATTGTAGATGGAGAGAAACTCAAAGCAATTGCCCTAAAATCAGGGACAAGACAAGGCTACCCATTCTCTCCCCCTCTATTCATTATAGAACTAGAAGTCTTAGATAGAGTAATAAAACACTCAAGGAGATACAGTAAATCCAAATTAGAAAGGAAAAAACCAAAGTTGTTTTTTTTTTTTTGTATTTGCAGTGGTTGTAGATGATGTGATAAAACATAAGTAATCTTAGAAATTCCACCTATAAACTATTACAGCTGATAAATACTTTCAGCAAAGTAGCTGGAAACATTGAAGATATAAAATGGAAAGATCTATGAACATGGATTGGTAGGATTACCTCAGTAAAAATAGACATCCTACAAAAAAAAAAAATCTAGATATTAATTGGAAATCTCCATTAAAATTCCAACACCAATGTTCACAGATCTTGAAATTATAATTTTCAACTTCAATTAGAAACAAAAAAGCCCTGTATAACTTTTTTAAAAATCCTGAATAATAAAAGAACTGTTGGAGGTATTTCCAATTTCAAGTTGCACTACATAACTGCCTTGTTGTACTATAAAAACTGCCTTGCATGGACACAGAAACAAACATATCAATCAGTGGAACTGAACTGAAGACAAAGACACAAATTCATGTACCCATGGCCACATCAATTTTCATAAATACCCATAAGTGCACACTGGAATAAAACCAGCAACTTCAACAAATGGTTTTGGTCAAACTGATGGCTGCATGTAATATAAATCCATATTATCACTCTACACAAAAGTCAACCTCAAGTAGTTCAAGAACTAGAGCATAAAACCAACAACATTGATTGGTTTGAATTAATTTTATATCCAGCCACTTTGCTGAAGTTCTTTATTAGGTTTAGGAGTTCTTTAGTGGAAGTTTTGGGATCACTTAAGTATACTATCATATCATCTGCAAATAGTGATATTTTGACTTCTTCCTTTCCAATTTGTATCCCTTTAACCTCCTTTTTTTTGTCTAATTGCTTTGGCTAGGACTTCAGTACTATATTGAATAGGTACTGGGGGAGAGTGGGCAGCCTTGCCTAGTTCCTGATTTTAGTAGGATTGCTTCAAGTGTCCCTTCATTTAAGTTAGATGTTGGCTACTGGTTTGTTGCATATTGCTTTTACTATCTTTAGATATGGGCCTTGAATTCCTGATCATTCCAGGACTTTTACCATGAAGGGATGTTGAATTTTGTCAAATGCTTTCTCAGCATCTAATGAGATGATTATGCATGTTTTCCTTTGAGTTTGTTTATATAGTAGATTACATTGATAAATTTCTATATATTGAATTATCCCTGCATTCCTGGGATAAAGCCTACTTCATCATGATAGATGATTGTTTTGATGTGTTCTTGGATTCGGTTTGCGAGAATTTTATTGAGTATTTTTGCATCAATATTCATAAGGGAGATTGGTCTGAAGTTCTCTTTCTTTGTTGGGTCTTTGAGTGGTTTAGGTATGAACATAATTGTGGCTTCATAGAATGAGTTGGGTATTGTTCCTTCTGCTTCTATTTTGTAGAATAGTTTGAAGAGAATTTGTATTAGGTCTTCTTTGAAGGTCTGATAGAATTCTGCACCAAAACAATCTGATCCTGGGCTTTTTAGGTTGGGAGACGTTTAATGACTTCTTCTAATTCTTTAGGGGTTATGTGATGGTTTAGATGGTTTATCTGATCCTGATTTAACTTAGGTACCTGTTATCTGTCTAGAAAATTGTCCATTTTATCCAGATTTTTCAGTTTTGTTAAGTACAGGCTTTTGCTGCTGAGCTTTGATGCTGCAGACACTGGTGAAAAAATTTTCCATGGCCTGAAGTCAGTATTTACATTTTGGTCAAGCTTCAAGAATTGCAGATATAGTTTGAACATGCTAGCCCTTTTTGTCCTGGGAATATGTTTATTCCTGCCCATCATATTAAAGCTTGTCTATAACACCATCATCACGTTAATGGTCAAAGTACATGGCTTAAAATTGAAAATGGACCTCAGACGGAGTTATTAATTTAACAGGCTGGCAAGCCAAGGACACATAAGATTCTGCACAGAACCTTACCAACCTAAGACAGAAAGGCATTGCTTTTGATAATGCAAATTCCATGATGGGTAAACAAGGCATTCTTGTGAGAATGACCTAAGATAGGTTTATTCTTCTTTATGAAATAAACAAGGGGGAAATGTGGAGAGCCTTTGGGGCTGCTTGGCAAGAATCTGACATGGGCCAAGGACTAGGGAATGGGCTGCTTGTCAGGGATCTGACATTGGCCAGAACAAAGAAATGGGCTTCAAGCAGGAATCTGACATTAGGCTAGAACAAAGAAGTAATCTCAGGCAGGATCTAAATCTTAGACTAGAACAAAGAAGTAATTTCAGGCATGAAAATGATTTTGGCTAGGACAGGGAAGTAGGCTCAGATATTTTTGTCCACGGTAAGCTCTTAGAAACAGTGATCATGGTGATCACAGGACTTTGTTTATTGCCTTGCCTGTTCTTTGACTATTTGTGTTTTTTGTCTTTCTAGTTCTTCAACCTAGAACTGACCTTAATACTTGCATGTAATTAAAATGGTATAAAAAAATCACTGAACCTGATAGAAAGGAAAGTGGGCAATAGTCTTGAACTCATTGACACAGGGAAATTTCCTGAACAGAGCATCATCACAAAAGACATTAAAACCAATGGTTAATAAATGAGACTTCATGAAACTGAAAAGCTTCTGTATAACCAAGGACACTGTCATTGGACAAAGCAGTAGCCAAAGAATTGGAAAAGATTTTTAACAACTCCACATCTAGTAGAGGGCTAATATACAAAATATATAAAGAACAGAAAACCTTAGATAAAAAGAAAATATATAACCCAATTTAAAATGGGGTACAGATATACATAGAATTCTCAAATGAGGAAATAAAAATGGTTATTTATGGATGGATGTGGTGATTGGAATGGAAGGATTAAGTGTGGAAAGGCAGTGGAAATGAAGATAAGGGAGGAACTGTAAGGAGAGCCAATTAAAAATGAAGGTCTTTTCGCGGTAATATGGGAACTTGATACAGTAGAAGTTACTTAAAATACATACTTATATGAAGGCAATCAAAATGAATTCACCAAATCATAAGAAAGACAGAGTCCCAACTGGCCACCTCTTATCAACAAGTTATACTTTTTGTCCAGGAATTGGGTACATATATTTGAGTTGTTGGCTGCAGAACTTCCTTGGTAGTCCCCAAACAAACAAACAAACAAACAAACACATATTGGTTGTCAAGACTGTAGGTTTCTCTGCACAAACTGACAGTAAGGCTCTATTGGTTAAGATAACACCAATGCAAACCATTGAACAAGCTAGTACCTATATAGAATATAGAGTATCTTTCCCTACAGTCTAGCTTTTTTTTTAGCACACTTTTTTAGCAAAGTACTCTGCACATTGTGTGCCAAAACAGAAATATATAGAGCAACCTAGCCACAAGCCCTTTGATCTGCTATGTTGTCTGGCCTACAAGATATGCTAGCGCAATTCTGTCAGAAAACTTGTGGCCAACTAACATCTGATTTGGCTTCAGGCCTATACCAGAAGATGGAAACTATGTTGAACTCTGCTTAGGTGAATAATAACCTGAGACTAGATAGTACAGTG
Source organism: Rhabdomys pumilio (assembly GCA_030674055.1). Taxonomy (NCBI): domain Eukaryota; kingdom Metazoa; phylum Chordata; class Mammalia; order Rodentia; family Muridae; genus Rhabdomys; species Rhabdomys pumilio. The sequence continues at coordinate 58,382,759 of JANHMN010000005.1, read as the reverse complement.
ACCTAGTGGAAAACCAAATACACTACTGATCTAAAGAAAAATAAAGTTGCAATCAAATGACTCCCAATAGATATCTGATTGATATGAACTGTCTTAAAATTTCTATAACTGTGAAGAGACACCATAAACATGGCAGCTCATTTAATTGGGGCTGGCTTACAGATTCAGAGTTTTAGTTCATTATCATGACAAGAAGCATGGTGGCACACAGGTAGACCTGTTGCTCAAGAAGAAACAGAGGGTTCTACATGCAACAGGAAGAGAGACAAGAAGAGGAGTGGGCCTAGCTTGACCATTAAAAATAGGAAATATCACCACCATTGACACACTTCTGGCGAAAAGGCATCTATCCTAATAGTACCACTTCCTGATGACCTAGAATTCCAATCCACACAAACTAAAACCCAACTTTTGCTGTTAAATAATGAGTGAATTTAATTATTCTGCTTAAAATATATTAGCCTAAATTATGCTTTTTTATTGTTTTCATGAAAAATCATAAGCATGTTTTTCTCTATAGAAATTTCAACAAGCTTTGACATGTTGAGTTTGTGAACTACAAAAAAAAAAAGTAGGAAAGAATACAAAGAAAATTTTAGGAAACTTGGCATGAATTTTTATTCAAATAATGCACCTTTTTATTGCAAGCATTTTAAAACAACATAAGGTCAATATGGTATTAATAGCTTGGGAAGTTGGCAATTATTTTTTTTATGAGTTCTTAGGAAGGACATCTGTTTCCTCATTTTGTTCTCTGTCCTCTCTTTGACAGTGAACTGAATAATGTGTGAAGTAAGCCTTTGAATTTAGTGTCTGAAGTCTGCCCTACCAATTTTGCCTGTAACTATAGACAAACAGCTGGAAGCATGACTTGTTTAATTAAGGTAGAACTTTATTTAAAACACTGTTTTCAAATTTAGTCTCTTACTCTCTGTTTTGTTTCTTGGTGTCTCTCTTTTTCCTTGTGAGATTTATTTCAGGGTTTATATCCACTAAATTGTTAGAAATTGAATAAAAATGTGAATTATTTCCAAAAAGAACATATTTGAAATTGAAAAGCCATATAATAGTTCTCAGTTTTGCCTAGATGCAATGTAAGATGAAAGTACACTATTACAATGTACTTATTTTTACAAAGATTTATATTTACTATTTTTATATAAGTGTATGTATGTGTACCTGTGTGAGTGAATGCTACATGCCTCTCTAAGCATAAAAGAAGTTTGGGATCTCCCTGGAGCTGGAGTTTAAGGTGGATGTGAGCCACTTGATATGAGTGATAGAAATCAAAATTTGATCCCCTGTGAGGGCAGAACTCTTTTAATTTCTGAGACATTTCTCCAGTGTCATTATATACTTCTAAATTATAAATTACACACATTTTTAAATTTAGTTGTTAAAAAGAGATTGTTAATACCTAAGAGAGATCATTTTTAGTTTTACGATATTTCTTTTGATATTACCATGAATGCTCTAATGTTTGAAAGCAACATTTTCAAAATTATTTTTTCTGGCAAATAATAACTATTGAATGATATTGATAAATTACTCAAGGTATGGGGACATCTCCCAGGAGGAAAGACAGTTATAATGGAAGCATGTGTAATGTAGCTCGAATTCCCAGCACCTGTATAAAAGCTGGGCATGTGTGGTCACCACCAGTGATCACAGCACTTAAAGAGGCAGAAACAGAAAATCACAGGGCTGGGGATGGATGGTGAGTTAAACTGCCAAACTAGACTAGCTGAAATTGCAGTGTTCCAGGTTTGGCAAGCTATCTTGCCTCGGTAACTGAAATGGACATCAATTCAGGAAGGGATCTGATATAAACTTGAAGCCTCTACACATTTATACACACTTATGCATGTATACTGACACAAACACACATGTACTCACACACATTCAAAGACACACACACCGACACACACACACACACCATCACACCATCACCATATGGTACTTATGGATGTTTGAATGATATGTTCAAAATAGCTTCAGGTACTTGACTATTTGGTCTCAAGCTGGTGACTCTTAGGGAAGGCTCAGGAGGTATAGTCTTGTTGGAGGAGGTCAAGTGTCAGTTTTAAGGTTTCCAAAGACTGTCACCATTTTGAGTTCACACTCTCTGTTTCCTGATTATAGTTCTAGATATGAGCTCTCAGCATTTCTTGCCACCTCGTCTGCCTCCTGTTTTTTTTTTTTTTTTCCTAACATTATGGATTCTTTTCTTTTTGGAACTGTGAGACCAAATAAACCCTTCCGTCTATAAGTTGCCTTGCCATGATCTTTATTATAACAAACTTAATGTAACTAACACCACGTTTTGTTAGTTGTTATAAGAAGTCTGACTGCAGTTCAGAACAGACCACTCCAGACCACACAGTTCCAAGGGGGAGGAGGTTTATTCAGGAGATAGGGCAAAGGTGAGGAGAAGAAGGTGGAAGGATAAGAGAGAAGTAGAGAAGTAGAGGCCAGCCATGACCACATGGAGAGAGAGGAAGTGGGGGAGGGGACAGAGAGGCAAGAGGGTAAGAGAGAGAGTAAGAGATTAAGAGAGTAAGAGAGAGAGGAGGGGGCAAGCAGCCCCTTTTATAGTGGGCCAGGCCTACCTGGCAGTTGCCAGGTAACTGTGGGGAGAAGCACACCTGGCTGTTACCAGGTAATTGTGGAGGTGGAGTTTAGACAGAATACTAACATTCCCCTGTTTTGGTTTAATTAAAAAAAGAAAAATTAGAAAGAGATGACAGCGAAGCAGGAATAGGGATGTGATATCTGGCTACTTCCTGCTGGTGTTGGGGGTGATGTGTCTCTAGGGGGGAACCTAGAAGAATGGGTGTGGGGGATGTTTGTCTGGTCTTAGGAGAGTTGGCTGCTTCCTGTTTTCCAGGGTCTATGGAGCCATCTGAGGATAGGTCAGAAGGAACAGGTTCAGTAGAAGCAGTTGTGTATGTGACAGGAGATGGAGCATGTGGAGGTTGCTTCTCTGGAGCTGTTCTGGATGTGCCTGGACTTGACAAGATGTAGGGAATAAGATTAAGTACATTTGGGGGAAAGAAAATTTTCTAAGATGTACATTTGAAAACTAGAGGGATCCCATCCTTTTAAATAGGTAGTAAGTGGGAACTTTAGGCAGATGTACTTATCTGGATGGCATCTATTTGGTCTGTAAGAGGTAGATCTGAGTGAGTTTCCTGTAGCTTGTAAGTTTACAAAAGAGATAACAGCATGAGTTAATAACATAAGCAGTCTTTAAGATGAACCTTTGTTGGATGGTATAGTGGAATGTTTTATTAGAAATACGCAAGTTTATAGGAACTCAGATAATATTAGGACAGTGGCATAGCAAGAAGAGGAAATATGAAGCATTTAATTGATGGCAACTGAGTTTAGATAATGAGGTAACAGATTACATCCGTGAAAGCTTAGCTGTCAATGTAGTTAGAAGTCTGAAAGAGTAAACAATAATCTACCAGTTATATATTATTTTTAAAAATGACAGAGTCCACTAGCCAACAGTTCCCATGGTCTCCATAGTCTCTTGGGCGAAGTCAGGTTGGCTTCCAAGCACAGAAGACGCAGGGCTTTTTCTCTGTGGAATGGACACACGTTACATGAGAAATGACTTACCTTGGTTTAGCCAAGTTATTTGACTCAGGGCATCCAGTTTTGTCCACTACATCAGTGACAATATCATTGCATACAATCCATGCTGTGTCTTCTGGGTGTCCAAGTCTTCTGAAACCGTCTTGGGTCAATTGTTACAGGCTTTGGGAATTCTGTTGGCCATAAACTTAAATATAGTATTAGCAGACATCTGAAAAGACTGAGAGCCATAAGAATTGGTTGTAACTGAATAGAATTTAATAGGCGTAGTAAAAATCTATTAAGACAGGATAGGAAAGAGTCTTAAGTAGCTTTGGCAGGTTCTGTAGGTAGAGAAAAGCACATTTTTGTATTAGCAAAGAAACATTTGGCTAGGGCCAGAATAAGAAAGCTGGCAACAGTAGCGTACGATCAAATGGCTGGCAGGTTGGGAATATGGGCCCGCAGCTGAGGGCATAGTTGCTGCAGGTTGGGTCCACTGTGGTGGTAGGGCGGGACTTCCTATTAGCAGCCAGAAGTCACTGCCCAGTGCCTTTGGCAGCTAGTCTGAAGTGGGCAAGGAAAAGCAGGCACAAGTCCTGTATCACAGCAGCATTCGTGTTAGTGGCTCTTGTGGCAGGAGGCACTGCCAACACTTTACAGGTCACGGGCAGAGAGGAAGAGAGAGCCTCCCTCGAGTGCGTGGGCAGCCAAACCCTTTGCTCGGGTGGCTGTTCACATGGGAAAGCAAGTCCCAGAGAGGGTCCCTAGCAGAATGTAAGAAGTAGACTCAGAGCAGTGCTAAGGAACAAAGGGGAAAGGAGCAAGCAGGGTCCCGGACCCGCTGCTTTTCAAGCAAACCAGCTGAGCCAAATGATCACAGCCAGTCACAAATGACGGAAGGGGGAGAAGAGGCCTACATCAGCAGGCAGAGGACTGACCCCTTGGAGAGACACACTAGGGACTAGAGCTTGGAGCCAGTGCTCCTGAGAGAACAGTCTGTCCAAGCCCAGCCTGGGGTACTCAGCTTCGAGAAAGAAACTGTCTCAAGAGGAGAGGGAGTGTCTCACCCAAGAAGTGTTCTAGAAAAAGGGTCAGGGAAGGGTTAGCTCTGAGCTCAGGAAATCTTTCTTGGGACCATGCAGATGGTTACTCTGATCAGTGGCAGATAGCTAAAAAGAAACCTGGGGTGGGGAACAGGCAGAACACATGGAAGGGCTAGAGCGGAGGTAGATGAATGATTGGATATAGGGAACCTCTTTCCATTTACCAGACTGCTGTATGTATGTATGAAGACCCTTTAAAATGACTGGGTCTAGTGTGCTATTAGGTGGCCATTTTAAACCATTATCTAGAGGATAACGAATCCAGACTTTATTGCAGAGATGTATCAATTTGGAAGGCCTCAAATCAGGTGTTAATTTTAGAGATCTGAGGTTTTTAAGGAGACAACTCAGTGGGGTGTCTGGGGGTGCAGCCTAAGATAATGTAGCGCCCATTGGGTGATAGGAGGGGCTTATTGAGCTATCTTATGGTGTCCCAATAGAAAGACTGTAAGAATTCAGGCAACAGTCTAGATAACCAGGTTGTCATGAGATTACCTAGGCGCCTCAACGAACTCCTGGAGTTAGCCGAAAGCAGTTTAACCTGGTACCAGGATTTCTGGCAGCTGTGAGAGCTCAGAGCAGGGAGATTGTAAACTGCTTTTGAGCGGTGGGGTGTCATCCAGCAGCCAATGTCCTAAGTAGTAGTTCAACTAGGAGGCCAGTCATAGGGACTGGGGCAGACAAATGCCAACACCTCTCATCCCAGGGAAGGCTGGCCAGGCCTTATCTGGGCGTCTAGGGTCCCTCCGGCCAATTGGAATCTCCTTACCAATCAATATGCCAGTGTGTGTTTGCAGGCTTATGCAGTCTGGTATCCGGAAAAGGGAACCGCGAGGTCTGTGTGGGCCTGTGTGGCTGCCTAACCCACGTCCTCAGGCATAGTTAGTCTGCAGCAGAGGTGGAAATTCACGTGGTTGGTGATGGCAGATAGCAGCGATGGAGTCCACATGGCTTAGAGGCAATGGTGGCAGTGGTAGAGGCAGGCCATGTGGCATCAGTCCTGCCTGGTCACAGCAGCTAGTGGCTGCGGCAACCAGCAGCACAGTGGTTCCCTAAGTATTCGAACTCAGCCAATGCACAGTGTTAGTTGTTATAAGAAGTCTGACCTCAGTTCAGAATAGACCACGCCAGACCACATGGTTCGGTGGGGGGGAGGGGCGCGGAGAGGTTTATTCAGGAGATAGGGCAAAGGTGGGGAGAAGAAGGTGGATGGATAAGAGAGAAGTAAAGAAGTAGAGGCTGGGCATGATCACGTGGAGAGAGAGAGAGGAAGGGAGTAGGGGACAGAGAGGCAAGAGGGTAAGAGAGAGAAAGAGATTAAGAGAGTAAGAGAGAGAGGAGGGGGCAAGCAGTCCCTTTTATAGTGGGCCAGGCCTACCTGGCAGTTGCCAGGTAACTGTGGAGGTGGAATTTAGACAGAATACTAACATGTTCTAAAAGAATTTTCAATCCACTGCTCCTGTTTTATGTACTTATGGTATAATAACAGAGGCAGAAAGGAGTATTTATATAAATGTAAAAAAGGAGACACTATGTATATAAAATAAGACAAAACCTTATAAACTAGGGCATTTAATTTTTATTAAAAAATAAAAAATCATATCAAAGCACAACATCAATGTAAATAAAACTGTTTACCACAATGATTACTTACAAAATGTTATTGACTAAAGAGCTGATTATTGGAAATACAATATTGAAGTAGTCACTGTTCAAATAAATTAACTCTAATTCTTTTAATTTTTTTTGGTAATTGTTGACAATTTAATGAATATTTCTATAATAATGACATTGTACTGACAACATATATTTGCACTATCCTTACTATATTATACAAACCTGGAAATATATTAATGTAAAGTGCTATATATCGTTCATAGGCTATTATCTACAGGAATTTAATTGTTTTATGTGATATTTTGTTGATTTATAAAAACCAAGAGAAAAGATGTATAGACAAGATTCAGAAAGCCAGCACTTCATTTAGGAATGGTTTCAATGATTTTTTTTTATATATGAAAAGGAACTCAGGAAGAAAGTAGTGATGCTACTCAAGGAATTTATAATGGAGGGTAAATGAAATTTATCTTTATGAAAAACTCAGAGTTGATGCTCATCCAGACTTCAGATGATTTGATTCAGGAGACAGCCTTTCTTTCAGGCTGTCATTGTTTATCTGGGAACATAAATTTTATTGGTAATAAAATGCTGATGCTAGTTGTCAGAAATCAAGCTTGAGTTCAGTGAAATGTTTTTAGAAGGCTAATGAGTGGAATCTTGGGTATTTCAAGCTTCTTGGATAATATCCAATTATCAGTGAATGAATACGTGTGTTCTTTTGTGATTGGGTTACCTCACTCAGGATGATATTTTCTAGTTCCATCCATTTACATAAGAATTTCATGAATTCATTGTTTTTAATAGCTAAGTAATATTCCATTGTGTAAAATGTACCACATTTTTTGTATCCATTCCTCTGTTGAAGGACATCTGAGTTCTTTCCAGCTTCTGGTTATTATAAATAAGGCTGCTATGAACATAGTGGAGCATGTGTCCTTGTTATATGTTGGAGCATCCTCTGGGTATATGCCCAGGAGTGGTATGGCTGGGTCCTCAGGTAGTGCTATGTCCAATTTTCTGAGGAACTGCCAGACTGATTTACAGAGTGGTTGTACCAGCTTGCAATCCCATCAACAATGGAAGAGTGTTGATCTTTCTCCACATCCTTGCCAGCATCTACTATCACCTGAGTTTTTGATCTTAGCCATTCTGACTGGTGTGAGGTGGTATTTCAGGGTTGTTTTGGTTGCATTTCCCTGATGACTAAGGATGTTGAACACTTCTTTAGGTGCTTCTTGGCCATTTGAGTTTCTTCATTTGAGAATTCTTAGTTTAGCTTTGTACCCCATTTTTAATAGGGTTATTTGGTTGTCTGCAGTCTAATTTCTTGAGTTCTTTGTATATATTGGATATTAGCCCTCTATAGGATGTAGGATTGTTAAAGATCTTTTCCCAATCTGTTGGTTGCTGTTTTGTCCTATTGACAGTGTCCTTTGCTTTACAGAAGCTTTTCAATTTTATGAGGTACCATTTGTTAATTCTTGATCTTAGAGAATAAGCCATTGGTGGTCTGTTCAGAAAAATTTCCCCTGTGCCTAGGTATTCCCTTGTCTTCTCCACCTTCTCTTCTATTAGTTTTAGTGTATCTGGTTTTATGTGAAAGTCGTTTATCCACTTGGACTTGAGCTTTGTACAAGGGGATAAGAACTGATGATTTGCATTATTGCTGACCTCCAGTTGAGCCAGCACCATTTGTTGAAAATGCTGTCTTTTTTCCACTGGATGGTTTGAGCTCCTTTGTCAAAGATCAAGTGACCATAGCTGTGTGGGTTCATTTCTGGATCTTCAGATTTATTACACTGATCATCCTGCCTGTCTTTGGACCAGTACCATGCGATTTTTATCAATACTCCTTGAAATACCTAAGATTCAACTCACAGACCACATGAAACTCATGAGGAAGGACGACCAAATGTGGATGCTTTGGTCCTTCTTAGAAGGAGTAACAAAATACTCAAGGGAGCAAATATGGAGGCAAAGTGTGGGACAGAAACTGAAGGAGAGACTGTTTAGAGACAATTCCACCTGGGTATCCATCCCATGTGCAGTCACCAAAGGTAGGTGCTGATGTGGATGTCAGGAAGTGCATGCTGACAGGAGCCTGATATAGCTGTCTCCTTAGAGGTCTTCCAGAGTCTGACATATTTAGAGGCGGATGCTCACAGCTAACCATTGAACTGATCAAGTGGTTCTCAATGAAGGAGTTAGAAGACTGAAGGAGATGAAAGGGTTGCAGCCTCATAAGGAAAGCAGCAATACCAACCAACCAGAGCTCTCCAGGGTCTAAACCACCAGCCTGGTAGCACATACGGAGGGACACATGGCTCCAGCTGTATATGTAAGGGAGGACAGCCTTGTTGGGCATAGTGGGAGAGGAAATCTTTGGTCCCATGAAGGCTAGAAGCTGAGTGTGTGGGAATTCGAAGGTGGGGAGGTGGGAGTTGGAGGTAGATAGGACACATCCTCATGAAAGCAGAAGGATGGGGGACGGGATAGGGGGTTCCTGGATAGCGTTTGTATGGGGTAAGGGGATAACATCTGAAATGTAAATAAAATATCAATTTAAAAAAGGCTAATGAAATGACAGGTGATATTCTTTTTCTTGCTCCATATAAAAGTTTACCCTCATCAAATTCATGTACATGTTTATTTTTCTTTAGCGATTTGTCATTATAAAGTTTAATTATTTACTGTTTATAGACTATATCTATAAGAGAAGTTATATTACAGCAGAAATACTGTTTGTTTTTCTCTGATGTATCTCCAATATTTAGGAAGCTGCTTGTCACTGATTAAGTTCTCTGTAAATATTACTTTAGTGAATTAACAAATGAATAGTTGTAATTGCACTTTCTGAATAAATTTGCAGTAGATATGAAGGAAACAACTCATAATCTGTTAAAGAATAATCAAGAACAGATGTGTTTTGGTGACATGTCAAACTCCACGATTCCATCTGTCTCTTCCACTAACCAAGAAAAATTAATTAGAACCTTTATTTCTATACTTTAGTAAAAACACCTGGCTTCATCCTGAAAGTTCTTCAGTGAAAGTCGAATATATGAAAGATTCTTAATATTTAAGAATAACAATTCTTAATAAAGAATTGTTAATGAATTCAATAAATATCAAATTTATAAATTCATTTATTCTTTGAAAATATTATGCATTCATGAAATGATCATCCACACCCTCATTCCTGTCTTTCCTTTTCCCAAATGGAACCTTTCATCACATTTCTCTCTCAATTTCTTATCCTGCTGTCATAAATTTATACATATGTTTTAACCCATTGAGTCCAGTATGTGCTTACTATTTGCACATGGAGATAGAGTAATCCATTTGAGGTATGAGGAGTCTATTAGTAACCAAACTCCCTAAGGAATATTGACTATACTGCTTCTCAGCAGCCATCAACGACCTGTAGTTCCTCAGGAAATCGTCTAAAAATTCATGCTGAAATTTTTAACTGGATTGATCTTGTTCAGAAATCAGGGTTAGTAGCTAAGGATTCAGTGAGTTTATATGTGAAAGAACCATGTCATCTCCAGAGACTAGATACTTTGGCATGCATGCTTCTGCTTCTCTACGCCTTACAGTTTTCTTGCACCATCTCCAGGAATGTTTTCTAAGTCTTGAAGGCTTTGATATTGATGTCTCATCTATGGTTACACACTTGTAATCATTTACTTTCAGCATTTTGAAGACTAATACAGCAAAACTTCATTAATGACTACCCACTACAATAAGAAGCTTCTCTGAATTTCATATAGTATACTGGTTGGATGTTGTACTCTAAAATTATGCAGTCATTTTCTACTGTTACTTACTATTTTGGTGATTAGAAGGGCTGTTGACTTTTAGGCTTTCTTTGTCATAACAGAAGATAGCAATTTTAATTTAATTAATTTATGTACTTTAGAATAAGAATTATATAATATGTACTGAAAGAAATTAATTTAGAACCTTGATATTAGCATTTATTTTATGGGGTAAAAAATACATTGTTATTGTGCCCCACGCAATCGTCTCGCCTGCAAGAACGCATGCTGGCACCAGGATCCTTCTGCAGCAAGCATTTATTGAGATGAAAGGAGGAAGAGAGAGAGAGAGACCCAAGATGGCGCTGCTTTATATACACCCTAGGGTGGCGTGGACATATCTGATTGGCTGCTTGCTCAAAACCCCATATGACGCCCCGGGCTGGGCAGTGACTTGGCGTGCTTTCACCACTTGCATATGATCAATTTACTTGTTTACCCACAGGAGCCAGATGCCAGTGCCATCTTGTAATGGCGAATGCTGTCACCGCTCACCGCGGCTCTCTACAGTTATGACTCTCTTATATTTGTACAGTTTATGTTTTAGAATGAATAAATACTTTTTTAAAGCTTTATATCTTTGAAGATAAGTTTCTTGGTGATGACAAATAAAATTAAAATAAAGACTAAGAAAGAATGAAAATCATCATAAAATGTTTTCATTCTTAAGTGATTAAATCCAACTCTGAAAATGGTCAATTTTAGGAACATGTAAGTTGAGGAATAGCTAGAACTAAGTTCAAAAACAATACTGTGATAAACTTTGGCCACTGCAAGACTGTTTTGTCACCTGTGCTGCTTCATCTGTCAGTTGAACTTTTCTCACATAAGGACACCATGACACTCATATCTTCATATCTGTGTTAATGTGGTTCAGTAGACCCTGTGGAAAAAGAATTTTCACATTCCAGTAATTCCTGTAGGCATTGCACATTTGCTATGGAGTAGCTGATACTAACTCATGTGTTCATTCCTGGTAGAAACATTGTACCAGAAATATTGAATATGTTGATTAAATGAACCTGGTCCATTTAAAATATATTTTGAAATTGGAAAGGTAAAATAAATTATTCCCAGTAAACTGTAATAAATAATGTTAAAAGTAATAGCTTAAATTGCATAGGTGCTAAACTATGTAATAATCATTCTCAACATACCTTAGAAATAAAGATAATGTAATCCTCATTAAACTACTGTAAGATGAGGAATAATCACTGTATAGAGGTGATGATATCTTTCTAGAATGGTAAAATAATGATTATAGTTATAGTTGCGTAGTTGCTAAGAGATGAGGCAAAACTTTGAACATAGTATAAAAAATATCCTGCCATTAGTTAAAGAAGGGTTCATATAATAGGTTGACCACTAATTATATCCATTAAATAGAGCACTAACAGAATAAATTTATTTCCATGTGGCAATAAAAATGAATCAAAATGATTTATATTTATTTATGTCTCCTTCTTTATGTGCACATGTACGCAGATTTCACAGCGGTCAGAAGAACGTGTCAGATCCCAATGTGGGTTCTTGAACTTAAACTTGTATCCTCTGCAAAAGCAGCAAGTACTGTTAATTGCAGAACCATGTCTCCAGATCCCAGAGATATATATTAGGTGTTACTAGTACATTATTTGTATTAAGAAGATTCTTGTATATGACTTCACCATCTATACATTTTTATGAAAATTGTTTCCTGCAGTTAAATCCCTTTCATTGTATTAGAAAAAAATTTTAATTTGTCTATTTTCATATCCAACACCCAACACCCACATACATATTCTATTTTGGTAAAGTGGTTTGCATTGAATTCCATTCATATTGTAAGACAGAATGACAAATGAATATCAAAAACTTGATTAGACAAAAGACATTCATGAACACTTGCTGCCTTCAAGGGGAAAAAAAGCCATTTCGGTTTTAAATTTTTGTATGTATTTATTTGTCAAAATCTATTGTTTTCATCTCCAGTGTGTATGTTCATATCATAAATTCTTTCCCTAAGAAAAAATGATGCCAAAAAATTTAAATTGGAAAATAATCTTATCTTATGTTTTTTTAATTATTATTAATCAGAAACAGGAAATTCAGCAACATGAGGTTTATTATTTTAGAAAACAAAGTTACTGGATGAGAATTTTAGCATGACTTCCTGAGTTCTACACACTATCCCATTTCTCACCCCAGAGCACAAATCTGACACAACCAACTCTAATTTATGCCTGTTTTTCATATATTCTTTGATTTATTGTTTGTAGAGCTTTCTCTTATCCCCACAGGGAAAAATATATTCGGCATATAGACAAGTATTTGTGATTTTTTTAAAAAGCCTTCAGATCCAAATACCTCATATTCAGAACTCATTTTTTGATTTTGTCAAAAGTCATATATTTACAATCTGAAAATAGTAGTAGATAACAAGTACTATGATTCTTATGTAGAAAAAATTTTAAACATTGTATGTAACTTTCAATAAAAAACTATTTATATATTTTAATTTACATTAACTGCTTTTCTGTTCCCATAATAAAACACCACTACCAAAAATACTTTATTTCATCTCTCAGTCATTAATTCATTACAAAAGGAAATCTAGGAAGGAACTGTGAGGCAGAAACTGAAGTAGGGACCAGGGAATAATGCTAGCATTCTTGGCTTGCTCAGCTGCTTTTTTTTATACAGTCCAAGTTCACCTGCTCAGTGATAGAACGATTCACATTGGGCTGGGCTAGGTCCTTGAACATCAATATGCAGTCAAGGAACTGCCCATCAGACATCTACAGCTAAGATTCTGTCTTCCCAGGCATAGCTAGATTTGTATCAAGATTACAAAACTATAATACAATTCTTATATATTTTAATAACTCTGAAAATAACAATGTATTTCAACACTGTGTCCAACTTCCCCAAGAATTGTGAAAGACACTTTATAGATTTTGAATTTAAGAATTATATTCCTGCTCCTGAGTATAACATTAAGTTTGAAAAGTAGCATCAATTTAATACATAAAATATAAGCTAAAATACATCAAACACATATGATTTCTAAATCATATAGCAGAGATAATTTCTCATGAAAAAGCTTGAGTCTGTCTTGTTTTGGCTCTTTACTTTGTGTACTTCTGACATAGTTAGATGCTGTGGTGGTTTGAATGAAAATGGCCCCCATAGGCTCATAGGGAGTGGTACTATTGGGAGTGTAGTCTTGTTGAAATAGGTATAGTCTTCTTGGAGGAGGTGTGTCATTGGCTTGGGGCTCTGGGGTTTGAGAAGCTAAAGCCAAGCCCATTGTGTCTGTCTTTCGGCTGTCTGCCAATTCAATGGTAAAACTCTTTGCTCCTTCTCTAGAACCATGTCTACCGGTGTGTAGCCATGATTCCCACCATGGTTCCTGCCATGATGACAATGAACTGAACCTCTGAACTGTTAGCCTGTGCCAATTATTTGCTTTACTTTAGAAGAGTTTGTGTGGTCATGGGGTTTCTTGACAGAACTAAAACCCTAAGAGAGGTATTTTCTTATTTTCTCAGCTCAGCCTTATCTTCAACACTGGAACTTATTACCTTTCTCCCCATGTTCTAGGATTATAGGTATGTGCCACCACACCCAAAGAAGCATTTCCTTACCAATTGTTCCCCCTTTCATAGGTTTGACAATTTTCTACTCATAAATGTCATTTTAAATTCCAATGATAATGTCTTATGTATATTTTCCCAGCTTAAATGATACTCGAAGAAATTATGCTAATGAAGATGAATAAAAGGGCTTATTTACAAATTCTGTCCTCCACTTAATCACAGAAAAAAGTCAAAATATGATAGCATATTTATTAACTACATTAAAAATAGATACAGGAAATTGAAGTAATTTGGCAAAGAGTTATTAAAGTTATGGAAGACAAAATCTATTAGCAGTAAAATGCTATAATTACAGGGATATTTATGAGAAGACTCCAATGTCCATGGGTCAGTAAAGGACACAGAGAGGAGCCACTGGAGAGATGGTTTCAGGGACCAGCATCTATCTGTTTTATTGTACATGAACAGCTACTTATATATTGGAATCCTACTGACTGTGATTGATTAGCACATTACCTCAGATTGGCCAGTGATTGCTCATATCACCAGAGTGCCTATGCAGGAGTATCACATACAAGGAGACATGGAGTATGCAAACTCTTAAGCAGGTCAGCTACCAGAGACTCATACTACTTCAGATTGCAGTGTTTTTACTATTGGGGATATTCAGAAAATTGGTGTGTCATGCTTATTTAGAAGTGCAGTGTGCCGGGTAGGCTGGTGTAGGTCCCTTGTTCTGGAGGGTGTCCCATGATGATCTCCCAACTGGGGAAAGGGTGAGAGCAGGGAGGGTTTGCTACTGTCTCCACACTGCCTCCGGCCTGCATCTCCACTGTCTGTAGGTCTCTGGCCTGGTCTGATGCGGGAGGTCCTGGCTAAAGGACACAGAGTGTGAGCATGAGGGGAGATTGCCTGCACTCCCACCCCGCCCCCAGCCGCTGCCTCTGCTTGCTCACTGCTGCTGTCGCTGACAGGTCTCTCCTAGGTGCTGCACCTGTCTCTGTGATGAGCTGGGCCGATAAGAAGCCAGTTAGCTGGCAAGGAGGCAGCTTGGTGTCCCAGGCAGGTTCTGGGAGAGCAGATCTCTCCCCAAGTGTTACAGCTCTTGTGACAGAAACTCTGGTGTTTAGACACCAGGATGATTCTTGAGCACTTTACTTCTAAATAGAGCCCTTATATACAGTTTCAGGGTGGGTTAGGATCTGGTAGCACATAATGCCTATTGGCTTGGTCTGAGAGCTTGGAGATACCTCATTTGTATGTGGGAGAGCCTGAGGCACGGTTCCTCATGACTGATGGCCATAGACCTCTCTGTGGGAAGGGTTGTTGGAGGGCTCAAGCTAAATGAAAAGAACCAGGGCCTGGGAACAGAGGTGAACTCCTGCCATCCAATAAGTTTCCGGGGTTCCAAGCTCATGCTTGACCAAGCACCCAGCTGCTTCTCACAGCCCACCACCCCACAGGCTGGCTATCAGGTAATGTCTACAATTTCTTCTACAGTAGACAGAGTCCTCTGATATTTAGCTTATTTTATTCTCTCTGATATCTATCCAGCTCCAGAGTAACCTTGAATATAATACCTCCTAACCCTGGCTTACACCAGCAGACTTTTTGTCACTGGAAATGGGCACTTGAAGTGGGGGTGGGGGGGTTGTGCTTACATTACAATTTATAAGCATTAAAAAAAGAATTACTATTATTTGAAATAGCTAATATATAAAGAAGGTTCTAGTTTTGTGTGTGTATGTATTTTACTTGAGTTGGCGATCACTATTCAAAGAATATTGAGAATCATTATTGAAGGTAGATAAATAAATGTGATAAATTCACAAAAATACTAAAACCTTATAGAAAATAATGAACATCTCTTTTTAATTTTGTAAAGTAATATTTTTGTTAGGACAATTTTAATTTTACAAAAAGTATAGTTTTCAATTTTCTTATTGATTCCTCCAGTTTAGTCTAGGATATATAGCTTGTATTAATAAAATACACTTGTGTATAACTGAGCCAACATTGATATACTGTTCTCAACTGAAGTACATTTTACAACTGAGCCTACCCAAAGCATATTCTACTAAATGACAAATATAAAATTATATTTCTCCATCATTACAGTAGCAGACACAACAATAAATTCCCTTAGTTAAAAATATACTTTTTTCCAGCTTTTAGTCTTTCATTTCTTTACCTGAAACACCTGGAAGCTAGAGACTCTTTACCATCATTTCCCAGAATAATTTTACATGTTTTTTTTTATCAATACATGTATAATACTTATTTATGGCTTTTGTGGGTTGGAGGCTCATTTATGTTATCAATTAACAATATTCCATTGCATGAGTATACTATAACTTAGCAATTTACCTATTAAAGGTAAAATAATGAAAGTTTTACTTTCAAACTAAAACTGAAATATACATTCATCCAGGATCTGAATTCACAAATATTTGAATAGAGTAGGGGAGCACCCTCATAGAAGCAGGAGAAGGGGGAATGCGATAGGAGGTTTGCGGAGGGGAAACCAGAAAGGGAAATATTATTTGAAATGTAAATCAATAAAATAACCAATAAAATTTTTTTAAAAACCTTTGGCTCTTGAGCTGTTGTTTAATTGCTATTTATGTTAGGTCTAATAAACTTTTTTTTACTCAATTATGTAATTATTTATGTATGCTTCTGTCTGTGGATACAATTATTTTAGTTTTACTGGCCTCCAAATTTTAGTTGCTATTTAAATTCCTACCAGCAATGAATAAGCTAGGTCAGACCCCACAAGATAAATATTGCATGTGTATATGTTTTTTTTTGCATTTTTGATATGCATGCTATAACCAATATAAACAGAAAGCTTAGGACTCAAATAAGGGACTAGGGGTGGATAGGTAATCATTCAAAGAAGGGGAAATAGAATATATAGTTATGGAACGATAGGTAGAAACTTGAAAAGAAGATTAAATGACAAGAAGGAGGGAGGAGAAGGGTACAGAAGGGACTATAAAAGAAAGCTGAAGGGTCATAAGGAAACCTACTACTACAGAGCAAAAACAGCTCTTCAATAATTTTTTTCTAACAGGATTTGTGACTTGGTCAGAAGATCTAAGATTTTTTTCTAGCAGATTTTTGGACTTTAGTCAGAAAACCCATGAGGTTTTCAAATTTTTACTAGCACAGAGAGTTGTCTCAGAGATCTTTCTAAAATAGCAAGAAAAACCTGTATGGAGCAAAACGAACACATACATACACACACATAAAAAACACACACACAGAGAGAGAGAGTTTCTTGACTTGTGTTATTGGGGCCTGCCATCATGCTGCTGTCCTGAAGGATTTCCCTGTGTTCCAGCCTCAGGGAACCGCAGAAACCCATAACTGTCAGTATTCAAAGAGTAATAGACTTTGGAGGACTAAATACTAAATGGGAAGTTTTTATTAATCTTTTGTTAGTAGGAATCAGAGATCTATGAAGAAAGAAGAGGAGGAGGGGAAGGAGAAGGAGGATAAGCAGGAGGAGGAGGGGAAGTAGAAAGCGAAGATGAAAGGTAAGAAAGAAGGAGGAGGAGGAGGAAGAGGAGGAGGAGCAAGAGGAAAGGAGGAGTAAGAAGAGGAGGAGGAGGAGGAAGAGGAGGAGGAGGAGGAGGAGGAGGGGAGTTGTAGAGGAAAAATAGTAGAGGCAGAATGGATGGATGGCTCCAAGGAAAATGTATTTTCTAGACGTAACAAGACTGATGCACATATAAATACACATAGGATGCACAGGGCATTCACAGATTCAGTCTACTTGTCACTGAGAGTGAGAACAAGACATGCTTTCCATCCATAGAAAGACTAGGGAAAAAAAGGACACATTTCAACACAATAAAGGTGATTTCTGGCAAGCCCAGAGCCAGTGTCAGCCTATATCCTGCTACAGAAATAATCATTCAATTATATTCATTGTTGCTCTATTTATAATAGCCAGAAA
The DNA here is from genome assembly GCA_030674055.1 of Rhabdomys pumilio. NCBI lineage: Eukaryota > Metazoa > Chordata > Mammalia > Rodentia > Muridae > Rhabdomys > Rhabdomys pumilio. The sequence goes on along the minus strand of JANHMN010000005.1, from coordinate 58,365,088 downwards.
CTGGAAAAAGCCTAACATTTACCAATGAATATATCAATTAAAAAATAAAAATTGGCATATTTCTACAATGAAACATTACACAGCTATTAACAGAAACAAAATGGAAACCTTAAAATTTGCAGGTAAATTTAAGGAGCTAGAAAAAAAATTATCTTGAGTGAGGTCACTCAAACCCTAAAAGGCAAATATACTATGTGTTTAATTATGTGTGGATGTTAGCTGTTAAGTCTTTGATAAGGAGGCTACAGTCTTTATAACCAGAGATGTGTCATAGAGTAAAGGACTAGGAGGAAAAGAAGTATTTCCTTAGGAAGGGGAAATAGTAAAGGATGGGTGAAAGCATGGGGACTGGGATGAGAGTATCAAATGGTGAATGTTAGCATTCTGTCTAAACTCCACACCACAGTTACCTGGCAACAGCCAAGTATGCTCCTCCTCACAGATACCTGGCAACAGCCAGGTAGGCCTGGCTCACTATAAAAGGAACTGCTTACCGCCTCCTCCCTCTCTTGTTCTATTGCACTCTTAATTTCTTGCTCTCTCTTGATCCCTCTGTCCTCTAGCCCCTTCCCCCTTCCCTCCCACCTCTTTCCACGTGCTCATGGTTGGCCTCTGCTCCTCTACTTCTCTACTCTCTCTTTCTCTCTGCCTTTCTCTGATTCTACTACCCTCTTAACTACCCTGCCTCTACTACCTTCTTAACTACCCTCCCCATTCCCTGAATAAACTCTATTCTATACTATACTGCTGTGTGGTTGGTTCCTCAGGGGGAAGAGATGCCTCAGCATGGGCCTGCTGAGACATTACCTTCCCCCATACCTCACCACACTCCCATGAAATATATTCCATATATCTTTTTGTAAACACATCAGTGAAGGGTTGGAGAGAAAGGTAAAAGGAAGAATATATGGAGAAACAGCTAAAAGTAAAGACCATTTGTAGGAGTGTCACAAAATTGTGTGCATCCAACCACTCTCAGTTTAGATTTAAGGCCTACTCTATGAGATAAACCTATATCTGACACTGCTTGTATGGCCAAGAACTAAAGACTAGATATGCCATATACCGAGGGGGCAAACAAATACTCTCCTAAAGAATCTTACCCATAAAATGATTCCTAATGACATTATGCTATACCCATAGATTAATATATTTCTCATCCATCATGAGAGATGCTTCATTCTATAGTAGGTAGGAACAAACACGGAGAATCCTAACTGGATAATATGCAGAAAAATGAGAGGCTTTGGAGCACTTTGCCCCAAATAAGGTGTCTCCATCAACCCCCTCCCTCCACTTTATGGCTCAGGGAAATCTTTGAAAGGTGTTGCCAATAGGGAAACTATACATCATGAATGATAGAAAGAAAAATAAACATTTAAACAAAGAAGCAAGAAAATTTGGGGTTGAAAAGCAGGAATATTGTTTCAGGTGTTACTGTTAGGGAGAACAAGCACTTAAACAAAGCCTGAAAACTTTTGGGTTAAGGATATCATGTGTATTTTTCCCATTGTCTTTGGCTGGCCTAAGTGTAGGGGGCAGGAGGCTGTTCTGTAGTGCTGAGGCTGTGTGCTCTAGCAGACAGGTTCCCTTGTTTTCCCCCATTTCTTTTCTTTTTTTGGGTGGGGAATAAAAATTTATTGTACGTAAAAGAATATTACCACTAATCAATGCAGACAAGCGAGGACACAATGGGACTGGCTGGAAGATGGCAAACTCTTTGGAAAGTGAACAGGTTTAAGTGGCTGGAAGCCTTGTACCAAAGACCACAGGGAGTTAGGGCAACAAGTGACTCCATGTGAGTCCACAGTGCCTCTCCTATTGGAGTGAGGTCCTCAAGGACGGCTTCCCAAGGTGGCCTGGGCTGATCTGGAGTCAGGGCAACACCACTGTAAGCAAGACATTTAATTGGAAGATTTCCACAAACTATACATGACCCTTGAGCCACCACAATTCAAATATAAAACATTAAGTTACAGGCTGTGGGAAAAGAAGGCGACACAGGTCAGTAACTTCTTCCAATCCTGGTGATTCCATGGGTAAGGATGGGGGAAGTTAGACCAAGCCCCTCTTCTCAATGTACAAAGAATTACTCTGATTGATATTAAATTGTATTGAAAACAAAATAGACTAAAAAGCAATCTCTACTCTATGTTGGGTGGCGGTGGAGAAGGACTGAGTCCTTGAAGCAGGAGGAGGCAGTGGAGGCTCAGGCCAGAGAGGCCCGGCTGTGGTCCCGCTGCTCACTCCCGCTGCTACATCTTGACTTTCGGTGGCCGCAGGAAGGTACGATTCTTCTTCTCCTTCTTCCCCTTTGTATTTGCCTGGAAATTTCGCCAACTGTCCACTCGACCATCCCGATTTTCCTCAAAGTTTTTTCTGCCATTCTCTTTCTCTCTTGGCTTTTTCCTGGGCTTCAATCTCCTCTTCTCTCTGTCGCTTCCTCTCATGCATCTCTTTGGCTTCTCTCTCTTTCCTTTTAATCTCCAGCTCAGCAAACCGCTTCGTGGTCTGTTTGTAGACTGCCTGTTTGAACAGTTCAGGATCATCTTCCTCTACATTTGTAGGCTTTCCTTCCTTCTTTAGTTCCCCCGCCCCCCCTCCCCCGCTCTTTAACAGTGTGTTCCATGTATTCTTTTCCTGCCTGAATTACATGCAGGGCCCTCTTCTTTTGTTCCTGATCCAGTAGCAACTTGTAAGCTTTGTCCACAGCTTCAAAAGCCTTCTGTGCTCTGTCAGCGTCGTCCTGGTTCTTGTCTGGATGTACCAAGATGGACAACTGACGAAACCTCTTTTTTATTTCTTCATCTGTCACTTCCGGATCTATCTGAAGAACCTCAAATGGGTTCAGATTAAAGTAAAAGGAACCAGGACGAGTCAATCTTTCAATCTGATTTTTGGACGTTAGAACTGAATGTCTCTTCTCTATTTGTTTCACCTCACTGTAGAAGGTCATAAATGCCTCCTCTGTGCTGCCTCCGCCGCCTGAAGCACCACTTTCTCCTGAAGCCGCCATTTCCCGGCTCTCCCCATTTGTTTTCTCTCTCTCTCTCTCTCTCTCTCTCTCTCTCTCTCTCTCTCTCTCTTTCTTTCTCTCTTTTTCTTTTTCTTTTTCTGGTTGGTATATCCTAAATGTAGAGCAGAAGAAGAAGAAAGGCCAACCTTGAAGAAAAGCTTAAGGGAATAAGCATAGAGGCTTCATAACACAGTCAGGGCCAGAGGGAATGAGAGGCAGCACCTGTAGTTTTGTTGTCTGCTTCTAGCCAAAAAGGGCCTTAGCCGGCAAGGTGAGTATGAATCCAGACTTTTGGCCTGCAGGGAACCTCAGGAACGGCTGGCAGAGAAAGCAGAGAGCTCAGTGCAGGCTCTGTGGTCTGAAAGGTGGCTCCATTAGCTGTGTAGAAGCCCTCCTTGTGGGGCTGAGGGGGGGCAGAAAGACACAGAAGTAGAGCTAGTTAAATTCAAAATAAGATTTGAAAAGTATAGAAGCTGGCCAGGAACACGCGGCAGGAGAAGAAGAAAGCAGGAGAAGAAGAAAGAGAGGGAGAGAGAGAGAGAGAGAGAGAGAGAGAGAGAGAGAGAGAGAGAGAGAGAGAGAGAGAGAGAGAGAGAGGGAGAGAGAGAGAGAGAGAGAAGAGGTTTTTTTGAACTAGGTCAGAGGTTACTGACTTCCTTGAGTAATCTGGAGTTCTGATGTGTGTCTCTGTGGGTCACAAGCTGGGGGATACCCTTCAGCTGGTTTTGTCCCACATTAGTAGCACCAGTTATATGCAATGGAGGGATAAGCACAGTCAAACTTCCTGCCTCCTGCCTCCTGCCTCCTGAGCAGCTTGAGACCTGTGGTGGAGCTGATGCAGGATCCCATAACCATTCATAAATCTATATCTATAGCTATATTGCCATAACAATATCATGTATAGCTATATCTATTTGTATCATATCTGTATATGTATCTGTACATTATAAAAATTTCTATCCATATTTATAGCAATAGTTCAGTTTTCATCTTTCATGAGCCACAGAAGGAAATAGAAATAAATGAGAACACTGGATATATTAAGACAATATGATTTAAAATATTGCTGTACATGCTCATATGTACATATCAACCTTCCTTCAAAAATGCAGTCTTTTGAAAGAGAATCTGTGATACACCTTCCAGTTTCCAGTCATTCTTAGAAGATATATCTTCTGCTTAAGGGACAGCCCCCTCACACACACACACACACACACAAATTTACAAATGGATGAATGATAGAATATGAGTAGTTTTCTGTTATTTCTGTCTTCTGTTGTATTTATAAAAATTTCACAAGTGGAAATTTGCAAATTCATAGATTTAGTGTTAGAAGTATTGATTTAAAAAAGAGACACATTATCAGGCATAGGTGGGTAAGAAAGTCTTTGATTCAGTGAAACCTGGGTGCCCTAGTGTGGGGGAAATTGTGAGTGGGGAGGTAGGAGTGGGAGGGTGGGTGTGGGCATATCCTCATAGAGGCAGGAGGAGGGGGCATGGGATAGGGGTTCCTGGATGGGGGAAATGGGGAAAGGGGATTACATCTGAAATGTAAATAAAATATCCAGTAAAAAAATTTTAAAAAGGAGACATTCAAAAAATGTTCAGATTGAGGGAGGATGGTCTCTGTGAATTCAAGACTAGCCTAGTGTACTGAGCCAGTTCCAGAACAGCCAAGTCTTCACATAAACACACACACATACACACAAACACACACAGACACACACAGACAAAAATCATGTTTCAAAAACAAACAAAAAGTTCAAATAATTTGATTGGTTAGTGATACTATCACAATCTTGAATTGCTTATTCATTTTTCTAAACACTTATCTTATTTTCTTCCAAACATGTTCTATGTATTTATCTGTCAGTTACTTAGTTTGTTTCAGATGCTGTGTGTTGTGTCCTAACTATCTCAGACACTGACACATCAATGTTCTTGTTTGATATTTCCCTTATGGCAATATTGGTAAAAACTGGCTGAAATAAAGAACCTTTAAATAATATTCACTTTAATGTACAACTTGGTCTCTTCTGACCATTTTTACTAGAAAGAGTAAATCAATCCACACTATCAGTTGACTGTACAAATAGTTGTGTGAAATAAGTGTCCCAATAGGAATGCTTCCGTTTTATTTATATTATCATAAAACCAAGCCATTTATTAGGCAAAATTGTCATTCGAGTTTCACACAGAGAGAACAAGCAGATTGGCCATAGGTCTTTGAAAGGCAAGTTATATTCTGATGTTTATACAGAACATTATTCTACTATCTAATGAAATTTCATTTTTATTTCTGTTATCACCTACATTTGTTTTGTCCATTATGTACCATGTTTTATTGACACAAACTATGAACATTAATTTTAGCTATGAGCATTTTTCATATGCGAGTGCTGCTATTCTTTCATGTGTCAATATCAAATGGGTACTGCCCAAGTGATCATTTATAATGTGAAAAGGAATAAAGTTTCACATAAAACTACTTTCTGCCTTACTGTTACTCAAATGAAAATTATCACAGTGTTAACTAGGAGTTTTAAGTTCAGTTCCATATATAGCACAATGTAGTCAAAACTCAAAATAGCAAATATAAGCATCCTTTTACTGTGACATACCATTCTGAAATTTAAAGGTAAGAGGGAAAGAGCTAGAAAGGGTCAAAGTCATACATTTTATCAGGTACCCACTAATATAGCTGTCTTAGTCAATATCCTATTGCTGTGAAAAGACACTATAACCACAGCAACTCTTATAAATGAAAGTATTCAATTGTGGGCTTGGTTACAGTTTCAGTTTCATCCTTTTATGGACCATAGAAGGAAATAAACATGAGTAGGAATAGGAAGTGTTGATCTGTTCTCACCATCAGAGTGATCATGGTGGCTGGCATGCACACCAGCTACAGCCCTGAAACTGAGAACTTTACATCCTAATTCACTGGCATAAGGGACAGAGACACTGGACCTGGCATGGGCTTTTGAAACCTCAAAGCTCACTGCTAATGACATCCTTCTCCCAATAAGTCTATACCTCCTAGTCCTTCAACTCCTATCAAACATTTTCACTCTCTGGTGACTAAGCATTGAAATATAGGAGGCAATCATGGGAGTCATTCTGATTTAAAATACCACAAGAGCCTTAGTGAGAGTTATGTGTTTTCTTTACTTTGAAATGCTTTCATTAACTATTTAGTAATTTCATACCACTTTGAATCCTCTTTTTAATTAATTAATCAGTTAATTAATTACTGTCCAAATGCTATTTCCCTCCTGATGCTTCCTCACAGAGTTCTTACCCCATCCCCTGACCCCTTCACCTCTGAGAGGGTAGCCCTCACCCCACCATATCCTCCCACCATGGTGGATCAAGATTAGGATTAGGCTTAAACTCTTCCATTGAGTCCAGACAAGATAGCCCTCTGTTACATAGGTGCCTGGGGCCTCAGTTCAGCTCTTGTATGATCTTTGGTTATTGGCTCAATCTCTGGGAGCTCTCAGGGACCCAGGTTACTCAACACTGTTGATCTTCCTGTGGGGTTGCCATCTATTTGAGGGCCTTCAATTGTTCCCCTTACTCTTCTATAGGAGTCCCTGACTACAGTCCAATGTTTGTCTCAATCAGTTGCTAGGTAGAGCTGCTCAGAAGGCTGAGACCCCAAAAATCCAAATAACCAAATCAAAAATTGGGTTCAGGACTGAACAGAGAATTCTCAACAGAGGAATCTTGAGTGGTAGAGAAGCACTTAAAGAAATGTCAACATCCTTAGTCATAAGGGAAATGCAAATCAAAACTACTATTAGATTCCAGCTTACATCAATCAGACAGCACATGATGGCAAGGATGCAGAGAAGGGGAATACTTCTTAATTGCTGGTGGGATTGCAAAGTTGTAAATCTACTCTGGAAATCAATATGGCAGTTTCTCAAAAAAATTGGAATAGTACTACTTGAATACCCAGCTTTACCACTCTTGGGCATATACCAAAAGATGATCCACAGTATCACAAAGACAAGTGTTCCATTATATTCATAGTAGTCTTCTTCATAATAGTCAAAAGCTGTAAGGAACCCAGATATCCCTCAATAGAAAAGTAAATGCAGAAAAAAAATGGTACATTTAAAAACAAGGACATCATGAATTTTAGAAACAAATGGATGGATCTAGAAAATATCATCCTGAGTGAGGTAACCATATTCAAAAGAACATGCATGGTATGTACTCACTGATAAGTGGATATTAGCCAAAAAGTCCAGAATGCCCATCATATACCACACCAGCCCAAAGAAGTTAAACAAGAAAGAAGACCCAAGTGAGGATGATTGAATCCCACTTAGAAGGGGGAACAAAATAGTCCTGGAAGGCAGAGGGAAGGAAGGACCTGGTTGGGAGAGGGGAGGGCAAGCAGAATAGGGGCGCAGGATCAGGCATGGGAAGAGACAGGAGAGAGGCCCGCAGGGCAAGGAGAATGAAAGGAACTATGCATCTGTTAGGGGTAGGGACTGAGGGGGGGATCTTTAAGAAGTCTCTGAGACCCAGGATAAAGAAAGCTCCCAGGAGTCAACCTGGGTGACCTTAGCAAAACTGCCCAACAGTGGGTATATAGAACCTGAAAAGACCACCTCTTGTAGCTAGATAGAACCCCCAATGGAAGGATGAGGACACCAACTCACCTAAAACATTTTCATCCAAAATTGTTCCTGTTTAAAAGAAATACAGGGACAAAGATGGAGCAGAGACTGAAAAAAATGTCCCAACAGTGATCTGACCATTTTGAGACCTAGTCCATGGACAGGCACAAAACTCTCACACTATTAATGATGGGATATTGTGCTTCCAGTCATTTGTTTTTAAATTTAATAATTCAGGAACTCTAATTTGTGTGAGGTCATTCACTAGAGCATGTCTGCATTACCAGAAAGCATAGTATTAGAGAAAACCAACATTTCCTTCCTCAGAAGTTTTTTTACTGTCCACAGCTCAATTCTTATTTGTGGCTCCCAAATTTCTTTCTTCTCTATGAGAGATTGTTGGTTGGCTCTATCATGTACACATAATCACAAACAGATGTTGTAAGTTTTTGAATATAGATGACCTAACATGTTCAGAAGACAGTTTTTGCTCCTGTTACCTCTAATCTATGGGTCATAATTCTTCCACCCTGTCTTTGGTGGCTATGCCTAAGCCTTGAGGGCAAAGGTATGATGTAGATGTCATAATTGTGTTTGAGCATCCCAGTCTATTATTCTCTGAACTTTGACAAGTTGTGAGTTTCTATAGTAACCACTACAATGATTTTAATGAGAAAAGTTCCCCACAGAATCTAGCATTTAAACTCTTAATTTTCCAGCAGGCAGTACTATGTGGAGAGGTCTAGGAGTTACATTCTTGTTGAAAGAAGGATGTCACTAGGGATATACTATTCCCAGTTTGCTAATTAGTTCCTCTTCCCAAGCCTTGCTTCATACTTGCAGTTCAAGGTGTGAGATAAGCTTCCTATTCATGACATCATGTCTGTTATTTATTACCACTCTCTTCTTAGGTTGCCTTATGTTATAATGTTTTATCATAGTAACAAGAAAGTAATGAGTACAACCACCATCTACTATATAAAGAAATTATGGAGTCTAAAGGCTACACTAATCTTCAAGGACTACATAACTATTTAATTTTAAATATTGCATGATATATGGACAGGGACCAAGAACTAGGAAAAATAAAAAATAAACTTAAGAGGAATCTTGATGGGAAGATCTAATGAATGCATTCAGAACCCTGTATGCTTTAAACAGTTGTAACAATTTTCATAAGTCTATAAAAGCAAGTTATATTGAATCTTTGACATTACACCACTGACATCTACAGATTCATGCTTGTTAACCCTGCAATCAACCTCATAGAAAGAACAACAATATCAATCAACCAGACCACCCCCACCATAGAGCTCCCAGGGACTAACCCAACAACCAAAGAATACACATGAAGGGACTCATGGCTCCAGCCGCATATGTAGCAGAGGATAGCCTTGTCAGCATCAATGGGAGAAAAGGTCCTTGGTCCTGTGAAGGCTTGATGCCCCAGTGTAGGGGAATGCCAGGGCAGTGAGGTAGGAGTAGGTAGGTGGGTGGGGGAGCACCCTCCTAGAAGCAGGGAGAGGAGGCATGGGATGGAGGTTTGTGGAGGGGAAAATGGGAAAGGGGGTAATATATAAAATGTAAATAAATAAAATATCCAATAAAAGATAAAAAGAAAGGAAAACATACAGAACTGATAATTTTTAAGTAAGTTTAAAATTTTTTATTGAGCTACGTGACTCTTTGGTATCATAGGGTACATATGCAGTACGCAGCAGGTTTAGAGACCTGGTAGCATATAATGGCAAAGAGAACAAAGATAACACATTTCAGAAGCAAAAATTTTAGTAGGCCACATTTACTTATTATAATTTAATATAACAAGAAAGTAATTGAAAATTGCAAAAAAATCTTTAATTCCTTATTGAAAATTGAAAGAAATTACAAGAAATAAGCTGTGTATGATAATAAATAAAAACAAATATTTCAAACCCCTTGAAAAGTAATGTAAAAGAGAATATTTCCTCTTACAAAGTACATTGGCAGGTATATTAAAATAAAATATATGCCTTAACTAATTTTATCATTGAAAAAGAAATACATAAAAAATTTCAAGTATACTTTTCTCCTGCCTTAGTTGATATAGCATACCAGAGTCCCCATCTGGAATATATGTATACGAATCAGCAAATATCCCACTGACATTTTTTCATCTCTTTTGGAGCCTGTAAGACTGTTTCCAATTTTGTGTAAATGAGTGCAATTCTTATTTTTCTAGAATAAGATCAATTTTCATAAGATTAGTACAAGACTTTAAAACTGTACTAAATTATAAACTTGGGTAGTCTTTGAATTATTAATAATTAATTGAAATTACTAACCAGCCCATAATCAATGTTGACAATCTTGTACACACACTACAGATATCCAGTTTAAATTAACTCTAATTGTTAGCTGCCAAAAACCACTTTGACACCAAACAGTAAGCTATGGTAGCCAGCCAATGGGGACAACAGTGCTGAGAATCACTGATCATCATGGATCCAGATACCTACATGGGCTACTGCCTGTGGTAGCCAGAGGTTAGAGAAGAGAAAGGAGAAAAATCAAACACACACACACACACACACACACACACACACACACACACACACACACACACAT
>JANHMN010000005.1:58299231-58354431 GCA_030674055.1 Rhabdomys pumilio | reverse complement strand
AGGGTGAGGTTGGGAGGAAGAGGCCTGCGGAGCTAGAGTTCTCAAGCGGAGAGGGGAGAGGGGAGAGGGGAGAGGGGAGAGGGGAGACAGACAGACAGACAGACAGACAGATAGACAGACAGACAGAATAATTGAAGCAAAGACAAGCTCCAGTGATTTATTTCTTCCTTTAACCTTTTTATACCCCTTTAGACAAAGTTTTTTTCTATTAAGAAGTAAATTACCTAATAGATACAAGTTACATATTTTTCTGAGATAATTACCATAAAAATACATTCTTCAAAACCATTAAAATATTACACAAAAATATATTGATTACGTTTCAAATATGAAACATATCTAACTAAATACTTCTCATCTAAGTTTTTTTCCAATAGGTCATTGTGACTTCAAATTTGTAAGTTTTAGTCATTGATCTATAGTAGCAAGGTTTTCCTTATGCTTGGTTGACAACAACCTGCACTTACGTGATGGCTATTTCTGGTTGTCAATTTGACTACATCTAGAATGAACTACAATCCAAAAGTGGAGGGCTTACCTGGGATCCAGATCTTGAAGCTGGAAGACAAAGTCTTCTGACTCAGATCTTGACATGGATATCTTGAGGCATAGTGGCCGAGAACAGTCTAAGCTCAGGTAAAATAGTACACACCTTTAATCCCAGGAGATTGAGGCAAGCAGTCTGAGTTCAAGGGCAGTCTGAGACAAAGCAAGTTCCAGATCCAGGCATGTAGTACACACCTTTAATATTAGGCCACAGCTTCTGCTGGAGGCCTACATAGGACATTGGAAGAAAAAAGACTCAATCTTCTTTGCCTGTTTGTACTTGCCAGCACATCTGTTGGAACCTATTTCTTCAGGATTCCAGTTTATACAGAAGACAAGGTGAAACAACTCGCCTCATGGGACTAAGCAACTATTAGAGTTTTTGACTTTTCATTCACAGCTGCCCATTTCTTGCTATTTGAAGACATTCCTTAAGTTCTCTGACTCCAGAGAATTCTGACTATTCCAAAAAAGAAACAAGTTATTTTTCTTCTTATTTTTGAAGTTCTGATCAGATAAGCTGTATTCTGTTCTTATACTCAGAATTATTTGCTCTTTTTTTTAACCTCATTATTTCCTGGTGTACACCAAAACCCATGACCTAATCCATAGATCATAAGATCAAGAAACTGAGGCCCAACCTAGAGTATATTGCTACTGTGATCATTAGCTTATCCCAAACCTATTCTTCTTGCCTCTACCATTATATGCTTGCAATGCATGAATGCTCACTGTACTCCATTCTCTAACTCAAGCAGCTTTCTGCCATTCTATCAGAAAGGGGCAGACTGTATTTTTGCTTCTAATTTTAAACTTCCTATCAGCTGTCCTAATTTTATGACTTTATATTGTCTATTAATTACTCTAATTTTCCAAAAATGTTTAAATCAAGCTAACTTCTTAAAATTCCTTAAATCAAGTCAGAATTTCAACAAAATTATTAACTCATTTAGACAGCATTATTTCAAGAACTTCCATTATCATGTTGGTCTGCAAGAAGCTTGCCCAACAGAGTGGCCTATCACCCAGGAACTGCACCAGGTGATAGGCAATGATGTTGTCTCGGTGTTCACTCACACCAAGACAAATGAGGAGTATGGCAATGACCAATATGAGAAAGCACAGCAGTAGCAAGAAGCAATCCTGGGACAAAGTCTCTGGTATCATGCTGCACCAGAACTCACCCATCACAGCTGCATAGGATGGCAGGCCATCTCCAGGGAGCTCATTTGCTCACTGAAACTCTTCTTGCATGGTGTACTCCACTTAGCTAAAAGCTTAGCTTATGGAAATCTAGTCTTTTTTTCTATACAACATCTGGTGCTTGAAGGAAATGGAAGAATGTTAAGCCCACAAACAAAATCAACTCTATGACTGAGGCTAGACTGAGGCTATACTATGGTGGTAGACTGCTTGCCAACAAGCATAAGGCCTTGGGTTCAACTGTTAGCATGGAATGAAAATTATCTTTAAATATAAATATTCTCATATCTGATAGAATTTTTGTTAGAAGCATATTTCAAAGCTTCCAAGTGTCCTTATAATCCTTCATTTCCTTAAACATAAAGTTTATTAGATGTTTTCATTTTTTCAAGCAAAGAAGATAGTGTAATATACTTGGAATAATGTAACCAACTTGGAAAATTTAGATAGAAACATGATTGTAGGAATAAAGTAGTAGCAGGAAACATATCCTGTTTGTACCCTATTATGTATTGATATTTATAAATCAGACTCAAATGTTTGCTTCTATACTCGACTGTGCTTTGGAATCTCTCTATAAACCACACAAATAGGTAAAATTATGGTAGTGGTAAAGTAAGTTTAGACATACTGAGGTATAAACACATGTAACAATTCAATATATTAATTATATATAATTATTTGTAGCATTTACTTATGTACATGTATATATGCATATGTACATATTTATATATCGTATGCATAATACATATACATATATATATATATATATAATTTTATATATGCACACATATATTTGGAGATCCTCATGAGTGTTATGAATTATAATGTTTGCTTAGTATTCTATATCTAATCATTTAAAATATATCAAGGTCTTGTACCAAGGTAGCCACCAATTCTCTAAAGAAAAATGATTATATGTCAAATAGGATGAGCTTTTTTGCCACAAACCCTAGGCATCTGAGATGTACTGTCTTTTTATTTTCCTCTTTTTGTTTTGTTTTGTTTTGTTTTGTTTTGTTTTGTTTTTGAGTCAGGGTTTCTCTGTGTAGTTCTGGCTGTCCTGGAACTTACTCTGTAGACCAGGCTGGCCTCAAATTCAGAAATCCACCTGCTTCTGCCTCCCAAGTGCTGGGATTAAAGGCATGCGCCACCACTGCCTGGCTGAGCTGTACTGTCTTAAATAATAGTATCATATAAACATATAAGAATTCCTGTCTGTAAAAATTTATTAGCATCAGATTTCCTAGGAAAAATATTGTAGGCAAAGTTATTTACTTACATTCAATTTATACTAGCTAAAAGCTAAAAGCTTTCCTTTTTCTGCTCAGTAGCCAAGGTGCCTTGCATACGGTATTGAACTATAGCTTTACAAAACACAACAGTATGAATTTCTGAGTTGATTTGAGTAGCACCTTTAAAGATATTTATTTATTTATACTTTGATAACTCAATTTCTCTTGACACATGGTCATGTCAAATATATGTATTCTAAGAAAGAATGGCTCAGGAGTTATTAACAACTGCTGCTCTTGCAGAAGAAACAACACCCATATTATAGCTTTCAAGTATCTATAACCCCAGTTCTAGGGGATCTAACACACTCTTCTAGAATTCATGGACAGTAGACACAAAAATATTGTGCAAACACACATGCAGTCTAAACAACCGTACATATTAAAAAACAGATAAGAAAGAAAAATACCTGAGATATGAAAAAGTATCATGATAGCTCTTGAGATTACAATAAATGTACATGAAAATATTTAGACAACACTGTAACTCAAAGAACAGTTTTAAGTAAAGTTTTTATACCAAATATTATTTTATCTCTTTAGACTTAGTCTTTAAACATAACTAATAGATTGTGTTTTAAATTTTTTTGACCCTAGATCCAAATTAGTGCCTGTCCTGATGTTCCTACAGAGAAGAATGGGATGAAATACCAAAATATATTATCTAATAATATTGCAAGTGCTTACTTATTCATTCAAATGGATGTGTTGGTGAAGTGGCACAATTGTGGTATATGATCTGGTCATATGGTAGACTTGTGTGTAGTTTTTTGAGAATTGTCCATTCTGATTTTCAGAGTGACCATAAGAGTTTGTAATTACACAAAGAGTCAGTAAGGATTTCTCTTTCTCCACATTTGTACAAGCTTTTGTTGAAAGTTTTTTTCATTTTTTTAATTTTATTTTTATTTTTTTATTGGATATTTTATTTACATTTCAGATGTTTTCCCCATACCCCTTTCCCCCAACCCCGGAACCCCCAATCCCATCCCTTCCTCTTGCTTCTATAAGGATATGCCCCCACCCACCTATCCACTTCCACTTCCCCGCCATGGAACTCCCCCACACTTGGAGTCCAGCTTTCATGGGATCAAGGATCTCCTCTCCTAACTTGTCCAACAAGGTCATCATCTCCTATATATAGAGCTGGAGTCAAGGGTCCCTCCCTATGTGCTCTCAGGCTGATGGTTTAGACCCTGGGAGCACTGGTTGGTTGGTATTGTTGCTCTCCTCACAGAGACTCAAACCCTTTCTTCTCCTTCAGCACCTTCTCTCTAGCTTCTCCACTGAGAACCCCTTGATCAGTTCAATGGTTAAGTGTGAGCATCCACCTCTGAATATGTCAGATTCTTGAAGACCTCTAAGGAGACAGCTATACCAGGCTCCTTTCAGCATGCACTTCCTGACATCCACATCAGCATCTACCTTTGGTGACTGCATATGAGATGGATACCCAGGTGGAATGGTCTCTAAACAGCCCCCTTTTCAGTTTCTGTCTCACACTTTGTCTCCATATTTGCTCCCTTGAGTACTTTTTACTCCTTCTAAGAAGGACTAAAGCACCCATATTTGGTTTTCCTTCTTCATGAGCTTCATGTGTTCTGTGAGTTGAATCTTGGGTATTGAGAGCTTCTAGGCTAATATACAATTATCATTGACTTAATATCATTTGTGTTCTTTTGTGATTAGGTTGACTCACTCAGGATGATATTTTCTAGTTTCCATCTATTTACCTAAGAATTTCTCTAATTCATTGTTTTTAATAGCTGAGTAATATTCCATTGTGTAAATGTATCTCATTTTTGTATCCATTCCTCTGTTGAAGGACATCTGGGTTCTTTCCAGCTTCTGGCTATTATAAATAAGGCTTCTATGAACATAGTAAAGCATATGTCATTATATGTTGGAGCATCTTCTGGGTATATGCCCAGGAGTGATATATCTGGATCTTTAGGTAATGTTATGTTCAATTTTCTGAGGAACTGCCAGACTGATTTCCAGAGTGGTTGCACCATTTTGCAATCCCACCAACAATGGAGGAGTGTTGCTCTTTCTCCACATCCTCACCAGTATCTACTATCACCTGAGTTTTTTGATCTTAGCCATTCTGACTGGTGTGAGGTGGAAACTCAGGGTTGTTTTGATTTGCATTCTACTGATGACTAAAGATGCTGAACATTTCTTTAGGTGCTTCATGGCCATTCAAGTTTCCTCAGGTGAGAATTCTTATTTAGCTCTGTACCCAATTTTTAATAGGGTTATTTGGTTTTCTGGACTATAATTTCTTAAGTTCTTTGTAAATATTGGATATTAGCCCTCTATCGGATGTAGGATTGGTAATGATCTTTTCCCAATATGTTGGTTGCCATTTTGTCTTATTGACAGTGTCCTTTGTCTTACAGAAGCTTTGCGATTTTATGAGGTCCCATTTATCAATTCTTGATCTTAGTGAATAAGCCATTGGTGTTCTGTTTAGGAACTTTTCCCCTGTGACTAGGTATTTCCTTGTCTTCCCCACCTTCTCTTCTATTAGTTTCAGTGTATCTGGTTTTATGTGAAGGTCCTTTATCCACTTGGACTTCAGCTTGTACAAGGAGATAAGAATGGATAGATTTGCATTCTTCTACATGATATCCTCTAATTAAACCAGCACCATTTGTTGAAAATGCTGTCCTTTTTTCCAGTGGACTGTTTTAGCTCTTTTGTCAAAGATCAAGTGACCATAGGCATATGGGATCACTTCTGGGTCTTCAATCCTATTCTATTGAACTTCCTGCCTGTTTCTGTACTAATACCATGCAGTTTTTTTTTTTTCACTATTGCTCTGTAGTACAGCTTGAGGTCAGGGATGGTGATTCCTCCAGAAGTTCTTTTATTGTTGAGAATAGTTATGCTATCCTGGGAGTTTTGTTATTCTAAGTGAATTTGAGAATTTCTCTTTCTAATTCTGAGAAGGATTGAGTTGGAATTTTAATGGGGATTGCATTGAATCTGTAAATTACTTTTGGCAAGATGGCCATATTTACTATATTAATCCTGCCAATCCATGAGCATGAGAGATCTTTCTATCTTCTGAGATCTTCTTCAATTTCTATCTTCAGAGACTTGATGTTCTTGTCATACAGATCTTTCACTTGCTTGATTAGATTCAAGCCAAGGTATTTTATATTATTTGTGACTATTGTGAAGGGTATCATTTCTCTAATTTCTTTCTTAGCCTGTAGAGGAAGGCTACTGATTTGTTTGAGTTGATATTATATCCAACCACTTTGCTTAAGTTGTTGATCATGTTTAGGAATCCTCTGGTGGAAGTTTTGGGGTCACTTAACTATAATATCATATCATCTGCAACTAGTGAAAATTTGAATTCTTCCTTTCTTATTTGTATCCCTTTGACTATTTTTTTTTTTGTCAAATTGCTCTAGCTAGGTCTTCCAGTACAATATTGAATAGGTAAGGAGAGAAATAGACAGCCTTGTCTAGATCCTGATTTTAGTGGGATTGCTTCAAGGTTCTCTCCATTTAGTTTGATTTTGGCTACTGTCTTGCTGTATATTGCTTTTACTATGTTTAGGTATGGTCCTTGAATTCCTGATCTTTACAGGACTTCTACCATGAAGGGATGTTGAAAGTTGTCAAATGCTTTCTCAGCATCTACTGATATGATCATGTGGTTTTTTTTTTTCTTTGAGTTTGTTTATATAGTGGATTATATTGATGGATTTCTGATATTGAAAAATCACTGCATTCCAGAGATAAAGCCTATTTGATCATGATGGATAATTGTTTTGTTGTGTTCTTGGATTCTTTGTGTGAGAATTTTATTGAGTATTTTTGCATTAATATTCATAAAGGAAATTGGTCTGAAGTTCTCTTTCTTTCTTGGGTTTTTGTGAGGGTTAGGTATCAGCATGATTGTGGCTTCATAGAATTGATAGTGTTCCTTCTGTTTCTATTTTGTGGAATAGTTTGAAAAGAATTGGTATTAGGTCTTCCTGGAAGGTCTGATGAAAATCTGTACTAAAACCACCTGGTCCTGGGCCTTTTGTGGGGAGACTTTTAATGACTGTTGCTTTTTTTTATGGGACCATTTAGATGGTTTATTTGCTCCTGATTTAACTTTGGTACCTGGTATCTATCTAGAAAATTGTCCATTTCATCCAGATTTTCCAGTTTTGTTGAGTATAGGCCTTTGTAGTAGGATCTGATGATTTTTTGAATTTCCTCAGTTTCTGTTGTTATGTCTCATTTTTCAGTTCTGATTTTATTAATTTGGATACTGTCTCTGTGCCCTCTGGTTAGTCTGGCTAAGGGTTTATCTATCTTGTTGATTTTCTCAAAGAACCAGCTCCTGGTTTTGTTGATACTTTATATAGTTTGTTTCTACTTGGTTTATTTCAGCCCTGAGTAGTTTGATTATTTCTTGCCTTCTAATCCTCTTGGGTGTATTTGCTTTCTTTTGTTCTAGATCTTTCAGGTATGTGGTCAAGTTGCTAGTGTATGCTCTCTCCAGTTTCTTTTTATACACACTTTGACCTGTGAGTTTTACCCTTAGCACTGCTTTCATTGTGTCCTATATGTTTTGGTATGATGAGCCTTCATTTTCGTTAAATTCTAAAAAGTCTTTAATTTCTTTCTTTATTTCTTCCTTGACCAAGTCATCATTGAGTAGAACATTGTTCACTTTCTACATATATGTGGCCTTTCCATTTTTTTGTTATTATTAATAAGCAGCCTTAGTCTGTGGTGTCTGATAGGATACAAGGGATTATTTCAATATTTTGTATCTGTTGAGAACAGTTTTGTGACCAATTATATGATCTATTTTGGAGAAAGTACCATGAAGTGGTGAGAAAAAGGTATATTCTTTTGTTTTATGATGAAATGTTCTATAGATATCTGTTAAATCCATTTGGTTCTTCATTTTAGTTAATTCCAATGTGTCTCTGTTTAGTTTCTCTTTCCATGATCTATCCATTGCTGAGAGTAGGGTGTTGAAATCCCCCCTAATATTATTGTGTGAGGTGCAATGTGTGCTTTGAGTTTTAGTAAGTATTCTTTTATGAATGTGGTTACCCTTACATTTAGAACATAGATATTCAGAATTGAGAGTTCATCTTGGTAGATTTTTCCTTTGATGAGTATTAAGTGTCCCTCCTTATCTTTTTTGATAACCTTTGGGTTAAAGTTGTTTTTATTTGAAACTAGAATTGCTACTCCAGTTTGTTTCTTGGGACCATTTGCTTAGAAAATTGTTTTCCATCCCTTTACTCTGAGGTAGTGTCTGTCTTGCCACTGAAGTGTGTTTCCTGTATGCAGCAAAACTCTGGGTCCTGTTTATGTATCCAGTCTATTTGTCTACATCTTTTATTGGTGAATTGAGTCCATTAATGTTAAGAGATATTAAAGAAAAGTAATTGTTTCTCACTGTCATTTAGTTATTAGATGTATAATTCTGTTTGTGTAACTATCTTCTTTGGGGTTTGTTGGAAGAATACTTTCTTGCTTTTTCTAGGTTGTAGTTTCTCTCTTTATGTTAGGGCTGGATTTGTGAGAAGATATTCTATAAATTTGCCTTTGTCATGGAATATCTTGGTTTCTCCATCTACAGTGATTGAGAGTTTTGCTTGGTATAATAGTCTGGGCCGGCATTTGTGTTCTCTTAGGGTCTGAATGATATAAGTCAAAGATCTTCTGATTTTTATAGTCTCTGGTGAGAAGTGTGGTGTAATTCTTATAGGTTTGCTTTTATAAGTTACTTGAATTTTTTGCCTTACTGCTTTTAATATTTATTCTTTGTTTTATGCATTTGATGTTTTGATTATTATGTGACAAGAAAAATTTCTTTCCTGATCTAGTCTATCTGGACTTCTGTAGGCTTTTTGTATGTTAATCGGCATCTCTTTCTTTAGGTTAGAAAAGTTTTCCTCTGTA
Organism: Rhabdomys pumilio; assembly: GCA_030674055.1. Lineage (NCBI taxonomy): Eukaryota > Metazoa > Chordata > Mammalia > Rodentia > Muridae > Rhabdomys > Rhabdomys pumilio. Next base: position 58,345,453 of record JANHMN010000005.1, on the reverse strand, counting down.
ATTTTCTTGATGATATTTACTGGCCATTTAAGTTATGAATCTTCACTTTCATCTATACCTATTATCTTTAGGTTTGATTTTCTCATTGTGTCCTGGATTTCCTGAATGTTTCCGGCTAGGAGCTTTTTTCATTTTGTATCTTCTTTGACAATTGTGTCAATGTTTTCCATGGTATCTTCTGCACATGGGATTCTCTCTTCTATCTCTTGTATTCTCTTGGTGATGCTTACATCTATGACTACTGATTTCTTTCCTAGGCTTTCTATCTCCAAGGTAGTCTCCCTCTGAGATTCTCTTTATTGTTTCTACTTCCATTTTTAGATCCTGGATAGTTTTGTTTAATTCCTTCACCTATTTGGTTATGTTTTCTTGCAATTCTTTAAGGGATTTTTGTGTTTCCTTTTTAAGGGCTTCTACCTGTTTACCTGTGTTCCCCTGTATTTCTTTAAGGGTGTTATTTATGTCCTTCTTAAAGTCCTCTATAATCCTCATGAGAAGTAGTTTTTAATCTGAATCCTGCTTTTCAGATGTGATGGGGTGTACAGAACTTGCTATGTAGGAGAATTAGGTTCTGATGATGCCAGGTAACTTTGTTTTCTGTTGCTTATATTCTTGTGCTTTCCTTTCATCATCTGGTTAACTCTAGTGCTACCTGAACTCACTGTCTCTGACTGGATACTGTCTTTCCGGTTATCTTGGTTGTGTCAGAACTCCTGAGAGTTCAGATGTCTCTGTGATCCCATGATCCTGAGTTCCTGGGTGGAAGAGCTTCTGGGACTCAGGCTTCCTCTGGGATTCTGAAATCCTGTTGCTCTTAGTGCAGTGGTTCCTCTGCTGCTCCATGTGCAGTGGTTTCTCAGCTACTCAGAGTGCAATGGTTCCACCACTGCTCAGCTGCTCTAGGAAGGCTCAGGATATGGTGTCTTCATGGGAGCAGACCTGCTAGGTGTCTGCCCCAACCCAAAGGACCAAGGGAGTGGTTGAAGGAGAGTGGTTATCTAGAAGGGCAGGGTTTGGATGATAGTTCCAGAGTGCCCCAGGCTCCCAGTTGCAGTTCTGGAACATAAGGTTGTTGGGGGAGGGTTCTTACCAGCTGCTCTAGAAAGGTTTAGGATAAGGTGTCTTCAAGGAGCAGACCAGCCAGGTGTCTGCCCCAGCCAAAAGGTGCAGGTTGTTTTCTTGATCGGAGCCATGCCAGTTTGGCATAAGATGAAATATCAAAGTCGTTAGAATTTGCATTTCCCTAATTGGTAAGAAATCTAAGGAGTTTTAAAAGTATCTCCTTGCAGTTTTTATATCCTCTTTGGAGAACTCTCTGACTTTAATACTATATTTAAATTATTTTAATTATTTTTGGGAATTTTACACAATATATTTTGATCATATTCTATCACATCTGCAAACTCCTACAGATCCTCGACCTACCTACACACTTATCTTAGGATTTTTATTGATGTGATAAAGTGTGACCAACAGGAACTTGGTGCTGAAAGGAATAACTTCATGATGTGCTTGCAGATAACAGCCCAACACTGAGGGAATTCAGGTCAGGAATTCAAGGCAGAAACCCAGAACCAGGAATTAAAGCAGAAACCTGAAATTATTCTTACTAGCTTGTCACTCTTGATATAACCAGCTTGCTTTCTTATGAAAGCCAGGATCACCTGTTCAGGGATCCCACCACCTATGTCATTCATTAACCAAGGAAATGCCTCCACAGACTAGCCTACAGGCAGTCTAAAGCAGGTATTTTTTTTTTTTTTTTGGAATTGATGTTTCATGTACCAGATAACTCTATCTTGTGTCAAACTGACCACAACAAATAAACAAACAATAACAACAACAAAACAAGCAAGAACTACTGACCCCTTGTCATCTTTTAAACATATCACTACTAAGCAATAACTAATCTTTCTTTACTGTCATCACCAAGATGTCATGTTAATATTAATGTGGTGGTATTATACTTTGAATTTTTAAAAGTTCCACAGTTTTTAAAACTATCAATGCTTAAAGTCCAAAATATCTTCAAAATATTCAATGTCTTTCTATAAACTCAAAAGTCTCATAACTCTGTGCTCTTTTAAAATCAAAAATATATTGAGTGCTTTGTTATTTGAAGAGGATAGAACCAGGACAAAGTTATATTCAAATCAAATCAAAACCAAAATCCAACAGTGTAAAGACCAGTGTCAGATATTTGGGACTCAAATGCTTCTGGGCACAAAGGAGTTTGAAGCAGTTCCACTTCCCTGAAGTCACTAACACTGAGGCGTCATGCACAGGGCTTCTACTGGTCTATACCAGATGGAGTCTGAAATTGAAAGGAGTAGAGCCAAGCCCCTATCCTTATGCCAGAAGTTACATCCAATTAGTAGCCACTTGTAATGAAAATTTATTTTCTTCCAAGGGAGTCTCACTGGTGAGACAACTATTCTTAAGAGCAGGCAGCATGCCCAGCAGCAGATAGTGAAGTGAAAGTGAAGTAAAGGGAATCATTGGAGGGATCTTGTCCTGTTATGTGATATCGGAGCTCTTAATTTTTTTAAAAAAAATAATGTTATTATTCCTATTTTTAATTTTTTATAATGTTGGCTTCAGTTTTATTTTTACAAATTGAGCTCTGTTGCTTCTAGAGAGATTATTCTCTTATAGGGCACACTTAAGAAGCGTTAGATTGGTTATGTGTATCTGGAGCTAGTCAATTTAATCACTCAATTCATTGTTGTCATTCATGACTGTGTCTTGGGATGCTAAAATTTGATTAATTTCATCCTAGAAGTCATTCTTTTCCTTTTTCAATTTATCGAGATCTACTAGGAGTAAGCAACCAATACATTTATTTTCCTCATTTTCCATAAATTGTCAAAAGTCTTATGTACAAATTCACCACATTCTTTATCAAGTGAATCATGATAAAATTCAAATAAATTTATCTTGATAAGTCTATAAAATAGTTCACAACATAGAATTTCTGTATTCTTGAAATCAGAACATATACTCCCATACCCACCCTCTAGATTATTGCCCTTACCAGCTTTAAGTGAAAAAAATAATGCTTCACTGTCTACTAAACCAGCAGTGAGTGACTTTCTCTGAGGGAAATGCCAGGTAAGATGATACTGTTGCACCTCAGGGCTCATTATAGTTACTTCTAGACCTATAACCAGATAACGAGACTTAAGGCAAAGCAGCATAATAGAGTGGACATCAAAAATGTAATCTATCAGAAAGCTCTCTACACCACTAAAGAGTTTAATGAGTTTGTTAATTCTTTCAAGCAGATATCTAGGGATTATATGTGGGAATAGAGTTTAAGAGTGTGGGATAATAGTGAAAGGAAGAAACATAAAATTGGAACAGGCTGAGCTTATTGATATGGTCCTACTGAGTGCATACTCTAGGTTTAATATGGAAGCTCACAAAGTTTAAAATATATGAAAAGTTTGTTAAAACTGTTAGCTGAAACATTTGTAGGAAGATGGCCTGCTGAGGAGAAGTTAGAGATGCTTGATGTCCCCTGGATTAGTGTTGATACAGGTATTTTAAGAGAAATTGTGATGTTAGGTGGGTACTACCTATTTATTGTAAAGCTAATGGGTACACTGTAAAACACAGTGCTCCACATTTGCAAGGCCCAGAAGACCTGCTTGTCAGTAATTCTATAAGCTGCAAAATCCATTATCAAATCAAAGAAGTGTATATGTGATTGGCCTTCAGCAGTTTCTGAAGGAACAAACAAATGAAGAAGTTGACAAAATATCTATGGTTTCTACTCCCATAGAATGATGTTTGCTCCCAATAGTGCACCTATAGTTTCATGAGCTGTGTGCTATAATGAGCTGAGTGAAGAAGAGAAAACCAGGACCTGGTTTATTCAGTGTCCTACATGTTTTGTAGCACCACCCAGAAGTGGAGAACTACTACATTGCAAAACCTTTCTGGGACAGCCCTGATAAAAACTGGTGAAATGAAAGCTTTACAGCAGTCGGAACTTTGGACAGCACACATAGTCATACATTCTGTTTACAAAGAGAAATGTGTGAATATTAACTTATTTATGAATTGTCTGGGTGGTCAGAGACTTGAAAAGAAAGTGACTAGAAAATTGGTGAGAAAAACATCTGGTAAAAAACAATGTGGATAGATAATATTTAGTGAATCATGTGGAGATTCTTTCATCTCTTGCAAATGTTCATCAAAGGGTGTCCTCAATAGAGTAGTTCAATAGTAAAGTCAATAGGATGCCCCATTCTATGTACATTCAACCTCTTTCCCCAGTAATCTCTGTCATTTTCAATTAGGCCATGAACAAATGGCCATATTAGCAGACATAGACATTATTCATAGGCTGGGTAACATGAACTACCAGTCACTAGGGATGACCTTGATGCAGGAGTTACTGAGTACCAGATCTGATAATAGCAAAACCCAATAATGAGCCCCAGATAAGGTATTACTCCTTAGGGTGACCAGCCACTGACCTAGTAGCAGATTTACAGTGTTAACCACTTCTTTCATGGAAAGAACAACATTGTCCTTCCATGAATAGATCTCTTTCTAGTTATGGATTTACTTTTGCTGCATGTAATATTTCCACACACTATTGCTTATTATGAAGGAACTTACTTCAAAGCCAGAAAAGTGTGACAGTAGGTTGCTCGAGATTGTGGAATCTACTCGTTTTACTGGTGCATGGTAATCACCAGAGAATATACCTGGGCATCTTTAAAGCTAAATAGAAAGTCTTTATTCACTACTGGTAACTATATGGAGAACTTGACAAAATGATGAAACATTAAGCCTCACTGATCTTGGCTTTTAAGCATAAAAAAAATATAGTGGGTTGATATACTTCGCTTAGCAATAACAATGCCAAGAAGCAAGTAGCAAGAAACAGAGGTACTGAAGCCAAAGTGTGAGATTATTACATATAGGGACTTTTCCAGCAACATTCTGAATTTTTTCTAGTTCTATCCATTAACCTGCAATTTTCATGATGTCATTTTTAACAGCTAAGTAATATTCCATTGTGATTTTGTGAATATGATGGCACAATTAGGAGGTGGGTCTAGGCTTTAATACCTTCGTCCTAGCTGCCTAGAAGCCAGTCTTCTCCTACTTGACTTCAGAACAAGATATAGAACTCTCAGTTCTTCCTGAACTATGCCTGTCTGGACACTGCCATGCTCCTACCTTGATGATAATAGACTGAATCTCTGAACCTGTAAGTCAATCTCAATTGAATGTTGTCCTTGCAAAAGTTACCATGTTCATGGTATTTATTCACAGCAGTAAAACTCTAAGACATCTATGATGTAAATGTACCACATCTTCTTAGTCCATTTTTATATTAAGGAATTTATAGATTGTTTCCAATTATTAAATTATTGGTTATTAAGAACGAAAGAGCAATGAATATGTTTAAGCAAATGTCCTTGTGGTACAATAAAGCATTCTTTGGGTAAATGCTCAAGAGTGATATAGATGGATATTGAGGTAGATCAGTTCCTAACTTTCTGAAGAACAACCACACTTATTTCCATAATAACTATACAAATTTTCATTCCCATAAACAATGGATGAGTTTTCCCCTTATTTCACATTCTTGCCAGCCTGAGTAGCCATTTTGTTATTTACTTTAGCCATTCTGACTGGGGTAAGACTCTCAGAACAGTTTTGACTTGGATTTTCTTGATGGCTAAGGATGTTGAACATCTCTTTAATGTTTCTCAGCCATTTAATTTCTTTATATTGAGAATTCTTTGTTTAGATTTGAACCCCATTTTAAAAATTAGATTATTTGGTTTTTGATATCTAGTTTTTTGAGTTCATTATATATTTTAGATATTAGTCCTCTATTGGAAGTATAGTTGGTAAAAATCTTTTCCCATTCTGTAATCTGCTGCTTTGTCTGATTGACTGTGTCCTTTGCCTTACAAAAGCAATTCCATTTCATGAGGTTACATGTATTAATTGTTGATCTTAGTGTCAGTGCTATTGGTGTTCTGTCCAGAAAATTGTATCCTGTGCCAATGTGTTCAAGGCTATTTCCCACTTTTTCTTCTATCAGGTTCAGTAATTCAGGGTTTAATGTTGAGGTTCTTTGATTCATCTGAACTTGAGTTTTGTGCAGGGGGATTAAGTATGCATCTATTTGCATTCTTTAATATGTAGTCATCCAGTTAGAGCAGTACCATTTGGTAAAGATGCTGTCTTTTTTTCCAGTATGTATTTCTGGCTTCTTTATCAAATATCAGGTGTTGTCCATAGGTGAATGAATTTATGTCTAGGACTTAAACTCAATTCCTTTGATCACCATATGTATTTTTATGCTTATACCATATGGTTTTTATTACTAAAGCTTTCTATTACAGCTAGACATCTATAATGAGAAGGCTTCCAACAGTAGTTTTATTGATCAGGATTGTTTTAGACATCTTGGGCTTTTCTATATAAAGCTCAGAACTGTGTTTTCAAGGTCTTTAAGGAATTATTTTGGAATTTTGATAGGATTTGGTTGAATCTATAGATTGTTTTTTCTAAGAATGCCATTTTTACTGTTAATCCATGGATCTGTGATCATGAAATATCTTTCCATTTTCTGATCTCTTCCTCAATTTCTTTTAAGTTTTTATCTTACAAATCATAAATTTCCTTGGCTAGAATTATCCCAAGATATTTTATATTATTTAAGGCTATTTTGAGAGCTATTATCTCCATAATTCTTTCCTCATTTTATATGTCATTTATATAAAAAATGACTACTGACGTTTGTGTTAATTTTATATCCAACTACTTCACTGAAAGTGTTTATCAGTTCAGGAGTTCCACAGTAGATTCTTCAGGATCATTTATATACACTATATGTCATAAGCAAATAACAATATTTTGACTTCTTTCTTGAGCCCCTCTTGTCTTACTGCTCTAGATAAGTCTTCAAGTACTATATTGACTAGATATACAGAGTGTACAATCTGTTCTTGTTCCTGATTTCAGTGGAATGACTTTGAATTGGTCTTCATTTAATTTGATTTTGGCTATGTGCTTGATACAAATTGCCTTTATCATATTTAGGTATGTCCCTTGGATTCTTAATCTCTTCAAAAATTTTATCATGAGGTGTTGAATTTCGTCAAAAAATTTTTCTGTATGTAAAAACTTATCATGTATTTTCTTTCAGTGTGTTTATATGGTCCATTATATTTATTGGTTTTTGTGTAGTGACTCATTCCTGCATCTCTGAGATGAAGCGTACTTAATCATGGTGGGTGATCTTTTTGATGTATTCATGCATTTTGTTTGCAATAATTTTATTGACTATTTTTCATCTATAAGGGAAAGTCGTCTGTAATTCTTTTCCCTTATTGGCTCTTTACGAAGTTTGGGTACCAGAGTAACTGTGGCATCATACAATAAATTGGGTAATGCACCTTCTCTTTATATTTTGTTTCTGTTTTCTTTTCTTTTTTGGTTTTTCGAGACAGGGTTTCTCTGTGTAGTCCTGGCTGTCCTGGAACTCACTCTGTAAACCAGGCTAGCCTCAAACTCAGAAATCCGACTGCCTCTGCCTCCCAATTGCTGGGATTAAAGGCATGTGCCACCACCGCCCGGCTTATATTTTGTGAAATAATTAGGGAAGGATTGGCATTTACTCTTCTTTAAAATTCTGGTAGAATTCTGTGCTAACACCATCTGACTCTGTTTTTGTTTTTGTTTTTGTTGTTGTTGTTGTTGTTGTTGTTGATGTTGTTGTTTTGTTTGTAGGAAGACTTTTAATGACAGCTTCTATTTCACTAAGAATTAAAGGACTATTTAATTTGCTTAGTTGATCTTGATTTAAATTTGATAAGTTTTACCTATTGAAATAATTACCCATTTCTTTTAGTTTTTCTAATTAGGTGGAGTACAAGTTTTTAATAGGATTCTCTGCATCTCCTCAGTGTCTGCTATTAATATTTCTACTTTTCAGGTCTGGTTTTGCTGATTGCTGATTTGGATTTTCTCTCTCTGCCTTTTAGTTAATTTCAGAAGGGTTTGCCAATCTACTTTTTTCCAAAGGACCAAATAATTGTTTCTTTGTTTCTTTTTTTTACTTCAGCCCAGAGTTTAATTATATCATGTCATCTGTTCCTTTTGGGTGTGACATCTTTCCTTCTTTCCCTCCCTCCCTCCCTCCCTCCCTCCCTCCCTCCCTCCCTCCCTCCCTCCCTCTCTCTCTCTTTCTCTCTCTCTTTCTTTCTTTCTTTCTTTCTTTCTTTCTTTCTTTCTTTCTTTCTTTCTTTTGTTCAAGAGCTTTCTGATATAAAGTTACTACTGTGAGCTCTCTCCAGTTTTTATTTTAGGCATTAATGCTATGAATTTGCTTCTTACACATACTTTTATCATGTTTCTTAAGTTTAGTTATGTTATATGTTTAATTTCATTCAATTCTAGAAAGTCTTTAATTTCTTTATTTCTTTTTTTATTGGATATTTTATTTACATTTCAGATGCCATCCCCTTTCCGAATTTCCCCTCCCTAGAAAACCCCTATCCTGTGCCCCCTTTTCCATTTTGCTTTTATACAATTTTTTTAAAGGTTAATCAAAGGCTTTGTAAGTATGGCAATGCTCAATCAGAAGTGTAACCCAATACCCAACCTAGATATGTAAACTATCTTTGACTGGTGGAGACATGTGAACTTCTGCCTCCATGCCCCCTCTCTCTTTCTCTCTTTATCTCTTTCTCATTACCTAGCTTCTCATCTACTTCATCTTCTCCTCTCCTTACTCCATTTCTTCCTCTCCATACTCCTTCCCCCTTAGCTCCTCCTACATATCACCCTTCCTGTTAAAATAAAACTTTTCTCTCAAAGTACAATTAGAGCATAATTATTCCTATTTGTACCAGTGAGGTACAAGATAGTCTTAACACCCGGTCCGTCCTTTTGTTGACTAACCAGAACCTCTGTCGTCTCTCTTGACTAAAACACTAAGTTTTGATCCTGGCTTTTTCTTGGCTTTAGAATGAATGACAGCTGAAAACCATCCACTCAGATCTTTTCTCTCAAAGTAAATAGCCAGGATTGGCTATGAGATTATAGGTCTTCAACCCCGTTAGAAATTCAGAATGACTGAGTTAACTGAAGTTATGGGAAGCACTAAGCATAGCTTCTAAAACTTAGCCAATTTATAGAGAATGTTGAACACCTGGACAGCCCCTATACTACCGAACGTTGGAGCATCAAATCTTCAACCTTCTGGCACAAACTCATCTGACAGACCTTACTGATGCAGAATTATTAAGGGCTGATTACTCTGTCTACGCAGATATAATAAGTCGACTATTCTGCAAGTGTGTCCTTTTCTGGACAGTAATTTGTCTATAGATGGAGAGAGGCAATTCTTGCCTAGTGGCTGTCTCACCACAACTGGACTAACTCCAAAGATGCTCAATTTCTTTTTAGAATCCAAGACAGGAAGCTGTCAGGAGCAGAAAGGTCTCTAATGAAAATGAACATTAATATAGAAATATTTGTGACGTCTGTTCTGTGGATTTCTGACGTTTTGAAATCCAACTATCCACGTAAGGTAACCTGGACTGTTGTCTGTTAACTCCTCTCAGCTATTTCTAAATAAAATATAGAAAACACCCTAACAATAAAATCAAAGTCATGAATTTTTTATAGTCCCTTAACTCACAGGCTAGTCATCCCAAGTCAGTTAAAAAAGTTAAAGAAGGACTGGGTCTAAGCCTTGTATTCCTAAATGTGTTATACAGGCACAATGCCCATGAGAGTATCAATATTCATTTCACTTTCATATCAATAAGAAGTTCATACCAATGAAAACCTTAAATTTGAAATCCAAGTAAATTTTGTACCATTTAAGCAATTATAACTTCATCTTGATACTAAATTATACAGATTTCTACCAATAGGTTATGGCTATGCCATAAATCCTAGCTAATCCTCCCTGCTCCAACAAAACCACTACTTTTCCCCAGAAAGACAGCCCAATATTAACCACCTTAGTCTCCAAGCCCAGGGAATAGGGGCGCTGACTCTTCTTTAACTTCTTCAAGCTGATTATGGGCATTGAGATATTGGAAGAGGGGTGGAGGGAAGAGTAAATTGATAAGCCTCTGATGCTGTGTCTTCACTGCATCCAGATGGAATTCCCGGACACTGGAGGTTTGACTATGTCTGCTCGTTTTGCTTGATGAGTAGATACACCAAGGCTGTGTATTCTGCAATGTACAATTCTCTGGACAAGTTTTAGTATCAAAAAAAAAATATTTTTTCCTAGAGGGCTGAACATTTTTTGAAGATGTTGGCTCTAACAATTTTTTTCTCTTTTATGTAGTTGGTTATAATATTTACATTTCAAGTTTTATCCTCTTATCCCATTTCCCCCACCACCCAGGAACCCCTTATCCCATCCCCCCTCCTTATATCCCTTCTATGAGGCTGTGCCCGCACCTACCCCCCACCCCCACTACCCCCTCCTCACCCTCACATTCCCCACCATTCTGTGTTCATTTTTCATGGGACCAAGAATCTCCTCTCCCACCCATGCCCAACAAAGCCATCCTCCCCTACGTATACCACTAGAGTCGTAGGTCCCTCCCTATGTGCTCCCAGGCTAGTGGTTTAGACCCTGGGGGGCTCTGATTGTTTGGTATTGTTGCTTTCCTCTTGGGGTCACAAACCCTTCCTGCTCTTTCAGTCTTCTAAGTTCTCCATTGGGAAACCCTTGATCATATCAGTGGTTAGCTGTGAGCAAAGTCCTCTGAATGTGTTAGTCCTTGGCAGACCTCTAAGGAGACAGCTATATCATGTTCTTGACAGCATGCACTTCCAGCCATCCACATCAGTGTCTAGCTTAGGTGACAGTACATGAGACAGATGCCTAGGTGGAATGGTCTCCTGACGGCTCCTCCTTCAGTTTCTGTCCCATGTTTTGTTTCCATAATTTCTCCCTTGATTATTTTTGTTACTGGTTCTAAGTAGAACTGAGGCATCCCCTCTTGGTCTTTCTTCTTCATGAGCTTCATGTGGTCTGTGGATTGAGTCTTCGCTATTTTAAGTTTTTGGGCTAACATCTGCTTAACAGTGAGTAAATACCATGTGTGTTCTTTTGTGATTGGGTTAACTCAATCAGAATGATAATTTCTAGATGCATCCATTTACCTAAAAATTTCTCGAATTCATTATTTTTAATAGCTGAGTAATATTCCATTGTGTAGATGTACCACATTTTTGTATCCATTCCTCTGTTGAGGGACATCTTGGTTCTTTCCAGCTTCTGGCTATTATAAATAAGGTTGCTATGAACATAGTGGAGCATATGTCCTTGTTATATGTTGGAGCATCTTTTGGGTATATGACCAGGAGTGGTATAGCTGGATCCTCAGGTAATGCTATGTCCAGTTTTCTGAGGAACCTCCAGACTGATTTTCAGAGTGGTTGTACCATCTTGCAATCCCACCAACAATGGAGGAGTGTTCCTCTTTCTCCGCATCCTCGCCAGCATCTAACATCATTTGAATTTTTTATCTTAGCCATTCTGACTGGTGTGAGGTGGTATCTCAGGGTTGTTTTGATTTGCATTTCCCTGATGACTAAGTATTTTTAGCATTTCTTAAAGGTGCTTCTCAGCCATTCAAGTTTCCTCTGTTGAGAATTCTTTGTTTAGCTCTGTTCCCCATTTTTAATAAGGTTATATGGTTTTCTGGGGTATAATTTCTTGAGTTCTTTGTATATCTTGGATATTAGCCCTCTAGGGGATATGGGATTGGTTAAGATCTTTTTCCAATCTGTTGGTTGCCGTTTTGTCTTATTGACAATGTCCTTTGCCTTACAGAAGCTTTGCAATTTTATGGGGTCCCATTAGTCAATTCTTGATCTTAGAACATAAGCCATTGGTGTTCGGTTCAGGAACTTTTCCCCTGTGCCTATGTATTCAAGGGTCTTCCCCACCTTCTTTCTCTTCTATTAGTTTCAGTGTATCTGGTTTTAAGTGAAGGTCTTTTATCCACTTGGATTTGAGCTTTGTACAAGGAGATATGAACGGATGGATTTGCATTTTTCTACATGTTGACCTCCAGTTGAACCAGCACCATTTGCTAAAAATGCTGTCCTTTTTCCACTGGATGGTTTTAGCTCCTTTGTCAAATATCAAGTGACCATAGGTATGTGGGCTCATTTCTGGATCTTCAATTCTATTCTATTGATCTTCCTGCCTGTATCTGTACCAATACCATGCAGTTTTTATTACTATTTATTACTATTTCCCTGCCTTGCCTTTTATCATGTCTCCTAAGTTTAGGTATGTTATATGTTTATTGTCATTCAATTCTAGAAAGTCTTTAATTTCTTTATTTCTTTCAAGACTCATTTTTCTTTCAGTAAAGTTTTATTATTTCCAAGAATTTTAAAGTTTTCTGTTGTTTCTGTTGTTGATATCCAGTTAATCTGTTTTGATATAATAGTATGCAGGGAGTAATTTTATTTATTTATTTTTTGAATTAATGAGACTCACCCTCATAGAGGCTAAGAATACTGAAAGCAAACCCTAACAATCAACTAGCCAGGGCACATAGGGGCTCACAGAGACTGAGCCAAAAATCATGGCACCTGCTTATATTTCTAAAATAAAGCTTTTAAAATTAATTCTTTAACAATCTTATAAAATGTATTTTGATGATATTCTTCCCTCTAGTTCCTTTCTAATCTTCCTGCTTTCACCTCCAACCCACCCAACTTAAGTTTTCTATCAAATGGCAATTGCTTATATTCTTTATCATAATTACTGGTGTGCTGTTTTAGGTGGAATATGTACACTGCAGGCCAATACCAAGCTATAATTTTATGGCTGGAATGAACATGACATAAAAGAGCTTGATCTCTATGTTACACACTATATAGGATATTATGGATTATTGCTTATATGGAATTCTCAGTTTCTTGTTCTCATCATGGTGATTTAAGGAGTAGATTCTGAATGGTATCTCTGTGTTATATTTTATGTTGTGTTATGAAATGTTCTTCAATAGTTCTTGTCTACTTTTATCTTAAAATAAAAAAAAAAGGAAAAGGTTGATTGGCTGTTGACTTTCTTATTTTCTTACCCAGAAGAGGATTGTAGAACAAGGTCCTTCACTACCAGGTTGTCTCTCCTCTATCTATTTTCAGGACTAGCCAGACCCACAGCTGGGGTGAAATTGGAAGTGGGCATCAAAGGATGGATATACAAAGATGGGCTCAGGCAGACCCTTCCACAATTGTAAGGTGTGGGCACAACCCCTCCCAACAAGCCTTGCAGAGCTTCCACACAATCACAGAAGCGAATGGCAAGAGATTCCCTGGTCTTAAAAAGATACACAATGTGGTTAGAAATGGAATCATTCCTGTTAACTGATTTTTTAATATATATAAACACGTATATTATGTTCCTTTGTGTTGAATTTTTTTAAAGAAATACTTTACTTGGATATTCCTATAATATATAAAGGTTTGGTGAAATGAACTTTAGTTAGAAGAAAAGCTGACATCAGCTTTCATATGTGTGAGTTGATGCCAATGTGTCATACTATTCTTTATTTTGAAATATTAGTGTATTTTATAGAAATTTTAAAAAAGCAAAAAGACTACTACAAGTTAAGATGATTTTTTAAAACTTGTCTTTTCTCCATATTTTCAGCTATGTGATTGATATATCCATGGTAATAGCTTCATGGTTTAACATTGGTGAAACTCTTCATCTGTTGGTAGACCATTAGGTGATGTAATGTGTGTTTTGTATTGGGCTTTTTGAAGGCAGTATATAGATGTTATAACAAGGGCTTGTTACAGCATGGTGGGGATGGGAAATGGACAGTTTCTCGTGCCTTTTATGTTAATTTTGAGGACTGGATAAAATGTTTCCTTATTAAAATTGATGTTCAACCCTTCTTAAAACAATGAAATGTTCTTCTGAGATTGGAGGAATAATTTTAGAAGTAATTATTTTGTCACCTGACAATCTAATTAAAGAAGGTCAGGTAAAATTGTAGGTTGTTTATGAAGATTTGGGGCATTTGCAAGTACTAAGATTCATTGTGAGTGATCTAATAATAGATCCCAAGTTTTGAGACTCAACCCAAGTTTCTTTGCAAGAGCAAGAGATGATATTCTGTTATGTAGGCTGTTTATATTTGGAGGATGATGCATGATGATATAAACAATGATCTTTTCTCTCTTCTTTAGTTCATCTTTTCATTCTATTGTACTAAATTGGTCACCATGGTTTCTCTTCTGATTTACTTAGCTCTTGGGCTGATTTGATATATGAATAGTAATTAATAATTATTCAACATTAGCTGTTATCTTCTTCCACCTGCCTAAACAATGACCCCGATTCCTCTAACATTTTTAATATTAAAATTTCAAATAAACTTAGTTTTATTTGAAATTACTTAGAGAAACTCCAATGTATTTTGTAATTCTGGTGGACTTACAACTTCAGTGTTAAAAAACTTCATCTGAATTATCTTGAGACTTTATGGAAAAATAGAAGTATTTCTGACATTTAATAAACAAAATTCAACATAAATTAACTTGTTATAAATAAGATAATATCTAAAGACTTATTGAAATATAGTCATTATAAAAATAATAATTAAAAACTATGGTAAATTTCATCCAGTTTTGTTATTTTAATCAATTGAAATAATTTTAATATTTCTTCATATGTGAATATTTATATGTATCTTCCTATTGTAGAGTTATGACATCACATTAACAATTATCTATTATAGATTTCTCACAAATTTATGTGACAACAGAAAAAATATTGTGCATATAAATGCATTATACTAAACACACATACTGGAAGCAGAATAGGCTTTAGTAATTAAGTACCTAAAATGGCAACCCAACTAGGCATAATTCACATGTTTTCGTTTTAACTTTTATTTTATTTTAGTGATAACATACTTTATGTCTATTTTACTCCCCCCCCTAAACTCCTTTCATGTTCTTTACAATTCCTTCACATTCAAGATCTCTTTCTAAAAATTTGATCTATTCATAGTAGTCAGATGTTTCTAGAACAAACTTTGGTGGAAATGCTATAGACTAAGTACTGGGTCTATAATATTCTAGACAAATATTTTGTTATAAACTACAGTGACAGTTAACAATGAAATATTTGAGTCACAATATATATTTTCAAATATATATATTTGAAAATCTATTCTGTAATTCAGGGTAAACATGTCTAAAATAACAACCTTTTAGTCATATACTGCTGTGTGACAACATTATTAAGCATAGTAGTTTTGCTATCATTTAAACTACCAACATTATTAAGCCTAATTTTTTATCATTTAAGCCTTAAACCAACAATAACAACAAATAAATCTCATCATGCTGCACATTTCACTATTGTAAACCTATTAATTTCATTACAGTTGATTAGGAGGCCATTTTGTAATAGGATTGTTTTTGTCTGTGGGAAAATTTTCCCATTTATTTTTTACATTACTCAGAAGTGATGAATTTTCTAGTCTTTAATCATTGTCCAATTTTTAAGCCTGAAAAATTACAACTACCACTAATCTTCAAAGCAAGAAAAATGATAACTCTGAATATGTCTTTTTTTCTAACAATTTAAAACTGAGGCTTGCTTTTTAATCATTTTGATTAGTATAAATATAATGTTAAAAATTTATGATGCTATTACTAGTCACACTTAAAAAAGGTTTTGTTGTAATTATAAATACCTAACATTGAATTACATAATTTATAGATATGTCAGAAGAAAGTTTTATAAGAAAACATAAATCAATCATCTGGCTATATATTTATCATCCTATGCTATTCATATTGCTTCATTTCACCCATGGTATTTCTTGGAAGAACTAATTTTATTACAGACTTTAATATGAGCAAGAGAAATTAAGAAAAACAAGTTATGATTTTCATGCCCTTCTTAAGAGTCTTTTCATTTTTAAGCAACTCATATTTAGTTATTCAATGAAATGTATACCTTGCTGTTTGCAATATTTATAAATATGTTTCTCTGTATCCATCAATTCTTTGTCTATAGCATTAATAAACCTTGAGTCAAAAACAATTTTTGAAACTTGCATCTAAACTGACATAGTTTTTTTGCCACTATTCTCTAAATAATATATTACAATAGCTATTTTAACTAAAGAACAGTGTAAGTAATATATATATATATATATATATGGTGTGCTTGGGTCGGATGCAAGTACCATGCCATTCTACATAATGAATGAAAATTTTTGTAAAGATTAGTATGTATAAAATACTCTTGAATCAATCAATCATTATAGAAACTGGAAGATGATTGCATATTCTGTGATGCCTAAACCATGTTAATTAATATAAAGTTTACTTGATATACATTTTTATCATGACAACAAATCATCTATCTCGATTCAGGAGACTTTGGATTTGTCAACTTTTCTCACTAGCTGTCTAAATTCAGCAACAAAGCTAACTTTTCTCTAGATGCTTACTAACTTTGTTGATGATATATATTGATGAGGTATATACAACGTGCAACTTTCAAACTTATCCTGCAGTAGAAATTTTGTTTGTATTTACTTCTCCAGCTTCACTTCAGTATTTCTGTGCTATTAATATCTATTGATATTACTCCCTAACTGAACATATCATCAATGACAAGTGTTTCAGAGAAGCTCCAAGAAAACTTCCCTTGGATTTGGTTTATTCTTAGGTTCAGAAGTATCATCCATTCAAATATAACATAAAGTAATAGTTTAACAATCATGTATTGGGTTATATATATATATATATATATATATATATATATATATATATATTAGGTTGCAAGAGAGTAAGTTTTTATATTGCTGTTTCATATATTCTTACTTTGGATTAATTCTCTTCCTTTTCATATGATTTCTCTGACCTACTAAACTAGGTCGTTTGACTTCTAGTATTTTAAATCTCTATTTTTAATTTTATCAATAATATGCTATTACATTTTTCTTAAGATGTCACTCACAATGACTCCTTTCTATTTCCTTGTCTTCCAAGTTGAACACAAAAAAAAAACCAAAAGATCCTCTCATAGAACATTTATCTTTCTAAATCTTAGTTACCTTATATGGCATATTTTTAACCAGTTCCATCAATTTACCGTTGAGATTTTTTTATTTGATTTTTCTTTACAGCTGAATAGTATTCCATTGTGTATATGTACTACATTTTCCTAATCTATTCATCTGTTTATGGCTATTTATATTGATTCCACTTCTTAACAACTGTGAACAGGGCATCATTGAACGTGGATGATCAAATATCTTTGTAGTAGAAGATAAAATTCTTTAGGTATATATCCAGCAGCAGTATAACTGCTTCATATAATAAATATTTTTATTGATTTGACAAACTTCCAGACTGGTGCCCAAAGTGACTACTCTCACTTTGTTTAGACTCTCATGAACAGTAAATAAAACAGTAAATAAAACTTTTCTTACAATACCCATATGCCAGAGAAAATGTGTCCAATGTTGCAATAATGTCAAGGCTGTTTTGAAGTAACCAGTTGCTTTCTAATTGAGTTTGAGGCCTTCTATACAGTAGGGAATTCATGCTCGGCAATTTAAACCTAGCCACAAATGCATGCTCAGAGAGTATAGGCCCTAGGTTGTAACCAAATATTGTGTTTTTGTTAAATGGTCATGTTGACAAATTTCTTTCCTAATCTGTATCTTTATATCAATAGTGCTGAGAAGCTTTTATTTCCCCATAGGCAGCTTTAATGGAGAGATTCATAACAGGTTAAAGTACTAAAGAAGGTGTTTATTAGTACTCAGCTCCAAATAAAACATCCTTATAAATGTCCTACCACCAAATATCATGAACATCTAGGATAATGAGGTTGAAAGAATGTAAGATCCAGAGGACAGGGAGCAATGCTGTTTTCTGGTCATGGCATATTTATTTCTCTCATAAAATCAAACAACATGTTTTTATCTGTAAATGACTTACACAATATCAAACCAAGCAAAACTTCAGTATTGACAGACTCTAACTATATTACTAGAAACCTCTTAGAGCATATAAGTGATTCCAGTACATGATACAACACCAACATATAATATCACTAACTTTTCTCTTTTTTTATTGGATATTTATTTACATTTCAGATGCCATCACCTTTCCCCATTCCCCCTCCCAGAAAACCCCTATGCAGGGCTGGAGAGATGGCTCAGCCGTTAAAGTCTAGGGTCACAACTAACTTTTCTATATATAGATAATAGGTATCCTAAGAAATAAAAGAGAAAAATAATTTTATTCCTAATTGCTTTCAAATTCCTAGAAAAAACTTAATCAAGTAGCTTAAATACTTATATAATTAATGTTTTAAAACACTGAACAAAGTAATTGAACAACATAGGATGAGAATACTTCCAATGTCCATTGGAATTTAGTTAGTAGTGGTAAAATTGTCATAGTACTTAAATTGACAAGAAGATTTTATGAAATTTCCATCAAAATTCCAATGAAATTTCTTTACAAAACTAGTAAAAAATAGTCCTTAAATTTATATGAGATTCATACTGAAGCACAAAGGTTCATAAATCACTAGTGAATTCTAAGGAAAGAGGGAGCAATACTGAAGGTATTATGTGCTAATGTTTCATTACAAAGTATATTCATAACAAAACCAAATTATTCAAAAAAATACAGTACTTGCACAGAACAGTCATATAGACCAATGAAATAAAATATATAAAGTATAAATAATTACATGGGTGCATATCTTTTTCCTCCAAGAATCAAAACATATCATAGAAATATGAAAACCTTTTAAATCAGTGGTGATTAGGAAACTGAATGAACAAATTTGTTCAGATTAGAGATTATAAAATTATAATGTTTTGCTTAAGAGCTTCCAAACAAGACTCAGAGGAGTCTTGGGGTAATTTGGCTCACATTGAGTATTTTAAACTTGGAAAAACCATGCTAACTTAAGATTCTATTATTTTTCAGCCAGAACACTCATGGACATCACAGGAAGCTGGAAAGGAAGGTAATGTGAACAGAGACAGAAGACTCTGGGTTCACTGCTGTTTATACACTGTTTAATTTGCTACTAGAAATAGCAGTACTGTGTGCAGAGCATGGTCAAATTTTATCTTGGACCTGTTCTCTGAGTTCTTCCTTCAATTCTCTAACCCTGTGGTTTTGTTTTGCCCCAAGAAATTTCTTCTGTGTCTTATCTCATGCCTGTAATTTTCTGCAGTCCTGGGGCCACAACTACATTAGGATTTGTGCCAGAAAAAGGAATTGCAGACTGGACTCCTAGAATGTCATTTGTTCTTATTACATTGGTGGGTAATAAATATCAATAACCAGCAGACTGACTATTTGTTCCTATCAACCACATTTTTCATAAGAATGAATACAGTTACACTGTTTGTCTACTGAAGTTGTATTTCTTCTTTCATTGATACAAAAATCCAATTACTATTGTACCCTCTCTAAAATTTGTCATTCCCTAAAAGACTGTGAAAAAGTAAATTATAATATATTCAACTTCAGTATTATTTCATATTTACTAAGCTCTTAAACCAACTACTTATAATTAAAATGCAACATTATCTTAAGTGTACTACTTACTTTTCTGTTGCTGTGATAAACATCATAACCAAGACAAATTATAGAAGGAAGGGTTTTCTTGGCTTATAGTTTCCAAATGTATCATGGATGGAAAGTGCAGCAGGCATGTATACTGTAGCAGGATTCTAAGAATTTACAACTGAAACACACAAAGCAGAGAGACACAGAGAGACAGAGACACAGAGAGACAGAGAGAGAATGAAAGAGTACTAGGGCACCAGGAAATTGATAAGAATTTGAAACTTCAAAACCCTCCTTTAGTGATATACTTTTTTCAATAAACCTAAACCTCCTACATCTGGGAACAGTGCCACTAACTGTAGACAAATTGTCCAAATACATCAACCTATGTGTGACGTTCTTATTCAAACTCTCATAGTAATTTATAAGTAATTTTATGAAATAACTAAGAACATTTTCTGAAAATACTATTTAAAGTTTTTTTTATCAATGATAGAATACCATGTAGTTGTATCACCTATTATATGTGTTAAGCATTTTGGTATTGAGTATATGTGAATTTTTGTATTTAAAATAAGGAAATTTTTATAGTGTTTATGACAAACAAAAGTATTTACTTGCATTTTAACTATCACTTTCCCCTAAATTATACCTAAAGTAAAATGTTATGGTTTATTTAAATACTTTTTTATGTAATCACAATTTACGTAACAGAAAGATAACATTTCTTAAGTTAGGAAACACAGTTTGTATTTTAATCTAATAACCTGTGGCAATGCAAATAAATTGAACACAGATTCTCTCAATGTAGAGCATTCATAGTGAACTCCCTTTAGAAAGACAATTAGATTTGTAGATTTTTATACTTTTCTTGGAAGTTTTTCTAAAACAAAATTTGTACCTCTTGTTCATGATCTTTTATATGTAAATCTATTCAATTTAATAAGGCTGTACTTACTGATAGAACAACTGAAGATGTCCACCTTATTCCTACACTACCTATCAATTTTGGTACTTTTACTATGCAGTGTTAAATGTAAACATTCTTATTTTAAATCATTATTTTTAATTATGTCTATATTTTGGCAATGTCATTCTCATAGTTGTTTTATGGACAGTTAAATATCACTTCAACTTTTCAAATAGTCAGCTTCATTATTCAAATATTTTTATTATTTTGTTTTGTGAGAGAGTCTCACTGGATAGCTCTAACTTTCATGAGACTCAGGCTATGCAAACTATGCTGACCTCAAACTCATTAAACTCATCAAAATCCACCAGCCTCTGCCTCCCAAGTGCTAGGATTAAAGGTGTGCCACATCATGCTTAATTATATTCTTATTGTTTAACACATTTATGATATGGTTATGAACTTTCTACATGAGCTCAATTGTAGTTAGTTCATGATTTTTAAGTATCCTATTTTGTTTTATATGTTACATGTCATATGTAGCTTACTAGAACTTAAAAATTTGTGGCTAGTAAAGTGTATCAATAATATATTGAAGCAATAGATAACCAACAATATGAGTGTTACTTTTGGTTATTTACAAAAGACACAATAGGACACACAAACACAGAAATAGACATGAATAACTGAGCATACCTATATACTACCATTTCTAGTAGCGTGAAATTAATATTCTTTCTGTATGATGAAAATTATATGCAAAATTACACAGCAATGTTTATTTGGTACTCTCAGATATTAAAATATGAATAAGAGAATATGTGTGGTGGACATAGGCAATGCCTATGTGTCTTTAAGTTTTTTCCATTTAGAAGCCTTTGAAAATCAGAACACTTAGTGTACCTAAGTAATTGGGCCCTAGAAATATACCTGTAATGCAAAATAATAAAGTAAATATTTACCTTTAGTC
Organism: Rhabdomys pumilio; assembly: GCA_030674055.1. Taxonomy (NCBI): domain Eukaryota; kingdom Metazoa; phylum Chordata; class Mammalia; order Rodentia; family Muridae; genus Rhabdomys; species Rhabdomys pumilio. The sequence continues at coordinate 58,323,965 of JANHMN010000005.1, read as the reverse complement.
CATAATTGTACCTATGTTATTAAGAGTCTATATGATAGTTAGATTATTTGTAAATTATTGATGCAGATTGCTTTAAAATTGGTCAGATGCCACATACATGTATGCATTCTGCTCACAAGGGAACCAGAAAGGAGAATTGATATTTCAATTCATCTCACCTTGATCACTGGATAAAATGAACTAATGCTGCACACATTGCCTCCTTGTTCATAAAAAAAAATTATAAAATGAGTAATCTCAGAAAATATGGCTTAGAGTTCCAGAGAATGATTTTTTGTTTTTCTATAGAAAATTCTACAATTTGTAGCACAGCATTAAAGCACTACTTTATAATAAAACAGCAAAATAATTGCTAACAGCTTGTGATGTTAGTAGAGAGGAAATACCATCAACTCTAGCTGTTTTTTATTTGTAGCCATTCATTCATTATAATGGAAAAAGTTCCCATTTCAATAATAGACATACAAAATAATTTCATGTCTTAAACAATCTGCATAGTGTTTTTAAAAAATATTTAAAACCTGTTATGCTATTCAATTATATGGTTTTATTTAATATTAAGAATTCTAATAATGCTCTGTCATGTGCCTCCTTATTTTCTCCTCTGTTGGTGACTGCTTTCACTCTGTACTGATTTTTCTTGCTTTTAATTGAGCTGATGATTATTTGGCATGCCTGGCTATAGAGAAAAAGAGTTTCAGCATAGTTAGGTGCTCTCATCAGTTTAGCTAATTAACAGTAGCTCTTCCTGAGCTTCTCAACTAGAGCTGCAAACTTGTTAAAGCAAAAAATATGTGGAAGGGTATTTTAAAATAATCTCTTTAATTATATATGAATGCCTTTTAAGAAGAAATTTTGGATAATTTTGATTATATTATACCTATTATATTTTTGATATTTTGATATTTTGAAATAGCTAAATTAGGTATACTATAAATATGAGGAAAGAATACAAATGTTTAATGGGGAAAGCAATGTTTATTTTAACATCTACATTCCTTTTGTTCATTAAATTACTAGATTGTCCAAGGATATTATAGAAAATTAATATGATATATGTATTGCTGTGCTAAGAGACAATTATACAATTTTAGATTACATACTTGCTTGTATTTTTAATAAGATATTTAAAACTTTTAAGATATTTAAAACAGTATAATTTTAAAATCCTTCTAAAGGGGCTTTTAGATATTTTATTGAACTTATTCAGTAATGAGTTACCTGCAAAAAATTGTTATAGTTACAGCATATCAAATCAATGCCCTACTTTTTAACATTAATTATCATTTATCTCCCTCATTTCAGTAGGAAATGTGAAAAATAAACAGAATTTTTCTTCAAATTAATAGTTTACTCTATAAATCTGAAAGCATGCTGTATTATACTCACTGATTAATGAGACTCCCTCAAATGATCTCATTTGTCATTGTAATTCTGCATTAAAGAAAAATAGAATTGGTGGTAAAAGGAAATGAACTTTCATAAGTTACTATAAAATTAATCTAATATTTTACCATAAAAAGCATGAAAATAAAACTTCTCATGTACAGGTAGAAAAGGGAAAATATTGATTGTATTCATAAAATATGAACAAATAAAAAGGTTTACTGAGGTGGTATTATATAATGGTTATTAAACTTATGCTCAGAATTCTTTGTAAAAGAGACAATGAATGAGCATTTGATTATTTATCAGATTTTTGTTTTCTTTTTATCTCATTCAAAATATTAAGGGAAGCCTTCACTGAGATATCTTAAAGACACTTATAACTCTTTGTGGTAAAACTAAATTTTTCTTTGTATACTAATTTTAATTGTTTGAAGAACATGTTGAAGAGCAATTTTTTTATTAGATATTTTATTTACATTTCAGATGCCATCCCGTTTCCCCATTTCCCCTCCCTACAATACCCCTATCCCACCCCTGCTTCTTCTTTTTGCTTTTATACTATTTTTTAATGTTAATCAAAGTCTTTATAAGTTTGGTAATGCTCAATAACAAGATGCCCATATAATTAGATGTAACCCAATACCCAACATAGATATATCAACTATCTTTGACTGGTGGAGACATGCAAACATCCACCTCCATGTTCCCCCCTCCTTCTTGTCACCTAGCTCCTCCTCTCCTTGAAGAGCAATTATAATAATAAAATAGTTACATTATAGTTTCCCCACAACACTTACAAACTGTCCTCAGACCATGTATACATGGCTATGAATTTGAGTTCTTGGTAAGTTGTCCTTCTTCAATGGCCATGTGTTTAAACCTTGTCTCTGACTGTGAAGAAGTACTCATTCCATACTTAAGTAATTCAAGAAAGAGTTCACAGCAAGTGAGAGAAGCTCCTGGAAAGATGAAGCTGCATCTTACACTGAACGGTACACAAAGTTTGCTTAACTGTTTAGAACTTCAGTGACTGTGGAGAGATTGGAATGTTGCAAGTATGGAACATAGTTATATCTTATTATGGGTTCACTTTAGATCTCTTAATAGCCATCTCTTGCCTAAACCTGTGTGTGACCTAACAGAAAATGTTGTCCAAAGAGACGCATGGTAGAGAAAGGCATTTGATGGCCCAGAAAATAAGAATTTTCAAGCTTACTAATTTTTGTATTATTAACACGGGGATTAGTAACACATGGTTGCAATTTTTAGAATAATTATTTTTATCAATATCATTTTTGGAATAAACCTGATATTATAAATGGGGGCATATCTGCAGTATATATTTGGTGTTTTTTATTCTAAACCACTTGGCATGAAATGTATTAAAATAATGTAATTTGACAAAAATAATTAAGTAGGAGACATGGCAGAGTATTGTAGGAAACACAATATGAATATTTTTTGGAAGCTTCAGATTCTAAAAGTACAGTGAATGGTTTACAGATTCTGTATGTACAGAAAATAGTTTAAAATTTACATTGTGTTAAAAACCACAATGGGACAGTTATGGTGGCACATTTTGTTAATCCCAGGACTTGGGAGGTGGCACAGGCATGTGGATCTCTGTGAGCTTAAAGCCAACCTGCTATAATTAGCAAGTCTCAGAACAACCAAGGCTATGTAGAGAAACTCTACCTTCAAAATAAAAGTAAACAAACAAACAGACAAACAAAAACAATAAAAATTCCTCAAGTATATGTACACTATTTAAATCACTTGGTTATGAAACATAAATATTTTATAAAGTTTTTCTTTGTTGAATCTTTGTGTGGTTTAGGAATTAGGGTGACTGTGACCTCATAAAAGTGTTTGGCAGCGTTCCTTCTGTTTCTATTTTATTGAAACTCTGGTCGAATTCTACCCTAAAACCATCTGGCACTATTTTTTTTTTCTTTTGGTTGGCAGACTGCTTCTATTTCTATAGAGGTTTTAAGGCTATTTAAATCATTTACCTTGATCTTGATGCAACTTTGGTAAGTGTTATCTGTCTAGAAAATAGTCCATTTCATTACAATTTTTCAATTTTGTCCTTCTCGTCTGGGCCCAGGAACTGAGCAGATCCCAGACAGCAGCTCTGCCCCCAATCTCACAGAACCCAGAGGAAGTGGGCTCCCAGGAACTCTAACCCAGGCAGTATCTTAGAATACATAGCCTTGGTGTATCTACTCATCAAGAAAGCTGAGCAGACCTGCTCGAACCTCTGATGTCCTGGAATTCCAGCTGGATGCAGAGACAGTGTCAGAGACTTATCAATTTACTCTCTCCCCCCCCCCCCACCTCTCTTCTAATATCTCAACACCCATAATCAGCTTGAAGAAGTTAATGAAGAGTCAGTGCCTGTATTTCCTGGGCATGGGAACGGAGGTGGTTAATATTGGGCTGTCTTTCTAGGGAAAAGTAGTGGTTTTGTTGGAACAGGGAGGATTAGCTAAGATTTATTGCATAGCCATAACCTAGTGGTAGAAATATGTATAATTGTTATTAAAATTAAGGTACAATTTCCTTAAATGGTACAAAATTTACTCTGATTTCAAATTTAAGGTTTGCATTGGTATGAGCTTCTTATTAACATAAAAGTGAGATTAATATTGTTACTCTCATGGGCATTATGCCTGTATAACACATTTAGGGATACAAAGCTTAGACCCAGTTCTTCTTTAACTTTTTTAACTTATTTGAGATGGTTAGCCTGTGAGTTAAGGGCCTATAGCAAATTCATGGCTTTGAGTTTATTGTTAGGGTGTTTTCTATATTTTCTTTAGAAATAGCTGAGAGGAGTTAACAGACAACAGTCCAGATTGCCTTACATGGATATTTGGTTTTCAAAACACCAGAAATCCACAGAATTGACGTTACAAACATTTCTGTATTAATGTTCATTTTGATTAGAGGCCTGTCTGCTCCTGATAGCTTCCTGTTTGGGATTCTAAGAAGAAATTGAGCATCTTTGGAGTTATTCCAATTGTGGTGAGACAGCCACTAGCAAGAATTGCCTCTTTCCATCTACAGACAAATTACTGTCCAGAAAAGGACACACTTGCAGAATAGTTGACTGATTATATCTGCCAAGACAGAGTAATCAGCCCTTAATAATTCTGCCTCACTAGGTCTGTCAGATGATCCTGGGCCAGAAGGCTGAAGATCGGATGCTCCAACATATAGGGACTGTCCATGTGTTCAGCAGTCTCTATAAATTGGCTAAGTTTTAGAAGCTATGCTTTGTGCTTTCCATACTTTCAGTTAACTCAGTCATTCTGCATTTCTGACAGGGTTTCATAGTTAATCCTTGCTATTTACTTTGAGAGAAAAAAATTGAGAGGATGGTTTTCAGCTGATATTCATTCTAAAGCCAAGAAAAAAAAAAGCCAAGTTCAGAACTAAGTCTTTTAGTTAGGAGAGATGACTGAGGTTCTGCTTAGTCAACAAAATGATGAACTGGGTATAAGGTCTATCTTCACCTTACTGACATAAATTGGTATAGTTATGTTCTAACTGTATTTTGAGAGAAAAGTTTTATTTTAACAGGAAGGGTGATATGTAGGAGAAGCCAAGGTGGGAGGAGCATGGGGAGGAAGAGGAAGAGTAAGGAGAGGAGGAGGAGGAGGGAGAGGAGAAGAAGAGGAGGAGCTAGGTGATGAGAGAGAGAAAGAGAGGGGGGGACAGACATGGAGGCAGAGGTTCACATGTCTCTGACAGTCAAAGATAGTTGATATATCTAGGTTGGGTATTAGTTACACTTCTGATTGTTATTGAGCATTACCAAACTTATTAAGCCTTTAGTTAACATTTAAAAAATTGTATAAAAGGCAAAAGGAGAAGGGGGCATGGGATAGGGGTTTTCTAGGGAGGGGAAATGGGGAAAGAGGATGGCATCTGAAATGTAAATAAAATATCCAATAAAAAATAAACTTAAAAAAATAAATTGCTTATGTGTAAAATTCTCAAAAAAATTTAAAGAAATAAAAAAGATTTTTTAATTTTACGGAGTGAAAGGTTTTGAAGTAAGACCTAATGATTCTAATTCTCTCATTGTTGTCAGGTCTTCCTTTTTATTTCTGATTTTATTTATTTGGATATTGTCTCTCTGACTTTTAGTTGGTTTAGCTAGGGCTTTGTCTATCGTTTTTTCTTAACATTTTATTTTTTTAAGTTACTTTATTTATTTATATTCCAGTCATCGTACCCAACTTCAGTCTCCCCTCCCACAATTCCTCATCCCATTCCTCCTCCCTCTTGCCTCAGAGAGGGTGCTCTACTCATCCAGGCCTTCCCTTTCTCTGGGGCCTCAAGGTTCTCAAGTATTAAGCCCATTTCCACCCCAAGGCAGACCTCTGCTATGTATGTGACAGGGTCCTGGGAATAGAACCTGTATGCCCCTGGTTGGTGGTTATGTCTCTGGATTAGTTGAAACTGCTAGTCTTTCTATGTGGTTGCTCTCTGTTAGTATTCTGTCTAAACTCCACCTCCACAGTTACCTGGCAACAGCCAGGTATGCTCCTCCTCACAGTTACCTGGCAACTGCCAGGTAGGCCTGGCCCACTATAAAAGGGGCTGCTTGCCCCCTCCTCTCTCTCTTAATCTCTTACTCTCTTACTCTTAATCTCTTACCTCTCTGTCCTCTCCCACCTTCCTCTCTCTCCACGCTGTCATGGCCGTCCTCTACTTCTACTTCTACTTCTCTTCTCTCTTATCCTTCCACCTTCTTTCCCTCACCTTCACCCTATCTCCTGAATAAACCTCCTTCCCCTTGGAACCGTGTGGTCTGAAGTGGTCTGTTCTGGGCTGTGGTTGAACTTCTTAGAACAACTAACACTCTCCCTTTTAGTTTCTTCAATCTTTCCCATAATTCAACCACAGGGGTCCCTGACTTCAATTTAATAGTTGAGTGTATCTGCTTCTGTTTAAGTCAGCTGCTGGTAGGGCCTCTCAGAGGACAGCCATGCTAGGCTCCAGTCTGTAAATTTGTCAGAGCATTAGTAGTGTCAGGCTTTGGTGTCTGCCCATAAGAAGGATCTCAAATTAGACTGGCCTTTCCTTCAGTCTCTTCTACATTTTTGTCTCTGCAGTTATTTTAGACAGGAACAAGTCTGAATCAGGAATTTTGACTGTGGGTTTATAACTCTGTCCCTTCACTTGAGGTCCTGTCTATCTACTGGAGGTGGACTCTGAGCATTTGTTGGGCATTTTGGCTACAGTCATCTTCAACGAGTCTTGAGATTGTCTAACCTCCTCCTGGGTCTCTGGCACTTTTTAGAGCATCCTCCCACCTCCCACTCGCAGAGGCTACTTATTTCTATTCATTCTCTTGATTCTCTGGGCTTCTATCCTGTCCCCTCCCCCTTCTATCTGATATTTCCCTTTTTCCTCCTCCCTCCCCTCTCCCATTCAGCTCTCTCTCTCTCTCTCTCTTTGCCTCCCTTGATTGTTTCCTTTCCTCTTATAAGTGGAATAATAGGCTCCTTACTTAGACATTTAAACTTCTTATGGTCTGTAGGTTGTATCCTAGATATTCTGTACTTTTTGGCTAATATCCACTTATTAGTGAGTACATACCATGGGTCTGAGTTACCTCACTCAGGATGATATTTTCTAGTTCTATACATTTGTCTGCAAAATTCATGATATCTTAATTTTTATTAGCTGAATAGTATTCCACTGTGTAAATAAACTATATTTTCTGTATCCATTCCTTTGTTGAGGGACATCTATCTGGATTGTTTCTAGTTTTAGGCTATTACAAACAAGGCTATTATGAACGTAGTGGAGCATGTCTCCTTGTGGTATGGTGGGGAATCTTTTAGGTATATGCCAAAGAGTGGTAAGGCTGGGTATTCAGGTAGAACTATTTCCAATTAAGTGCTTCTGTGACAATCGAAATTCTTCTGTTGTGAGTTCTTTGTTTAGCACTGTCCTCCATTTTTTAATTGAGTTATTTGGTTTTTTGGAGGTTACTTTCTTGAGTCCTTTACATATTTTGGCTATTATTCCTCTATCAGATGTGGAATTAGTGCAGGGTTTTTTTTTCACAATCTGTAGGTTGCTGATTTGCCCTACTGATAGTGTCTTCTCCCTTACAGAAACTTTTCAGTTTCATGAGGTCCCATTTATCAATTGTTGATCTTAGAGCCTCAGCCATTGCTGTTCTGTTCAGAAAATTTCCCTCTGGGCTAATGAGTTCAAGGCTTTTTTCCACTTTCTCTTCTATTAAACTTAGTGTATCTGGTTTTATGTTGAGGTTCTTGATCCACATGGACTTGAGCTTTGTGCACAGTGATACGTATGAATCTATTTTCATTCTTTTACATACAGACAGCGCTCTTTATTGAAGATACTTTCTTTTTTTTTCCCACTGTATGTTTTTGGCTTCTTTGTCAAAGATCAAGTGTTCACAGGTGTATGGGTTTACTTATGGGTCTTCCATTGTATTCCATTGATGGACCAGCCTGTTAGAAGGAAAATGGAGCTTGGGAATGGGGGGAACAATGGTAGTTCCTGAATCAACTGGGCTGTGTGAGTATCCCAGCTGGTTGTGGGAATTTGGGCAAAATTCTCACTGGTGTTTTTGGCCAATGAGAACCTCCTGGAAAGCACAGAGGCTGCAGAGTTTGGACAGGTATTAGCCAGGCTCTTGATCTAGCTCAGGATGGGAAGTGGGCCAGAAGGAAGGTTCCATCACAAAGTTTTTAAAGTACTAAAAAATCAACTTCTTGGAACAAGTAAAATTATATCCTAATGTGTAGCAAAGTTATACAAATGTATTTGTAACAGTATTAACATACACTTGGGAGGAAATTATGTAAAGAAGAATAGGAGTTTTGAATATGCTAGGTTGAAACTGCAACACTTATTAATCACCAGTAAGAAAAAAGGATAGCCGAAGCCACTGTGGAAAACAGAATGATAGTTTTTAAAGAAGTAAATTACCACATGGCCCAGAAATTCTTCTGAGTATACACTCCAAAGAATTTAAAGCAAGTCCAAAACACGATTTTTCACCATCACTTTTGCTTATAATTCACAATAATTAGAAAGTATAAAAACCTGAAAGTACAGAAGTACTTGAATAGATGAATGTAAAAATGACACACATTAGCAATTGTGTGTTATTTACCAAAAGTACGTAAAATAATTGAGACACATGTTACAATTACAACATCAAAGAACTTTGAATTTCAACAATGTTACACTATGTAGTTTTAGCTCTATGCACAATTACAAATGTTTTTATGCTACTCGCATTAGTGCTTCTGCTGTTGTGATAAAACATCATGACAAAAAAGATGATTGAGAATAAAGGATTTATCTCAGGTTAACGTCCACTTCACCATCCATCTTTGAAGTAGTTTGGGGCAGAAACTCCAGGCAGGAATCTGTAGTCAATAACTCAATCAGAAGCCATGGAAGAATGTTGGTTAATTGCCTGTTCCTCATACCTCATGATTTGTTCAGCCTGCCTTCTTAAGTACACACACCACCAACCTAAGAGTGCCATTCCCCAAAGGGAGAAGGGTCCTTCCATATCAATTAACATTAAAATAGATCATTTTCCCACAAGCCAATCTGTTGGGGTCATTTTCTCAATAAAGGTTCTATTTTCTCAAATAAATCAAGCTTGTGTTAAGTTGACATCAAACTAGACAGCATACTACTTATATGCAACACATTAAAAATATGATTGAAAGAAAGAGAAAGAATTATAATTACAGATTTCTAGATAAAGTGAGGCCTGTGTTACAGTTTAATGGGTACAAGTTTTAGTTTAACATGATTAACTTCTGGAAACACAGCACTAACTGCCTTATCAACTTTTTATTGTGCTAATGTCATTTCATCATAGACTTCAAAACATTTATTATATATTTTGTTGTACATGCATTTTACTAAATTAAAAATAAGCCAGCATGCCAGATGTAGATGAATATGCTTTTAATGCCAGCACTCAGATGACAGAGGCAGGTGGAACTCTGGGTTCTGGGTTACCCTGGTATGTTTAATGAGTTCTAGGCCATTTGGGGTGACATAGTGATACTCAGCCTAAAGAAAATACGTAATATTGTGATGACTATTTCCAGTTGTCAACTTGACTATATCAGCAATGAACTACAATCCAGAAATGGAGGGCATACCTGTGATCCAGATCTTGAGGCTAGAAGACACAGGCTTTTGATCAAGATCTTGACATTGGATAACATACCCTTTTGATCTGGATCTTGAGGCATGGTTGCCATGAAAAGCTTAGGCTCACAAAAGGCAATACATGCCTTTAACCCAGGAAGTAGAGGCAAGCATATCTCTGAGTTCAAGGCCAGCCTGGGACAGAGAAAGTTCCAAGTAAAGAACAGCTTAGGTCCAGGTGTGGTGCCTGTTTGCACTTACTTTTCAGCACATCTGCTGGAACTTACTTTTTCAAGATTCCAGCTTACACATATCAGCTGAAGACTAGTTGAAACACCTAGCCTAGGACTGAGCAACTACTAGATTCTTGGTCTTCTCATTCACAGTTGTTCATTGTTTGGTTAGTTGGGCTGCAGACTGTAATAATTTCAATTAATATACAGAGACAGTCCATAAGTTTTGTGACTCTAGAAAACCCTGACTAAGACAAATGACAAAAATTAAAAGCCTACATGTAAGCAAACAATAAATAGTAATAAAATATTTGATATGCACAATGATACAAAGATCAATCCTTATTTATTTTGACAATGGGTAATTGCAGTTTTATTTTTCTGTAACATGAACATAAATTAGCACTTTGGAAAATAAAATCTACATAAGATACTTTCCAAGGATCTGATCAAGACCTGTGAAACTTAATTTGTTATGAATACCTCGTTTTGGTACACTTTGAGCTTGCTATCACTTTGAGCTCTCACATGAAGAAAAATAAATGATAGACTTTTAATATACTGCTTTGTGTAGAAGACAACTCTAAAGTGAATAAAAGCAATGGAATCGAATTTATAGAAATAGGCAGAGAAACTGATTAATTATAGCCTACATGGTCAGGAAATGCCCTCACTGAACATGACATGTAAGAGAGTAAAAGTAGATAAAAAATATTTCATTAATCTAGTTCAATTTCATGACAGGAGACTTCCCGAGATAGGAATCTAATATTATGATTAATATTCAATTTTGTGTAATTGAAATATAGAAAGGCAACACCAACAAAAACAAAAGCTGCTAGATAGGGTAATTAATTTCTGCATAAATGATGATTAAGTCATATTTTAAAATCTTTAATTATACAGCAAAGAGGAAGAAATGACATTTTAAAATATTATGATACAGTAGTTAAGAGCTTAGGCTTTATAGGGATTTCAAATTCTACTCTACAACTCATTAGCTACATAACCTGGTCAAGCTAGGTAATGACTAAATTTCAGTTCTCTCATTCAAAGTGCTAAAAAATTTTCTTCATGTAAATTACTTGGAATAATGTCTGATAAACAAAAAGCACTGAAGAATATCATATCATTATTTTCATTTAAAACTTTCATTAATAAAATATAAAATGATGAATACTACATAAATATGAGTACATAGATCAATGATGTTTCACAAAATCAATGCCCCCTGGTAATTACAACATGGATCACCACACTAAATATCTATGACACTTGAAGCATCTTTTCTTGAATCCAAAGGTCATTACTATCTTCAATTCTAACTAATAAAGTGAAATTGATTTGTTAGAATAATGACTTACCTGTTCTTATGTTTATATATGGCTTAAGAATCATTTTTACTAAGAAGTGTTCTATTATAATGTTGCTGCTCTAATGTAAGTGTAAATATGATCTGATTACATCACATCTTTGTGATTAAAGTTATATAAATATTCTCAAATGTTTCTTTCAGGGGCCATATGTATACATTTCAGGTATCTAAATAGAGTGTGTCTAAAACTTCAAATTTATAAATTTCCCATTTACAGTAAATTAAAATTTCAATAACATGTCATTCTGAATTTTATCAACTTTTGTCACAGTGTAAGTAAAATTACTCTTTCTTTGTTTCCATCTTGTTTGTATTTTTGTTTTTCTCACAGATTCTGACTGTATAGCTAGAAATTCATGCCTCAATCTCTCTTATCATGTTATTAAAGGCATATGCTATCTAGGCCCAATTTATACTCTCTTTGCTTGATTTTTTTCATTTTTCTTTTGATAAACTTTGATGAGTGTCTTTACCTGTTTTTCATCTGTGTTAATATTCTATTCTGGGAATGAATTATTACCAAAGGACTGGGCATTTTCACTGAGTTGTTTGTATGATTTTGTAAAATTCTTCTGCTATGCTAATTTATAATTTTATTTTTTTTATTTATTGAGTATGCTTTAAGTTGAAAGAGTTACATCATTTTCCTTCATTTGTTCCTCTCTCCAGACCCTTGTAGCTACTTTTCCACCAACACCTCCAATGTATTCTTTCCCATATCCTCTTTTTGCTTTGCTAATAATAATTACATATGTATACAAACACACATTCATATGCATGTATGTGCAGACAGAAATATATAAATACAACATGTTGAGTTCATTTTTGTTTATAAGTATGTACATGGTTTCAGGAGTGACTACTCTGCATTAAACAAAAAATTAAGGGGTCATCCCTGGAAAGGGTTAACTCTCATTCCAGGCTTCATTATTAGCCTGTAATTCTTTGTCTAGTTGTAGGAACACACAAGAATTCCTCCCCTCTTCTATTGAACAGATTCATTGGTATTGACGTTGTTCTCATCTTATTCATGTAGCCATTTCTAGGAGTCTGTCTCACAAAAGAATCATTGATATTTTGTTCCTTGCAATAAATTATTTTTCAGACAGATCTATTTCTTGAAAATATGTGTACCCAAAATAGAGCTTTTTCATTCTCATAATGTATTGTTTTCAATTTCTATGCACTTTCATTTAAAAATATAGCTATATATAATATTTATTCCTTACAATTAGGATATTTTAGTTATTTAAAAATGTTTTGGTTTAGAAATCATAGAGTTGTCTATGTTTTCTCTTGTACAATATGATTTAATTTTAATCATTAAGCTTGTAATACTTTATGCAATGTGAATGTCACTTTTACTTCCTCAGATGAAGTGATAAGATGAAAAACAAAACCAAGCTGTGTGAAAACTTGGTTCAAGCTGATCCCAGAGCACTTCTTTCTCTATTCTAACTATCCCTAGGTACAGGCCTAGATGCTTCTATTCTCCATACAATCTAACCTGCCAATCTCACTGATTCAATCTATCTTCTCTCTGCTTCTGACTGAATTGCTGACTGCCTGGCCTCATACTAACTTTAGCAATTTCTAATCTTCTGGCTTATTCTCATTCTCTTGCTCATTCTATTTATATCAGTGAATAGTTTGTTGTCTCCGTAACATACCCAGATTGTAAGAATTTACAAGGGAACAAGGACTCTATCATGAGATGTGAGAGAAGCCATTCATGTAATTATATTCTACACCTCCCACACACTCAGCAATGGACAGATCATGAAAACAGAAATTAAACAGAGACACAATGAAGTTAACAGGATTTATGAACCAAATGGATTTAATAGATATCTATAGAATATTTCATCCTAAAACCAAAAATTATATATACCTTTTTCTCAGCACTTCATGAAACCTTCTCCAAATAGACCATATAATTGGTCATAAAACAGTCCTCAACAGATACAAAAATATTAAAATAATCCCTTGCATCCTATCAGATCACCACAGAATAAGGCTGGTCTTTAATAATGACAAAAACAATGGAAAGCCCATATACACATGGAAACTGAACAATGCTCTACTCAATGATAACTTGGTCAAGGAAGAAATAAAGAAATGAAAGCCTTTTTAGAATTTAATGAAAATGAAGTCACATCGTGCCAAAATTTGTGGGAATCCATGAAAGCAGTGCTAAGAGGAAAATTCATAGCTCTAAGTGCCTACAAAAAGAAACTGGAGAGAGCATACACTAGCAACTTGACAATAAAACTGAAAGCTCTAGAACAAAAAGAAGCAAATTCATCCAAGAGAAGTAGACAGAAGGAAACAATCAAACTCAAGGCTGAAATAAACCAAGTAGAAACAAACTGTACAAAGTATCAACAAAACCAGGAGCTGGTTCTTTGAGAAAATCAACAAGATAGATAAACCATTAGCCAGACTAACCAGAGGGCACAGAAACAGTATCCAAATTAATAAAATCAGAACTGAAAAGGGAGACATAACAACAGAAACTGAGGAAGTTCAAAAAATCATCAGATCCTACTACTCAAGAAAACTGGAAAATCTGGATGAAATGGACAATTTTCTAGATAGATACCAGGTACCAAAGTTAATTCAGGAGCAAATACACCATTGAAATGGTCCCATATCCCATAAAGAAAAAGTAGCAGTCATTAAAAGTCTCCCCAACAAAAAGAGCCCAGGATCAGATGGTTTTAGTGCAGAATTCTATCAGACCTTCAAGGAAGACCTAATACCAATTCTCTTCAAATTATTCCACAAAATAGAAACAGAAGGTAAACTAGCAAATATGTTCTATGAAGCCACAATCACATTCATACCTAAACCTCACAAAGGCTCAACAAAGAAAGAGAACTTCAGAACAATCTTCCTTATGAATATCGATGCAAAAATACTCAATAAAATTCTCACAAAGAGAATCCAAGAACCCATCAAAACAATCATCCATCATGGTCAAGTAGGCTTTATCCCCAGAATGCAGGGATGGTTCAATATACAGAAATTTATCAATGTAATCCACTATATAATCACACTCAAAGAAAAAAACACATGATCATCTCGATAGATGCTGAGAAATCATTTAACAAAATTCAAAATCCCTTCATATTAAAAGTCTTGAAAAGATGAGAAATTCAAGGTCCATACTTCAACATAGAAAAAGCAATATATACAGCAAACCAGTAGCCAACATCAAGCTAAATAGAGAGAACCTTGAAGCAATCTCACTAAGATCAGGGACTAGGCAAGGCTGCCCACTCTCACCCTACCTATTCAATTTAGTATTGGAAGTCCTAGCCAGAGCAATCAAACAACAAAAGGAAGTCAAAGAGATACAAATTAGAAAGGAAGAAGTAAAAATTTCACTACTGGCAAATAATATATGATAGTATACTTAAGTCACCCCAAAGTGTCTACCAGAGAACTCCTAATCCTGACAAACAATTTCAGCAAAGTGACTGGATATAAATTCAACTCAAACAAATCAGTAGGCTTCCTCTACTCAAAGGACAAACAGGCTGAGATAAAATGAAAAGACACCCATCACAATAGACACAAGTAATATGAAATGCCTTGATGTGAATCTACCCAAGCAAGTGAAAGATCTGTATTACAAGAACTTCAAGTCTCTGAAGACAGAAATCAAAGATCTCAGAAGATGGAACGATCTCTTATGCTCATGGATTGGCAGAATAAATATAGAAAAAATGGACATCTTGCAAAAAGCAATCTACAGATTCATTGTAATCCCCATCAAAATTCCAAATCAATTCTTTATAGAGATAGAAAGAAAAATTTGCAATTTCATTTGAAATGACAAAAAACCCAGGATAGCAAAACTGTTCTCAACAATAAAAGAACTTCTGAAGACATCACCATCCCTAACCTCTAACTGAACTACAGAGCAATAGTGATAAAAACATGACTGTATTGGTACAGAGACAGGCGGGGAGATCAATGGAATAGAATTGAAGTTCCAGAAATGAATCCACACACCTACGGTTACTTGATCTTTGACAAAGGAGCTAAAACCACTCAGTGGGAAAAGGACAGCATTTTCAAAATATAATGCTGGTTCAACTGGAGGTCAGCATGTAGAAGAATGAAAATTTATTCATTCTTTTTTTCCTTGTACAAAGCTCAAGTCCAAGTGGATAAAGGACCTTCAATTAAACCAGATACACTGAACCTAATAGAAGAGAAGTTGGGGAAGATCCTTGAATACATAAGCAGAGGGTATAAGTTCTTGAAAAGAATACCAATGGCTTATGCTCTAAGATCAAAAATTGACAAATGGGACCTCATAAAATTGCAAAGATACACTGTCAATAGGACAAAATGGCAACCAACAATTTGGGAAAAGATCTACCAATTCTACATCCCATAGAGGGCTAATATTCAATATATAGAAAGAACTCAAGAAATTAAACTCCAGACAACCAAATAACCCTATTAAAAATGGGGTACAAAACTAAACAAAGAATTCTTAAATGAGGAAACTCAAATGGCCAAGAAGCACCTAAAGAAATGTTCAATATCCTTAGTCATCCAGGAAATGCAAATCAAAACAACCCTGAGATACCACCTCACACCAGTCAGAATGGCTAAGATCAAAAACTCATGTGATAATAGATGCTGGCTGGCGAGGATGTGGAGAAAGAG
Organism: Rhabdomys pumilio; assembly: GCA_030674055.1. NCBI lineage: Eukaryota > Metazoa > Chordata > Mammalia > Rodentia > Muridae > Rhabdomys > Rhabdomys pumilio. The sequence goes on along the minus strand of JANHMN010000005.1, from coordinate 58,308,107 downwards.
CAACACACCTTCATTGTTGGTGGGATTGCAAGCTGGTACAACCACTCTAGGAATCAGTCTGGCGGTTCCTCAGAAAATTGTACATAGCACTACCTGAGGACCCAACTGTGACCTGCGCAATTGTCTCGCCAGCAAAAACGCACGCGGGCACCAAGATCCTTCTGCAGCAAGCGTTTATTGCCATGTGAGGAGAAAGAGAGAGAGAGCCAAGATGGCGCTGCTTTATATACACCCTAGGGTGGTGTGGACATATCTGATTGGCTGCTTGCTCAAAACCCCGTATGACGCCCCGGGTTGGGCGGTGACTTGGCAGGCTTTCACCACTTGCACATGCACAATTTTACTTGTTTACCCATGAGTGCCAGGTGCCAGCGCCATGTTCCAATGGCAAATGCTGTCACCGCTCATCTTGGCTTTCTACACCCAACTATAGCACTCCTGGGCATATACCCAGAAGATGCTCCAACATATAACAAGGACATATGCTCTACTATGTTTATAGCACCCTTATTTATAATATCCAGAAGCTTGAAAGAACCCAGATGTCCTTCAACAGAGGAGTAGATACAAAAAAATGCGATACATTTACACAACGGAGTATTAGTCAGCTATGAAAAATAATGAATTCAAGAAATTCTTAGGTAAATGGATGGAACTAGAAAATATCATCCTGAGTGAGTTAAACCAATCACAAAAGAACACACACGGTATTTACTCACTGATACGTAGATGTTAACCCAAAAGCTTGGAATAGCCAAGACTCAATTCACAGACCACATGAAGCTCATGAAGAAGGAAGACCAAGTGTGGATGCCTCAGTCCTCCTTAGAAGGAGTAACAAAAATACTCAATGGAGCAAATATGTAGTCAGAGTGTGGGACAGAAACTGAAGGAGGGGCCATCTTGAGACCATCCCACCTGGGTACAGACACTGATGTGGATGTCAGGAAGTGCATGCTGACAAGAGCCTGATATAGCTGTCTTTTTAGAGGTCTGCAAGAGGCTGACCCATTCAGAGGTGTATGCTCACAGCTAACCATTGATGTGATCGAGGGTTTCCCAATGGAGAAGTTAGAGAGAAAACTAAAGGAGCTAAAAGGGTTTGTAGCACATAGGGACAGACCCATGACTCTATTTGTACATGAAGGGGAGGATGGCCTTGTTGAGCATAGGTGGGAGTGGAGATTCTTTGTCCCATGAAGGAGGAACACTGAGTGGGGGGGAATTTGAGGGTGGGGAGGTGGGAGTGGGTGTGCGTGGGGTGGTGGGCTGTGAGAAGCAGCTGGGTGCTTGGTAGAGCAAGAGCATGGAACCCCAGAACCTTACTGGACACTGGATGGCAGGAGTTCAGCTCTGCTCCCAAGCCCTGGTTCTTTTCATTTAGCTTCAGCTAGCTTTCTTGCTAGCAGATTCTCTCTAACTCCTAGCTACCACTAGCTCCTGCCTAGTTCAAAAAGACTAGGTCTCTCTCCTTCTCTATCCATGTGTTCCTGGTCAGATTCTCTGCTTTAACTCCTTTCTTTCTCTCCCTCTCCTCCATGTGCTCTCCAGCTCAAGGGCAAGATGACAGACTCCCTAGCCTCCAGTTTGCCCATTTCCCCAGCTTCTCAGAGGGGACTCCTTCACAGCTAGCAGCTGTCTTTCAGGCCACAGCACCTATTGTGACCCTTGTTCTAAGCCCTTTTTGTTTGGAGCTCTCAGGAGCACCGACTTCAGCCTTTGTGTGCTGTCTCCTAACTTAAGTTTCTTTCTCTCTTTCTCCCCAGGTGTTCTCCAACTCAACAAGATGGCAGCGAATTCCTAATCTTCAATCTCTGCCCCTCCCCCCAGGGGTGCCCGCTAGCTTTTCAAGAGCACTGGCTCTAAACTCTAGTCCCCAGTGTTTCTCCCACAGCCTGCTAACATAGGCTAACATAGGCTTTTCCCCTCCTCCTCAGTCATTTGTGACCTGCTAGGGCTACTTAGCCATGCTGGATCGCCTGAAGCAAACCCTGTTTGCTCCCTTCATCATTGTGTTCCTCACAGTTTCTTCCTCTCAGCTAAAAATGCCAGGCCTGGTTGCTGCCTGCCAGGCAGCTTCTTCCCTACTCCCCCATCATTTGCAGCAGGCTACAGCTGTTTGGCTTAGCCTGCTTGCCTGAGGCAACAGGGGTAAAACCCTGCTTGCTACCCAGCCCTGTGTTCTTTAGACAGTTTCTTTTTCTAGGCTAAAAACTCCAGGTTGAGCCTACAGAAACTGCCAGTTTCTCCCAAGATCTGCTGGCTCAAACCCAGCTCCCAGGTGTCTCCTATGACTCAGTCTTTTACACAGAATCTCAGTGTGTCTGACTCTCCTAACAAGTTCCTATGTTTCTTGCTTTGAGCTGTATTCAAGGTTGGCCTTTCTTCTCCTTCTCTACATTTAGGATTTACCGGCTAAGAAAAAAAAAAGGGGGGGGGGATACAGGGGACCTCTCTGGTGGAACTCCCAGCCACAATGTGGTGGAACAGCTACCACATGACAGGGAACGCCCTTCCCCCACTGCTTCTAAACCTGCCATTAGTGCTTCTTCTCCCCAACAGGAAGACCTACAACAATGTTCCTGTTTTTCAACCAAAACTTGTAAATGTTTCCTTTTCTCCCTAACAGGAATATCTAGAGCAACAATGTTCGTGCTTCTCAACTGAAAGTTTTCTTGTTTCTTGTTCAAATGTCTTCTTATCTCTCTAACACTCCTAATATGCCCAACATTTTTCTTCAATTTTTAAGATTTCTTTAAGGTTCAAAAGTCAACTACTCTACTTCCACAGGTTAAATCAACATGCTGATCAACATTTTTCAGCTCTTAATTAACAACTAGTTCACTTTTACAGACAAACTGTTGCTGGACAAACTGTTGCTGCCTACCCCAGATACATAATTAACATTATATTTTTCTTCCCTAGCCATCCAAAGCAGACTCCAAGGTGCCTTCTAAGACTGAATTTCGTCAAACACCTTTGCTTTTCTAGGATCTCAATGACAAACCATGACATGCTTGCTCCCAAGTAACCTAATGCTTGCTACACACTCTTTGCAGACATCCCCCTGCCGGAGTGCTGCTTCCCTGTTGTGATTATCCTATAGGTGTTCCCACAAGTCCAGCAGAGACAATGCCATCTCCTGGAACCTGCCTACAATGCCAAGTTGCCTTCTTCCAGCCACCTTGTCTGACTAAAGACCCCATAGGTGTACGCTGAGACACAGACATGCATGCTGAGATCCAGAGACACACATTGAAGACTCCAGAGACGCTCACTACAGAAAACAGATCCAGACCTTCCAGCTGCAGATGAACTCTTTTGAAAAAGTCACATAGCTAAAATTACCTGTTAGTAAGGAAAACATAGTGTCTATCTAGATTAATCAGATATTATTACCCTCAAACTGTACCACCTGTGTTTAATTGTTTCAATGACCCCTTGCCTTCCTAACCCCTACTCCCAGCTCCCCTTACCCTTTGGCTTAACTGTGCCACACCCTATGGCCTTCATAGTGTTTTCTTTTGACTTCCTCATCCAAAATTTTCAACACAAATGACAATGACCCCCCTTCCTTTTTAAAAAAGAAAAAAAGAAGGAGTTGTGGGGCAGTAGGCTGTGAGAAGCAGCTGGGTGCTTGGTCGAATTTAGCTTCAGACCTCCACAAGCACTCCCACACAGAGGTCTATGGCCAACAGTCATGAGGAACAGGCCTCAGGCCCAAGAGAGATTTACATACTAATAAGGTACCTGAAGGCCAGAGGATAGAGCCAATTAAGCATACTTCCCCAGCCCCTCCACCCTCTTGCCCTGCTATTTAACTCAGGACTGCCTTGGGTTTTGGGTTTTACAGAGGTGGGGTGTTACATCCAGATCCATCCACCATCCGCCATGATATTAAAGCCTGTAAAAACCCATGGACTTTCTTGTGTTTGGGGCTGCACTGTGAGGAGCCGTAGAGAGGCCTTTAGTGAGCTGTTGCCATGCCTAACTTCCAGCCTAGAGGAACCCAGAACATTCCCAGCCAACTACCCACAGCCTGGTGTGAGGAACCCTGCAATTCTCCAGCCACAATTACGTACAGTGGGGTAGGTGGGGGCACATCCTCATAGAAGCACAAGGAGGGGAAAGGGAATAGGAGGTTTCTGGGTAGTGGGGGGAATGGGGGTAAGGGATAAAATCTGAAATGTATATATAATGTCCAATAAAATTATTTAAAAAATAATAAAACAGAAAAGATACATAGTTTTATTATAAAAAAGAAAACAAAACAAAAAACAACAAAAAAGAAAATACTATCTTGAGTGAATTAACCCAATCACAAAAGAACACATGTTATTCACTCACTGATAAATGGATATTAGCCTAGAATCTTGAAATACCCAAGATTCAACTCACAGACCACATGAAGCTCATGAAGAAAGAAGACCAAGTGTTGGTGCTTCAGTTCTTCTTAGAAGGAGTAAGTAACAAAATAAGAAATAAAAGAGGGCCAAGGATCAGGCATTGAAGGAGACTGGGGAGATGTACAAAGGTTCAGGAAATTGAACAGATGTGTGTAGAAATGGGAGCTGAAGAACTTGGAGTAGCTAACAGTAAATCCCAGATTCCAGGGAAGCAAGAGTCTCTTAGGACCCAACAGGGATGATACTAGCTGAATTACCCAACAAAGGAGAGAGAGAACCTGTAGAGACCATATCCAGAGGTTAGGCAAGAACCCCGATTGGGTCATGGGGCCACCTACCCTACTCAAAATTTTAACCCAGAATTGCTCCTCTCTAAAGGAAATACAGGGACAAAAGAGTGAAGCACAGACTAAAAGAAAGGTCATCCAGAGACTATTTTTCCTGCGATCCATTCCACATGCAGCTACCAAACCCAGACACAATTGCAGATGCCCAGAAGTGCTTGCTGACAGGAGCCTGATATGGATATCTCCTGAGAGGTTTGGCCAGAGCCTTAGTGATACAGATGGGCATGTTGCAGACTGAGCAGTGGGACACCAATGAAGGAGTTATGGGAAGGACTGAAGGAGCTGAAGGGGTTTACAACCTCATAGGAAGAACAACAATATCAACTAATCAGACGATCCCCCCCACCAGAGCTCCCAGGGACTAAACCACCAACCAAAAAGTACACATGGAGGGACCCATGGCTCCTGGTGCATATGTATCAGAGGACGGCCTTGTAGGGCATAAATGGAAGTAGAGGCCCTTCGTCTTGTGAAAGCTCAATGACCCAGTGTAGGTTAATTCCAGGGTGGTGAGGCTAGAATGAGTGAGTAGGTGGGGGAACACCCTCGTGGTGGTAGGGAGGAAGAGGGTGAGATGGGGGGGTTTTCGGAGAGGAAACCAGGAATGGGGAACAACATTTGAAATTAAAAAAGAAAAAAACAAAATAACAAAATAACAAATAAAAATTATTAATAAAGACTGAATTCTCAAATAGTAGGCTGATTTGTTTAGGAGAAGAAATTTTAGGATATTTAGCTTTGTTATGGTTATATTTACTTATTGAGGTCCGCAATATGAGAAAGCAGGACAATGTGGAAAATGTTGCTTGTCAGGGAAAGAATTGTGAGCAGATTCACAGTTAGGGGTGTCAGGGCTGTAACTCGCATGAGTGTCCGTGAATCCTGTCGGGCAGAGTTGTGCATCTTGAATGTCTTCTGTGGCTCAGAGAGGCAGAAGCACAGGAATTTGACTGAATTCCCTCCACGAGGCACGGAGTGGATGCTAAGCCATGGGGTTCCACCCAGGTGTGGGGAGGTCTCAGCCTGAAGTCCTGCGGGGGCAGAGCTCCCTAGTGAGGGGGTCTCTGGGCTAAGTTGTCTGACTGGGAAACCGTGGTCTCTGTTCTTGGGCTCACAGATGCCGCTCAGCGCTGAGGAAGAACTGAGATGAAGTGGTCATAGGGACTGGGCTGGCCAGCAGCTGAGAGCAACGAGGAAGAGAAGCTCTGGCAGCACCCTGCAGGGTAGGAGATTCTTGGTTATGGCATTGGCTTGGCTTGGTAGGCTAGCTTGCTTGAGTTGAAGGCCTTTGTGACAGGAATGTAGAGAAATCTTCAAGTGGGAGATTATGCAGCTGCTTGGTAGTCAATGGCCTTCTCCACGATTCCCCACGGTGGGGCCCAAAGAAAAGAGGAAGTCCATGATTTTAAAAGTTTTATTGTCATGGTGGAAAGTAGATGTGGTTGGTACCCCACCCTCAGTTTCTCAGGGTGGGCATGACTTAAATAGGGAGGGAGGAGGGTCTGGGAGGGAATAATTAATTGGCTATGCCCTCTAGCCTTTAGGTATCTCATTAATACCCAGATCTCTTGAGGCTCTGAGGCCTGTAGTCATGCCCTCTACCTGTGCTAGGTGACACAAACCTCTCTTTGGGAGGGGCTATAGGGGCATTTTCCTATATGACTGACAGTCACAGATCAATGGAGGTCATTAGCCGAATGTCAGAAGCCAGGAGTCTGGGAGTGTGGTAAAATGTATACCATCCCTTGCAGGGTGTGTCTCCAGCCATCTCTAGCCAGTGCTTCACCAGAAACCACGCTATCCTTTCACAATTCCATAAGGGTATGGGTTGTGTAGACAAAACACCTATAATCAAAAAAGAGATTAATAGATTAAAAATAATCATAAGATAATCAGAAATGTGACCTGAAGGCAGATCTCTGCCCATTGAAAGCTTCAGTTTGTGAAAAAAAATTAATTAAGTTAAAAGAAAATAACCTAAACTGCTAATGCCACTGAATGGATTTTTCTGCTGAATACAACTGACCATGATCTCTCTCTTTCTCTAGTTTCATAAACCAACATCTGTACAATTATTGGGTTTGGGTGAAAGATTATACTTGGAGTAGGCAGCTGAACTTGATAATGTTGTCTATGCTGTACTAGGTTTTCAGGCCTAAAATATTCAAGGGTGTTGGAATTATGAAGACTTAAAATCACAGAATATTTCTGAAGCCAGGCAATATATGCTAATGTCAAAGTGTGTTCAAGGAGATCAAGAGAGGCTGTTGAATGAATCAGGGAAAATGTTCAATATGAACAATGCAGAGATGCCAGAAATATGGTATTTCTTCAAAGGAAAGTTGAAGACATAAACTGGAGCCACCTCAAGATAAATCCTATGCATGCTACTGACAGCAGACCTGGAGATGAGGAGTTTCCCAAAATTGTTGGAGGTCAATTTCATTATGAACTTTAAATGATGTATATTTGTTCTGCTGTGATTCATCAGTACTTTAGTATGATGCTTCCTTGGTATACCCATGATTCTCTGTCTTCAAATGGAAATGTTTACTCTCTGTAAAATAAAATATTTTTACTATAGTTGAACCGTGTTTGCCACAACAACATGATTCCTGAACAAGCAAGGACAGATGTTAATTTAACACAGAATGGTTGCTGCTCAGTTACTTAATAAGTACAAAATGAAGGCAGTGGAAGATATTCACATGGGAAATCTAGTGGTTTTATTTCTCCATGTCATATAGAGTGCTAGAACCTCTTTTACCAATCAGCTGTACAATATGAGCACAAGACATGACCAAAAACATGACTGATGGAGTAGAAAACATATTACAATTCTGGAAATAGCATACATGGAGCAGTATTGTAAGGAAGATTTGTTAGCAATTGTGTCATTAACAATAAGTCATGTAACTGAGTCACAGGTATCTTCTCATATGGAATGTGCCTTTATAAGGAAAGAAATGGGAAAATAATATGCATATGGAATCTTTCATTTTAGCCTTCCATTTCATAGGTAAATTATACACATAGAAATCACTTTAAACAGGAAAAGTACTGTATGCAACACTAAGTATCTCGTTCATCTTCTGCTATTGTATTCACTCTCTTCTCTCACTTCATTATGTCTTGCTTCCACTAGAGAAACGTAGCTTTTTGATATTCGTTATAGCTTTTAAGGGAAACAGATATCTTTTGTATTTTAAACTGCGATAATATGGCTAACATTGAAAATGTTTGTAATACTTGTGTATTTTCCTTCTTCCTTTCCTTGTCTGTACAAAGAATGTTCTGTAATAAAGGTCATTGGCAAGTCTTGCTGTCTCTGAGACTCTGGAATATAACATTATGTACTTCTTTAAACTCATGTAGAACCAAAAGCAAAAATGTATGTCAAAAAACTATCTTGAAAATCGAAGCAGAAAAAAACTATGCCTTACAATTTAAAAATGTATGGACAGATCTTCAATATATTAACAAAAACAAGGTATAACAATCTACAGCTAGGGCTACATAGTGTGACACTGTCTCTAAAATAGAAATCAGAAGAATATGTAAAGACACCTAGCAGAATAGGGATAGGAGATACTCACAAGTAATGAGGTACATATAAATTTGTGAGTGAATTTATAATTGGCTAAAATAGCCATGAAATATGAATCACAGAGAAGATTTTACAGTTTTCTCTTGTAATATATATAAATTAACTTTTCTGAAGACTTTCAGGGTACTGAAGTAAGCCGTACTTTGTTAAAGTTAGCCCAAATAATGAAAGGAGAATATGACAGTGGGACAAAGGCTCAAAAGAACTTTTCGCAAATTAAGACTTTTGAAAGAGAGTTAAAGAAATATGTGCCCAATGTCCATTTAGAAGTTACTAGGTCTCATGAGGCTAACAACAAGAAAGTTATGACAAAAACACTCAAAATAGTTCTCATAATGTTCTTATGTTAGTTGTGAAGCAGAATGGTTCCCAAAGCAATAAGATTATTAAATAGGAAACTCAAAGCCATGGGTAAGCTACTTATCCATGAGTTGGTGACCAGTAGTGTTCTCATACTTCTCACACCAAAATATATATATATATATATATATATATATATATATATATATATATATA
>JANHMN010000005.1:58282453-58299221 GCA_030674055.1 Rhabdomys pumilio | reverse complement strand
ATATATATATATATATATATATATATATATATATATATATATATATATATTGCCCGTTTAATTTTACTGCAACACAAGTGCACTTCAGGGCATGAAGAACTCAATTTGAAACTGGTGACATCAAAAACACAGTTCTCATCTAAAAGGGAATAAAAGATCGTTTATGTTGGAGCCATTTTGAATAGCCATGGCATGGAAACACTGATTTCGATTAGCCCAAGTTACAAAAGGGAAGGAGTTTCAGGAAGTCTTGTAGTTTTACAGAATAAAGAAGTCATAATTCAAGGAAAGTTTAAAATACATTGAGGGATATATCAAAGAGGCAGTTACAACAACATGGGTGAAGCTTTCTTATAGGTCAAGATTGGTGTCTGACCTCATTCTTAGTGTTCTCCTAACTTAATAGCTTCCAAAAGGTTTGTATCTATTAGTCACACGATGTTGATTCCTACATAGTGTTAGATAAGAAATAGCTATTTTTGAGCCTAACAATACCCTACAGAAATGTAACTTCTCTCTTGTCCTGCAAGGTTCCAACTCCTCCACATCCCTATAGTTAATCAGGTTTTGCAGACACAACTTTTTCCCAGGAATTTTTATTCACAACCCCATGCCACTGATCAGCATCCATATTACTGTGCACATACACAACAACACACACACACCAAACCAAGGAAACAAAACAAAAAAACAAACAAACAAAACCAGCTCTTATCTTATATAGAATAAGAGACATTATTGAACCATTGCGAGTGATGTTGGCCTGGAAACACAATATACTTAGTCTATTCCAAACTCCATGTTCAAATGTTGAGGCAGTTTCATGACATTTTTAAAGTTTTACAGAACAAAAAAAATGTCACAAATGGAGGCAAATCTAAAATACATTGTTGCATATATCAGAGAGGCATGTACAGCATGATGAGGGACTTTTTAATAAGCCTGAGATGCTATCTGATGACATTCTTAGATTTTATATTGATAGAGGATAGTGGTCTGATAAGGTAATAGATTCTAACAGGCTTCTGTCACTAGATGTTAATTATGACACACAGGTGGGCAAGGAATGACTGTTTTAGATGGCTAGAGTAAGCAAAGATAAGATATTAAGCCTGTGAACATGCAACATTCCAATCCTTACATAGCACTGAAAGGCTCATTGGTGTATCAACCTCTGCAGACATGGCTTCATTTCAAGAGTTTTTGTTCAGTCAGACAAGGGTTCTTTTCAGGAATTTTTATTCTTGGTACTGAAGGACAATATATTGGGTGCTGTGAATGAAATTGATTGAATCTATTTTTAAGCAGCATGATCTTGAATTTTTATAAACTAATTATCATATAAAATATATTAAAATATATGAAATCAGTAAAGTGGAATGAGATGTAAATATGAAAACCCAAATGTAAATTTGTAGCAAAAATTGTCTTGACCCTGTTATAACTACCGATACTTATCCAGAAGGAAAGCAAGGGCACAAAGAAGAAAATTATAATTAGACAAATATGATTATTTTAAATTCAACTCTCTTCACACCCATAAGAACAAATAACAGTGAGTAAGGATGCAACTCTCAGGATGGGATGGAATCTAAGATCAATTGCAACATAATGCATTAACATTCAAAAAAAAGGTAGAACCTAAATAGACATTGTTTTCATGAAGGCTTACAGACTGCAAACAGTTACATAAAATGCTTAACATCAATAACTTTCAATGTAATGTAATTCAAATTGCAATGAAATATCATGCCAAAACTGTTAAGATAGTTATTGTAAAGAGTCATAAAAAATAACTCTTGGCAAGGATTGGAGAATGGAACAGGAGTGGTTGTAGTCTGTTTAAAGGAATGCAAATTATTATAGCCACTAGAAATAGAAAGCAGAACAAAGTTTCATGAGAAAAATTAAACAAAATTAAAAAAAAGTTAAACAGACCTAGCCCATGACCCATCCATCAGTACTTTTTGGTACATAGTGAAAGAAAATGAGATGAGTATTTTGAAGGGACCTTTATACTCAAAATATCAACAACTGCTAACATATGAAGTCAATTTTAATATCCATCAATGAATGGTTAAACAAAATGGCAAATCTGCACAATAGATTATTAACCTATAAAAAGAAGTCATATCAATTATAATAACATGAATAAAAATGAAGAAATATGTTTATTTGATATGTTTAGTGGAGTGTGAGACAGAGAATTATGTAATCTCAATAGTGTATGGAATCTAAAATAGTTAGACTCAGAATTAGAGAAGTGTGTAGTGTTTACTGAAAGTTGGGGAGTTAGTTTCAGAAGAATTTTTGTCAAAATTTTATTTCTATACAAGGAATAAATTTGAGATCAATTGTATATAATGGTAGCTATACTTAACAGCAATGTGTTGACTCCTTAGAAAAATGTTCAGTGGTGGAACCTGTGAGATGCCTCAGCAGTTAAAAGCATGTGAGCTAAAGGGGTTTGCAGCCCTATGGGGGCAGCAACAGTATCAACAGGCCAGACCCCTCTGGAGCTCCCAGAGACTGGACCACCAACCAAAGAATACACATGGAGAGACCCGTGGCTCTAGCCACATATGTGGCAGAGGATGGTCTTGTTGGGCATAAGTGGGAGGAGCGGCCCTCAGACCTGTAGGCCTGAGGAGGTTTAATGCCCCAGGGCAAGGGAATGCCAGGGCAGAAAGGCAGAAGTGGGTGGGGGAATACCTTCATAGAGACAGGGGGAAGGGGTAGAATAGGGGGTTTCCAGAAGGGAGACCTGGAAGGGGGATAACATTTGAAATGTAAATTTAAAAATCCAATAAAATAAAATAAAATAAGCATGTTGAATCAAGCTTTCAACTTGAGTGCAATTTCTATAAATAAACAGTGAGGTGGAAGGAGTAATCTGACACTCTCTTGATGTGTCCTCTTCCTTCAACATGCATACTGTCATGTGTAACACTCATGCACACACACACACGTACACACGTACACACATACATGCACACACATATGCATGCACATACACACACACATTCATGAATCCACAGAGATGCATTGAGAAATAAATGTTATAATAAAAAATATTAAAAGAGTTGGTTTCATTTGTTCTTAATCCAAGAATTATATGATAAATAAATGGGTAGTCTGGGCTGACATCTGTGGTCTTTTGAGGTTTGTAGAACATCTGTCTAGGGACTTCTGGTTTTCATAGTATCCCTGAAAATTCAAATATTATTTCAATGGGCCTACCTTTTTACATGTGACTTTTTTCCCTTGACATTTTTTAACAACTAGGTATTGTTCTATGCATTTAATGTTTTGGTTATTCTATGTTGTATGGCGTTTCTTCTTTGGTCTTTTCTTTATGGTATACTCTATGCCTCTTGTACCTTGGTGGGCAAATCTTTCCTTAGACTTCAGATATTTTTTCTTTTCTTTTTCTTTTTTTATTTTTTTATTGGATATTATATTTACATTTCAGATTTTATCCCCTTACCCCATTCCCCCCCGCCACCCAGGAAACTCTTATTCCGTCTCCACACCTCCTGCTTCTATGAGGATGTGTCCCCACTTAACCCCCACTCCCACCTCCCCACCTTCGAATTTTCGCACACTTTGTGTTCAGCCTTCATGAGACCAAGGATCTCCTCTCCCACCTATGCCCAACAAGGCCATCCATCCTCCCTTACATATACAGCTGAAACCATGGGTCCCGCCCTATGTGCTCCCAGGTTGGTGGTTTAGACCCTGGAGAGCTCTGGTTGGTTGGTATTGTTGCTCTCCTCATGGGGCCACAAACCCTTTCAGCTCCTTCAGTCTTCTCTCTAACTTCTCCCTTGGGAAACCCTTGATCAGATCAATGGTTAGCTTTGAGCATCTGCTTCTGAATATGTCAGACTCTGGCAGACCTCTAAGGAGACAGCTATTCAGGCTCTTGTCAGCATGCACTTCCTGATATCCACATCAACATCTATCTTTGGTGACTGCACATGGGATGGGTACACAGGTGGAATGGTCTCCAGACAACCCCTCCTTCAGTTTCTGTCCCACATTTTGTCTCCATATTTGCTCCATTGAGTATTTTTGTTACTCCTTCTAAGTAGGACTGAGGCATCCACCCTTGGTATTCCTTCTTCGTGAGCTTCATGTGGTCTGTGAGTTGAATCTTGGCTATTTCAAGCTTTTGGGCTAATATCCACTTATCTGTGAGTAAATACCATGTGTGTTCTTTTGTGATTGGGTTAACTCACTCAGGATGATATTTTCTAGTTTCATCCATTTACCTAAGAATTTCTCAAATTCATTATTTTTAACAACTGAGAAATATGCCATTGTGTAAATATACCACATTTTTTTGTATCCATTCTTCTGTTGAAGGACATCTGAGTTCTTTCCAGCTTCTGGCTATTATAAATAAGGCTGCTGTGAACATAGTGGAGTAAATGTCCTTGTCATATGTTGGAGCATCTTCTGTGTATATGCCCAGGAGTGGTGGTATAGCTGGGTCCTCACGTAATGCTATGTACTATTTTCTGAGGAACCACCAGACTGATTTCCAGAGTGGTTGTACCAGCTAGATTTTTTTTTCTAAAATTTAAATATACATATGTTTTCTGTACCTTTGACCTAGATGGCTATTCCTTTTAAACTTATTATTTATAGGTCTGTTCCATTAATGTTGCAGACTATCTGGATGTTTTGTGTTTCTAATTTTACTGTATTTAAACAATTTTTTGATATCCATTTCAAAACCTCTCTTCTGTATCTTTCATTCTGTTTATCAGGTTTTGGCTTGGCTTCCTGAGTGATTCATTTTAATTTTATTGCAGTTTGAGTTTTATTTGATGATTTTATTTTTTATTAGAGGAATGGCTGAGGGTGGTAGCTAAAAAGAACTTTGGGAACTCTGGGTCTATACCAAGATGCTCAGTCACAAGAGGAAAAAGATGGACTGAGAGGAAGCATGTATTACTTCAAAAGTTTGATCAAACTTATAACCAAATGCTAAGGCAAATACATATCCGTGTATTTTTACAAAACTTCAATTTATGCATTTTATCTGTGTATCAAAATATTAAAAATAATATTTTATACATTCCTGGGCTAGGAGGTAAGTTAACTAAATTAAGGATGGATAAAACATGATGTAATTATAATATTAAAGTTTATAGAAAAATCTATTTTACTGTAAATGATTTTGAATTATTCTATCAGAGAGAGAGAGAGAGAGTTTGTGATTTTGTTTCCTGTGTATTTTGAATTATAATTGAGAATATGCATTTCTGTAATTTGGAATGAAAGTTTGAGTGAGTTGAGTCAAGACAACTTTATAACAATGTCAACCACAGTTCTGGCTAAATAGGTGTAGTAAGTGGTTTTACTTTTTATAAATCTAGTAATGGATATATTTGCCAGTTCACTAAAAAGGGTATTAGTCAATAAAAAGGTAAACTAAAAATTAAAAATATGTACATTATTCACTTCTTTGATTTTCAATCCAGTTTCTGTTCATAGCTTTTCTTTGTTACAATGAATGTGATTTGTGGGTGGCGGGGATTGTTGATGTGAGCTGATTTAGGTAATAAAATATGAAAGGATAGAAAAGATAATTGTTCTTTGGCAGTAATATAGTAATTGTTAATAGTTCAACTTATCTTTAAATTTGTTTTTCATACTTGAATAAAAAAAATTGTATTATTCTAATGTATAACTTGCCATTGTGTGGTTAGAGACTATAAAAGTTACTTGTTCTAAATAAAAAAAATGGTATTCTCAGAAATAGCATACAAATATATTATAAAGTTTAATTTTTGTAGAGCATTTACTCCTTTAGCATAAAAATTGATTTATTTTACAAACCAATTCAGTAGGATTTTATTATGTAATTAAAAATGGCATCAAATAAATGGATATTTGTATAGCCTTGTATTTACCTATATTTGCTAGTTTATGCAATATAATTGTTTTGGAAATGGGTATATGTAACATATTTACAAAGATAGTTGGTCAAATCTACATTCCATATGTAAACTGATATAATGAAATAGAAAGGCATAGAGATCTAATTCTTAGGCTCTGGAATCAGGTGAAATGGTCTAAAATTTGATTCAGTAGCTTACTAATATGATTCCAAATGGTTCCTATTGCTGCTCAGTATATAGTTAATTCATCTATATTATATAAGCATTAATTTATTATTTAAATGAAGCAATGTGTGTTTAGATATGACTAGGATTATGTCTGACTTTTAAGAAGTACTGTATATATGTCAGTTATTGATAAGAATTTTACTCTCAGACATTGGGATTCACAGTTATCCACAGAGTTTATATATAGTATGTCAACATTAAATTTATGTAAAATGAGCTAGGTCATACTGTTTCATTATTACTTATCAAGGTCTCCAGAATTCTTTTTTTGTTCTATCTTAATATCTGGGTTTAACAGTATAGATCAGTGGTGGAGTATTGTCTAGCACTTGAGAGGTCTTTGGTTTAATTCTTAGTGATGCAAAAGAAAAGAGCAATTGAGTGGATCCTTGAAATCTCTTATTTTTATCCCTCTTTCTACCAGTTTATTCCACTCATATGATCCAAACTAAGAGATGTTACATCCTATGTCATTCAATTTGTTAAAGATGCTGAACATTTTTTGAGATACTTCTTAGCTTTGGTTACTTGTTCATTTGATAAGTCTGTGTTCAAATATAAACTCCACTTTAAATGGATTTTCTGTATTCTAGAACATATGAGCAACACTCAATGATCTCAGTAGGTTATATTATAAATATGTGTGTATATATATATATATAATTAAAAATTATAGTGTAAATTTGAAAAGTAGTGGAAAGAATACAGGAAAAATTGAAGGTAGGAGAGAGGAGTATAATAATATAAACACTCAAATATTCTACTTCCAATAATAATTTTAAAGGATTCAAGGTTAAAGTTTATTTTTATGGACATTCAACAATTTTTTCACATGATAGATATTTAGTTACCCATATAACCATACTAAAGCTATCAAATTGTATAGATTAAATAGGTGAATTGTAATTTAGGTCAGTTATGTCTCAAAATTATTAGAAGAAATATGTTATAGAAGTTCATAACTGACTATTAAATTCAGTTATGGATGTTTACTATTATGAATATAAACTTTCTTGAATAAAACTCAAAGGTGTAAAAATTGTAAGGCCACACAGAAAGATAAAAAACATAAATATAAAAATATTTGACTGAAAATACACAATAGAATTCTCACAAACCAAATCTAAGAACACAACAAAACAATTTACCACCATCAAGTAGGCTTCATCCCAGGAATGCAGGAATAGAACAATATATGAAAACCCATCAATGTAATACAATAAACAAAGTCAAGAAAAAAACGTTACATGATCATCTCATCAGATGCTGAAAAAGTCTTAGACAAAATGGAGCACCCCTTCATGTTAAAAGTCTTACAGAGATCAGAAATTCATGGTACATACTCAAACATAATAAAAGCAATATATAGCAAAACAGCAGCCAACATCAAATTCAATGAAGAAAAACTAGAAACAATCCCACTAAAATCAGGGACAAGGCTGCCCACTCTCTCTGTATTTATTCAATACAGTACTTGATGTTCTAGCTAGAGCAATTAGAAAACAAATGAGATCAAGGGGATATAAATTGAAACGGAAGAAGTCAAACTATCACTATTTGCAGATGATATGGTAAGCAACCCCCCAAATTTCACCAGAATTCCTACAGCTGATAAACAACTTCAGCAAAGTAGCTGGATATAAAATTAACTCAAATAAATCAGTAGTCTTCCTTTATACAAATAATAAACAGGCTGAGAAAGAAATAAGGAAAATGACACCATTCACAATAGCCACAAATAGTATAAAATATCTCTATGTAACTCTTATCAAGCAAGTGAAAGATCTGTATGACAAGAACTTCAAATACCTGAATAAAGAAATTAAAGATGTCAGAAGATGGAAAGATCTCCCATGCTCATGGATTGGTAAGATTAACATAGTGAAAATGACCATCTTAACAAAAACATCTACAGATTGTTTGCCATCCCCATCAAAATTGCAACACAACTCTTCACAGACATGGAAAGAGCAGTTCTCCACTTCATCTGGAATAAGAAAAACCCAGGATAGTGAAAACAATTCTCAACAATAAAAGGTCTTCTGGGGGAATCACCATCTCTGACCTCAAGCTATATATAAAAAGCAATACTATAAAGCAATAGTGAAATAGACCACATGATATTGGCTCAGAGAAAGGGACGTAGATCAATGGAATAGAATTGAATATGCAGAAAAAAATTCATACAACTATGGTCACTTGATCTTTGACAAAAGAGCCAAAACCATCCAGTGGGGGGGAAAAATCATTTTCAACAAATGATGCTGCTTCAACTGTCAGTACATCGAAAATTGTAAATTGACCTATTTTATCTCCTTGCACAAAGCTCAAGTCCAAGTGGATCAAGGACCTCCACATAAAACCAGATACACTGAATCTAATGGAAAAAAAGTGGGCAAGAGCCTCAAACTCATTGACAAGAAGGCGCAGGCGGGGGGGGGGGGGGGGGTCCTGAACAGAACACCAGTGGCTCAGGCTTTAAGATCAACAACTGATAAATGGGACATCAAGAAACTGAAAAGCTTCTATAAGGCAAAGAACAAATCATCAACCTTCAGACTGAAAAAAAAAATATCTTCACTAACCCTACATCTAACAGGGGACTAATGTTCAAACTACATTAAGAACTCAAGAAATTAACCTCCAAAGAACCAAATAACCCAATTAAAATGGGGTACAGAGCTAAAGAGAGAATTCATAATAGAAGAACCTTGGATGGCAGAGAAGCACTTAAAGAAATGTTCAAAATTCTTAGTCATCAGGGAAATGCAAATCACAACTACCCTGGGATTTCACCTCACATCAATCACAATGGCTAAGATCAAAAACTCAAGTGACAGCACATGCTGGCAAGCTTGTGGAGAAAGAGGAACATCCCTCCATTGCTGGTAGGATTGCAAACAGGTACAAACACTCTGGATATTAATGTGGTTGTTCCTCAGAAAATCTGAAATAGTTCTACCTGAAGACTCAGCCATACCACTCTTTGACATATACTGAAAAGATGCCCTACCATACCACATGGGCCTCTGCTCCACTATGTTCATATAGTAGCCTTCTCTGTAATAGGTAGAAGCTGAAAGCAACCCAGATGCCCGTCAACCTGAAGAATGAATACAGAAAATGTGGTTCATTTGCACAGTGAACTACTATTTAGCTATCAAAAAACCAAACAAACAAGAACATCATGAATTTTGCAGGCAAATGTATGGAACTAGAAAAATATTATCCAGAGTGAATTAACCCAGACCTGAAAGGATGTCCACGGTCTGTACTCACTGATAAGTGGATATTAGCAAAAAAGTACAGAATACGTAGGATACAACTCATTGAAGTAAGTAGTGTAACAAGCAGAAAGGTCCAAGAGATGATGCTTCAATCCCACTTAGAAGGGAGAAGAAAGTAATCACATGAGGCAGATGGAGGGAGGGACTTAGGAGGGAGAGTAGAAAAGGGGAACAGGATCAGGTATGTAGGTCAGTTTGGGGGAGAGAAGCCCTGAGTACCAGGAGAATTAATGAAAATATGCAGCCTTTGATTGAGGTAGGGGTAGGTGGGGTGTCTTAGAGTTTTGCTCCTGTAAATAGACACCATGACAAAAACAACTCTTAAAAGGACAACATTTAATTGAGGCTGGCTTATAGGTTCAGTCCATTATCATCAATGCAAGAACATGGTAACATACAGGCAGGCATGGTGCAGGAGAAACTGAGAATTCTACATCTTCATCTGAAGGCTGCTATCAGAATACTGACTTCCAGGCATTTAGGATGAGAGTATTGAAGCCCACTACCACAGTGACACACCTACTCCAACAGGGCCACATCTAATAGTAGCACTCCCTGGGCGGATCATATACAATTCATCACAGGGAGAGACACTCTAGAAAGTACCAGAGACCTGGGAGATGAGACTGTCAGGACTCAATGGGGTGACCTTAACCAAAAATGTCCAACAGTGGGGGAGCAAAACTGAAGAGTCCACTTTCAGTAGATAAATAGGGCCTCAATTGGAGGGACAGGGTTATTAACACACAGTCAAACTTTTTGACCCAGATCTGTTACTGTCTAAAAGAACTGCAGGGACAAAAATGGAGAAAAGATTGAAGGAAAAGTGGTCCAATGACAAGCCCAACTATATCATAGTTGGGGTACCAAGACCTGACATTATTACTGATGCTATGATGGGATTACAGACAAGAGTCTACCTTGGTTGTCCTCTGAGAGGCCCTATCAGAAGTTGACTGAGACAGATTCAGATACACCCAACCATTGGACTAAAATTGAGGACCCTTATGGTTGTATTTGGGGATGGATTAAAGAAGCTGTGGGGAAGGGAGACCCCATAGGAAGACCAGCAATCTCAACTAAACCAGATCCCAAGGAGCTACCATAGACTAAGCCACCAGCAAAGCAGCACAGACTGGCTGATCCAAGGCCCCAAGCACATAAGTAGCACAAGAATGCCTGCTCTGGCTTCAGTGGGAGAAGATCAGCCAAATCCTTGAGAGACTTGAGGTCTCTGGGAAGTGTGAGGCCTGGGGGAGCACTCACTTGGATGCAAGGAGGAAGAGGAATGGGATGAGGAACTGTGGGAGCTGGGATCTGGAGGAGAGGCAATGGCTGGAAGGTAAGTAAATAAAATATTTTAAAATATATATAATTACGTGAAGAAGCCATGAATATCTACAATGAGTATAATAGCAATAAATTTATTTTACTGAAGTATTTGGTGTAGTGTCTCATAAAATTTAATTCACAAAATTAAAATTAAAAAAGAGAATGTCATCTATGCTTGACTTGGCTACCCAGACCAAATCCGCTATATTATCATCACCTGGCAAGACTTTGTAGACAACCCACCAGATTGGCTGCAACCAATGTTCCTTCCAAGACACATCCTGGAGGTGAAGTAAGGCAAGAAAGAGACACCTAAACCAAGTGCCCCTATCTACTCTGTTTTGCAGCACAGTGGGGATGCAGATTTCCTTCTCTCCTCTCTTACCCTCTTCCAGAACTGGTCAATGGCTACAGCTACCCTACAACCAACACCAGAGGGAACTGAAGTGGTAGCAGCACCAGAGGGAGCAGAAGGAGCAGCTGCACTCTAGACCTCCACATACTAGGGGTTCTATTGCTAGAGAACAGGCCAGGCATTAGATACCAGACACCATAGTGGCCTTCTTCCTTAGGACCACAGAGCCTCCAGATGACCAGGGGAGCCAACTCATACAATACTGGCCTTTCTCTACTAGTGATTTGTGTAATTGAAAGATGCAGAACCTCATTTTTTAGAAAGGTCAGGTACCCTTATAGATCTCCTGAGTTCATTACTCTTTTTCCACCAACATACTTGAGATGATTGTCAGCAACTACTGCAGATCCTCTTCACCACAGAAGAGGAGAGAATTACCATTAAGGTTCAGAAATTTGTTCCAGGTGAGAACAGGACCTCTACCACCAATAAAATGATCATTAATACCTCTTTTCCTTTAGCTATACCCAACTGAGACTTCAACATGGGTGACAATAAGGAGAGGTTCTCTGTCTACCAACTGACTGTAATGGGGAGGTCTCTGGGCTTACTGTCCCAATAATTTGGCTAGATTAGGGATGTTAGGCAAGAAGATGGGAAGTCTTCTATATCTTTTCTAGAAGGAATTATGACTACATTTGAGACCTACACCCTGCTCGAGCAGGAGTCATCAGAGAACAATTCAGCAGTGATGATAGCTTTCTTCAACCAAGCAGTGACAGACATGAAGTATAAGTTACAGAGAGTAAATAAAGTCCCTACAAGAAATCTTGGCAGTTGAGGGGAAAGTGTATATATTACCAAGAGTCCCTTGAGGACAAACAGGCCTACTTCAATGCCCAACAGACACTGAACTTGGTCAAAATCTTGCTGGCATCTACAGCCAGCACTAAAGCAGAGAAGCAACTGCAATTGTGACATCTAGTGGGTGACAAAGGTAAGAAGCCATGGGTAAGGGACAAGCCCAGACTCCAAAAGAACCAATGTTCATGTTGTAAAAAAAAAAAAAAAAAAAATAGGAGAGAGAGGGGAGAAAGAATGGGATGAATAATTGTAGGAGGGCAGACCAAGAATGGGGCAAAGACTGGACTGTAAAATAAGAAAATAGGACATTAGATCAAAGACTGCCCCAAACAATCCCCTTGAAAACCAGCAGGGGGTTGAACAAAAGTGCTAGAATGAGAAGAATTAAGTAATTATGGGAATAGAGTTTAGAGCCCCTCCCCAGTCCCAGGGTAACCATTAGAATGGAGGGGAAAGCCATCAAATTTTTAGTGGATACACAAGCCCAATATTCAGTCTTCAGAGAAGATCATGGAAAATTACCAAATAAGTCATAACTACAGGGAAACTACAGGCATGAATCAGCATACATAGAGTACCAGAAAATCAGTAGACCTCAGAATGGATTGAGTGTTCTACTCTTTCCCAGTCATGCCTGAATGCCCCAACCCCCAATTAAGGAGAATTTTGCTAACCAAAATTGGGGCCCAGACTACTTTTAATCAGAAAGGAATTTCTATCACAGGTCAAGATGGGCATCCAATACCAGTCCTCATTTTATCTTTAGAAGATACAGACTACACCAAAAATTAGGACCCCTAGAGAAGAATTCTCCACATGGCTGTCACGATTCCCCTAAGCCTCAACAGAGACTGGAAAAATGAAACTAGTGGCTTATTGAGTTCATATTTACATAAAATTAAAGCCTGGGGCCACCCCAGCATGGGTAGACAATATCTAATGCCACAGGAGGCCAAGAAGTGGATCACTCCCCATATTAGAAGACTCAGAGACTTGGAAATTATTACACACCTGTCTAAACAAAATAGCCCACTCCTGACAGTTAAAAAGCCTGATTCCAATGATTAGAAGACCACACAGCACCTTCTAAAGGTCACTAAGTGAGTCATGGACATGCACCCCACATTGCCTAACCCAGAGAATCTGTTGAGTTCTCTAGGGTTGTCTAAATGCTGATACACCATATAAGATCTCAAAGATGCTTTCTTCAGTCTACCCTTAGCACCTAAGGTCCAGTGCTCTTTGAGTTTGAATGGCATAATCCTGATGAAGTATTCAATAGACAATTTACCTAGACTCAGCTACCCCAGGGATTCAAAAATTTGCCCACCATTTTCTATGAAGGCCTACATTAGGATCTTGGTGAGTACCAGTAGAAACACCCCAAGACCACCCTTCTATAATATGTATATGACCTCTTGGTGGCAGCATACACCCTGGAAGAATCCTGATGAAGCACAGAAGGCTTGCTGGTAGGTCTAGGTCATCTGGGTATTGAGTGTCAGCCCAAAATGCTCAAGTATGTCAACAGAAGATAACATACTAGGACTACATTTTTAAGGGGGCCAACACTGGCTGTCGAAGGTTTGGAAAAAGAAAAATCTTAAAAATCCAACTCTTACCTTGAGATGGGAAGTCTGGGAGTTTCTCATGCCAGCAGGGTTCTGCTGATTGTGGATTCTTAACTTTATAGAACTGGCTAAGCCCTTTTATAAAGTCACTGAAGAAAAAGAGCCTTTCAAATGGTCCAAGGCTCGGGAGAACTATTTTAATGGATTCGAACAGTCTTTACTGATGGCTCCTGCCCTAAGGCTGCATAATGTGACTAAGCCCTTCCATCTCTATGTGCATAAAAGCAAGAGTATAGGCACAGGAATCTTAACATTGTTGTTAGGCTCATGGAACAGGCCTGTGGCCTACCTGTCAAAGAAGCTAGACCCAGTAGCATTAGGAAGGCTGCCATGCTTGCCGTCATCCAGGTCACTACTCTGTTAGTCAAAGATTCAGACAAATTGGCACTGGGACAATAGTTATATATCAATACACCCTACATCATCAAAGGGGTCCTTAAACCCCCAGATGAATGGCTAATCAATGCCCACATAACTCATTACCAGAGTTTACTGTTCAATAATACCCCCATCCACGTGTATCCTTTTCCTGCCAAGAATAGCCCTAAACCCAGCCTCCTCGCTCTCAGACCAGAATCTCAAGCCACCTTTCCACAACTATGCACAGATCCTGAGTCAAGTGCATGGACTCAGAAAGGATTTGTCCAACCAGCCAGTACTGGATGCAGAGGTTACTTGGTACACAGATGGTAGCAGCTTCATATTCGATGGACAGGTATGCATGGGTAGTGGTGGTATCTGATTCTGGAACTGTTTGGGCACATCAGTCCAAAAAGCAGAGCTAATTGCCCTGACACAGTCTCTCAATCTGGGCAGGAACAAACGAGCCAGTATTTATACTGATAGCAGATATGCCTTAACTACTGGACATGTTCATGGGCACATCTACCAAGAAAAGGGACAGCTTATGACAAAGGGAAAGACTATTAAAATCAAACAAAAAATTTTAGACTTATTAAAAGCCCTTAAGCTGCCCAAGAAGCTGGCAATTATTTACTGTCCTGACCACCAACCCCTTTGCGGCCAAAGGCAAGCAAAAAGCAGACGCAGCATCAAAGGTCTCCACCTTAACACCATGCCATCCATTCCTGGCCCCTCAGATGCCATATCCTGGGCAACTCTGGCAGAAAAAACATTTCTAAAGAGAACATTGCTTACATTAGAAACAAAAGTGCCTTTGTCTCAAAACCCTAGATATTGGTGGCTCACTAAAGATAAATGGATCCTGCCTGAAGGTATTGCTAGAAAATTGCTCCAACATATCCACCAGACTACCCACCTGGAAATGAGGATACCAGAAGACCTTATTTGACATGCGGACTTGAAGATTATTCACCTAAAATATTTCGTGAAACATATTTTCTCCAAGTACCTCACCAGCAAACTCAACAATGCAGACTACCAACACAAAAAAGAGACCCTGGACGGACAGGCAGCAGACCAGGTGCCCATTGAAGAATAGATTTCACTACGGTAAAACCAGAAAAATATAGATTTAGATATTTCCTAATACTTACGAATACTTTTTCAGAATGGAATAAGGTTTTTCCCACCAAACATGAGGTGGCACAAAGAGTGGTCAAAAAGATACTAGAAGACATTCTTCCCAGGTATGAGATGCAGGCTCTTCTGAGTTCTGAAAATGGACCTGTTTTCACTGCTCAGGTAACACAAAGGATGACCCAAGCTATAATGGTAGATTGTTGGGTTCAATGTGTGTGAGACCTGTTGTTGAGTTGATGTGTGGGTTCTGTGTCTGTCTCACTGTGGGCCTAGGGCCTATCTTGGAGACAGAGGCATAGAAATTGACTGTTCTCCCCACACAGGCTATGCAAACTGGCAGGACTCCACTCCAGGGGTGAGGAGACACAGTCTGAGGTCCGGGAGAGCTGAAGCAAGCTTGTCTGGTTCTCAGGCACTTGGACCCCCCAGGTGCTGTTGGAGGGGCCCGCAGAAGGGCTGAGAATGAAGTAGGGGCATACAGGTTAGATTAACCCGCAGCTGAAGGAGAAAGAGAGAGAGAAGCTCTGGCTGTGTCCCACAGGGATGAGAGTTCTTAGTCGTGGCTGGCTCAGCTTGCTTGCTGGGTTGGTAGCCTCTATGGCTGGGAACACAGAGAGTTCTTCTGCAGGAGATTAGATGGAGGCTCTGTGGATGAAGCCCTGCTCCACTGTTCCCCACAGCAGATTTCAAAGAAGAGAAATAGTTCATGGTCTTAAGATATTTATTGTCATGGCTAAAAGTAGATGAAAAATATACCCCAATTTCCTCAGGGCAGCCTGAGGTTAAATACCTTTTGCAGGGAGGAGGGGCTGGGAAGGAATGTTTAATTGGCTATGCCTTCTTTGGCCTTTAGGTATTTCATTAATATGAAGATCTGTCTTGAGGCTCTCTGGCCTATAATCATGCCCTCTACCCGAGGAGGTGCTAGGCATTGTTGTCCTACGTGACTGAAAGGTAGAGATCTATGGAGATCTACAGCCTCGTGTCAGAAGCCTGGAGTCTGGAAGTGTGATGAAATATATGCAGTCCCTTAGGGTCACTTGTGACCCACCTGGGGTCTCCAGGAGTTTCCAGCCAGTGCTTGACCAGAAGCCAGGTTGCCTTTCATGGTCCTACAGTGAATTGGAAATTGCATTGTGCTTACAGGTTCCAAATCTCAAGACAGGTAGAAAAGATAAATAGAACCCTAAAGGAGACCCTAAGTAAATTAACCATAGATACTGGTGGGGACTAGTTGGTTCTCCTTCCCTATATAGGGTCCAAAACACTCCCTAGACCTTGGAGTTAACTCCTTTTTAAGATTATATGTAGGAGACCTCTACCCATACTTCCTATCTTAAGAGCTGATGTGCTTACTAAAATTGCTGACAAACATGTTCATGGTTCTCTTGAGACTCTTGCCCACACCCAAAAAGAGATTTGGCCTCAGCTAAAGACAATCTATGAGGCTCCTCTTCCTCCTACACTGCACAACTATAGGTCCTGGTGGCTTTGTGTTGTTAGGAGGCATCAAAAGCCATCCCTGGAGCCATGTTGGAAAGGACCAGGCATAGTTGTTCTGACCACTCCTACAGCTCTCAAAGTTGATGGGATCAATACTTAGGTTCATCACACACACACACACACACACACACACACACACACACACACACACAC
>JANHMN010000005.1:58251633-58278004 GCA_030674055.1 Rhabdomys pumilio | reverse complement strand
AGAGAGAGAGAGAGAGAGAGAGAGAGAGAGAGAGAGAGAGAGAGAGAGAATAGACAGACAGATTGTTAGATAGATGATAGAAGTGAAGGTGTTAAGAAACATGAAGATGAAATAGAATTACTTATGGTTTTAGTGTCTACAATGTACTGACTATATAATAAGCTGAACATAGGGAGGGTTACACTATATACTGAGTCCTAATTTGCAGAAATTACTTGTAATTGCCTGTGTAGAGACCATCATGCAGGTACATTTAACCAGGAACTAGAATCCTCAAATTGTGACCTTGTATTATCTTTGTACATTGTGTATTATTGGAGAGTTTTTAAAGCAGCTCAGAAGACATTGCGTATACTGTTTTTTTTTACTGGATATTTTTATTTATTCACATTTCAGATGTTATTCCCTTTCCTCCTTCCCCCATGAAGCCCCCTATCCCATCCCCCCTCCTCCTGCTTCTATGTGGGTGTTCCCCCAACCACACACCCACTCCTTTATTGTTGAGAATAGTTTTCACTGTTCTGAGTTTTTGTTATTCCAATTGAATTTGCAAATTGCTCTTTCTAACTCTATGAAGAATTGATTTGGGATTTTGATGGGAATTGCATTGATTCTCTAGATTTCTTTTGGCAAGATGGCCATTTTCATTATTTTAATCCTGCCAATTCATGAACATGGGAGATCTTTCCATTTTCTGAGATCTTCCTTGATTTCTTTCTTCAGGGACTTGAAGTTTTTGACATACAGATTTTTTACTTACTTGGTTAGAGTTACACCAAGATATTTTACATTATTTGTGACTGTTGTGAGGGGTGTCATTTCCCCAATTTCTTCTCAGCCAGTGTATCCTTTGAATAGACAAAGGCTACTGATTTGTTTGAGTGAATTTTATATCCAGTCACTTTGCTGAAGTTGTTTATCAGGTTTAGGAGTTCTCTGGTGGACGCTTTGGGGTCACTTAAGTATACAATTATAGCATCTGCAATTAGTGATATTTTCACATCTTTCTTTCCAATTTGTATCTCTTTGACCTCCTTTTGTCATTTAATTGCTTTGGCTAGGACTTCCAGTACTATACTGAATAGGTAGGGGAAGAGTGGGGCAGCCTTGTCTAGTCTCTGATTTTAGTTAAATTGCTTCATGTCTCTTTCCATTTAGTTTGATGTTGGCTACTGGCTTGCTGTATATTGCATTTACTATTTTTAGGATTAGACCTTGAATTTCTGATCCTTACAGGACTTTTACCATAAAGAAATGTTGAATTTTGTCAAATGTTTTCTCAGCGTCTAGTGAGATGATTATGTGTTTTTTTTTTCTTTAAGTTTGTTTATGTAGTGGATTACATTGATGGATTTACATATATTGAACTATCCCTGCATTCCTGGGATAAAGCCTACTTGATCATGATGGATGATTGTTTTGATGTATTCTTGGCTTCTCTTTGCAAGAATTTTATTGAGTACTTTTGCATCAATATTTATAAAGGAGATTGATCTGAAGTTTTCTTTCTTTGTTGGGTTTTTGAGTGGTTTACATATGAGCGTGATTGTGGCTTCATAGAATGAATTGGGTAGTGTTTCTTCTGTTTCTATTTTGTGTAATAGTTTAAAGAGAATTGGTATTAGGTCTTCCTTGAAAGTCTGATAGAATTCTGCCCTAAAACCATCTGGTCCTGGGCTTTTTTTTTTGGTAGGGAGACTTTTACTGACTACTGCTATTTCTTTAAGGGTTATAGGACTGTTTAGATGGTTTATCTAATCCTGATTTAATCTTGGTACCTGGTATTTGTCTAGAAATTGTCCATTTCATCCAGATTTTCCAGTTTTGTTGAGTATAGGCTGTTGTAATAGGATCTGATGATTTTTTAAATTTCCTAAGTTTCTGTTGTTATGTTTCTCTATTCATTTCTGATTTTATTAATTTGAATGCTGTCTCTGTGCCTTCTCGTTAGTCTGGCTTAGGATTTCTCTATCTTGCTGATTTTCCCAAAGAACTAGGTCCTAGTTTTGTTGATTCTTTGTATAGTCCTTTTTGTTTCTACTTAGTTGATTTCAGTGTTGAGTTTGATTATTTCCTGTCATCTACGCCTCTTTGGTATATTTGCTTCTTTTTATTCTGGAGCTTTCAGGTGGGTTGTCAAGCTGCTAGTATGTGCTACCTCCAGTTTTTTTTTTTTTTTGTTTTTTGTTTTTTTTTTGTAGGCACGTGGAGCTGTAAGTTTTCCTCTTAGCACTGCTTTCACTGTGACCCAGAAATTTTGATATGATGTTCCTTCATTTTCATTAAATTATAAATAGTCTTTGATTTTTTTCTTTATTTCTTTGTTGGTCAAGTTATCGATTGGAGTATTGTTCAATTTCCATGTGTATGTAGGATTTCTGGTGTTGTTGTTGTTATTGAAGACCAGACTTAGTCGGTGGTGATGTCATGGGATGCATGGGTTTATTTCAATATTCTTGTATCTGTTGGGGCCTGTTTTGTGACCAATTATATGGTCTGTTTTGGAGAAGGTACCATGAGGTACTGAGAAAAGGATAATTTTTTTTTTGTTTTAAAATAAAATGCTCTACAGATATATGTTAGATCCATGTGGTTCATAAGTTCTGTTAGTCTCACTGTGTCTCTGTTTAGTTTCTGTTTCCATGATCTGTCCATTGCTGAGAGTGGGGTATTGAAGTTTCCCACTGTTACTGTGTGAGGTGCAATGTGTGCTTTGTGCTTTAGTAAAGTTTCTTTTATGATGTGATTGCACTTGCATTTGGAGCATAGATGTTCAGAATTGAGAGATCATTTGGTAGATTTTTCCTTTGATGAGTATGATGTGTCCTTCCATATCTTTTGATAACTTTTGATTGAAAGTAGATTTTATTCAGTATTACAATGGCTTCTCCAGGTTGTTTCATGGGACCATTCACTTGGAAAATTTTTTCCAGCCTTTTACTCTGAAGTAGTGTCTATCTTTGTCAATGAGGTGCATTTCCAATATGCAGCAAAATGCTGGGTCCTGTTTACATATTCAGTCCATTAGTCTATGTTATTTTTTTTAATTGGGGAATTGAGTCCATTGAAGTTAAGAGATATTAAGGAAAGGTAATCGTCCCTTCCTGTTATTTTTGTTATTATAGGTGGAATTAAGTTTGTGTGGCTATCTTCTTTTGGGTTTGTTGGAAGAAGATTACTTTCTTGCTTTTTCTATGGTGTAATTTCCCTCCTTGTGTTGAGAGTTTTCCCTCTATCATCTTTTGTAGAGCTGGATTTGTGGAAAGTTATTGTGTAAATTTGGTTTTCTCATGGAATATCTTAGTTTTTCCATCTATGGTAATTGAGAATTTGCTGGATATAGTAGCCTGGGCTGGCATTTATGTTCTCTTAGGGTCTATATAACATCTGTCCAGCATCATCTTTCTTTTATAGTCTTCGGTGAGAAGTCTGATGTAATTCTGATAGGTCTGCCTTTATAAGTTAATTGACATTTTCCCCTTACTGCTTTTCATATTCTTTCTTTGTTTTGTGCATTTGGTGTTTTGATTATTATGTGATGGGATAAATTTCTTTTCTGGTCTAGTTTATTTATAGTTCCATAGGCTTCTTTTATGTTCATGGGCATCTCTTTCTTTAGGTTAGGGAAGTTTTATTCTATAATTTTGTTGAGATGTTTACTCACCCCCTAGGTTGGGAATCTTTACTCTCTTTTATACATATTATCCTTAGGTTTGGTCTTTTCATTGTGTCCTGGATTTCCTGGATGTTTTGGGTTAGGACCTGTTTGCATTTTGCACTTTCTTTGACAGTTGTGTCAATGTTTTCTATGGTATCTACTGCACCTGAGATTCTCTTTTCTGTCTCTTGTATTTTCTTGGTGATGCCTGCATCTATAACTCCTGATCTCTTTCCAAGATTTTCTATCTTCAGGGTAGTCTCCCTTTGTGATTTCTTTATTGTTTCTACTTCCATTTTTAGATTCTGAATGATTTTGTTCAATTCCTTCACCTGTTTGGTTATGTTTTCTTGTAATTCTTTAAGAGATTTTTGTGTTTTCTCTTTAAGTGCTTCTACCTACTTACCTGTGTTCTCCTGAGTTTCTTTAAGGGGGTATTTTTTAATGTCCTTTATAAAGTCCTCTATCATCATTACAAGAAGTGATTGTAAATCAGAATCTTGCTTTTTCAGTAGGATGGAATATCCAGAACTTGCTAAGATGGCAGGAATGGGTTGTGATGATGACAAGTAACTTTGGTTTTTGTTGCTCATATTTTTGTGCTTGCCTTTCACATTTGGTTATCTCTAATGCTACCTGCCCTCACTGTCTCTAATTGGAGCCTGTCTCTTTTGCTATGTTGGTTTTGTCAGAACTCCTCTGACAGAAACCAGCTATCTCTGTCATCCTGTGATCCTGAGATCCTGAGTGTAAGAGCTCCTGGGAGTCAGACTGCCACTGAGATCCTGAAATTCTGGTGTGACTAAGCTCCTGAGATCCTGTGATACTATAATCCTATGTCTCTAGGTGTTTTAGAACTCCTGGGAGTCCAGCTTCCTCTGGGTGTTGTGGGATTGGGTGCAGAGCTGGTGCTTATGTGAAATTTTATACTTATGACTTAACTGTTTTGCTGTTGGCAAGTAGTCTTAATCTAGGATTCTGAAAACAGAATGAACTTCTGCATATATGATACACTGTACTTAAAAATTGTTTGATTGTTATACTATTTTATTATAGAGGAGACAGCATCATCATACACACCATCTTCCATCTTCTTTTTGAAAAGATAGATAGTTTAGAGCACACATTTACAAAAGCATTTGATTTGGATTCTACATAGATATGGAAGTGTAGAGATTATGAACCTGGCTATTAAAGCTGACACTTTTATATCATAAATAATGAAGGTAAAAGTCAAACAGTGACAGATAAAGCATGTCATATCTTCTCTAATCAATCTACAAACATATTTCAGATGAAATATTTCAATAGTGTGCTACATAGTCACAATAATTTGAAGCACCACATGAGGTAATTAGTGGCATGATAACATTGTAAGCAGAGAAAAGTAAATTTGTCCTCTTTAGTATCTGGCAGTACCACAGAAGATTTTTCTCTTTCTCTCATTATTTCTTTATGGATTGCATCTCTAATTGAATCATTTGAAATTCATATTGCTTAGAATTTTATCTTAATCAATTGTTTTCCTTACCTAAATATGCTGTCATTTGTGCCTTATCCCATTCAGTTATAGTAGCAATCTGTAAATTTATATTATCGTTTTTCTCTTTTTGTTTTATGTGCAGGTGCTTGTATACAAACAGCTTCCAGGCATATTGACTTTATATTCCCAAAGATATTTCCTACTTCATGTATTTCAGACTATATTTTATCTCACAACTCACATAATTTTGTAATTTTTTTAACTGACAAAATTGTTTCTTTTTCTTTACCTTACCTTTTCCTTAACTTCAATCATTAACTCAATTATTAATTTCTTTCAATTTTGTTTTATATACATTTCTCAAGCACATTCCCTGTTTTTCATTTTTGATTTTTGGATCTTGGAAAACTTGCTTCAGTCAATAAAGTAGCTTTGTAACTGGGTATCCTATACTGCATGATTTCTCTACTTCTTTTGTGTGATTAACCTAAACACAGTTTTCATGTTAGTGTAATTTGAATAGTCCAAAATTAATACTGGACAGAATGACCATAGTTCAAGCAATTTGTTTGGAAGAAGAGATATTTGATCCAGGGAAAGGGAAGTTAAACGATATTTGGTAGTTTGTGACACTAGAAAGCATTAATAGTGACTAGAGGTCATTGGGAAAATCTAGAAATTTTGAAGGCTACAACTTGTTAGCATTTTATTTACAAATATAAAATATTTATTATAAAACATGTATTTAGCTTAGCATAATTCTGTAGATATTCACTGAGTTTTACAGACTTTGAATGTGCCTAATTTTGCTTATAGGATGCTTATATGTAATTTTCACCTACTTTTCCTTATTTGTTAACACTTCTCACTATAAAATATAGAATTAAGGCAAATGAAGCCGATCATTGCTTTCTCTGTGCAATGATATATCATGAACCCATATCTTTTATTGCTTTACCAGTGTTGAAAGTGTCATTTTTTTATTTTTCTACTTTTTATTTCTTTGTTTGGTTTTTCATTTGAGATATGATCCCATGTAGCCCAGGCTGGTGATGAGCTACATAATGGTTTGAATAGGAATGGCCCTATAGGCTCATATATTTGAATGATTAATCATTAGGTAGTAGTACTACTTTGCTGGAATTAGGTAGATGGTAGTTTGAGTAGAAATGGAGGATGTGTCACATTGAAGACAAGTGTGATACAGTCTCTTTTTGCTGCTGCAGATCAAGGTGTAGAACTCTCAGCTCATTATCTAGCACCATGTCTACCTGAATAACACCACGCTTCATGTTTCACACTGTGATGATAATGAACTAAATCTCTGAACTTGTAAGCCAGTTCCGATTAAATATTTTCCTGTATAAGAGTTGCCTTGGTCACAGTATTTCTTCATAGCAATGAAACTCTAGCTAAGACAGAAATTGGTAACAGGGACTGGGGTATTGTTGTGATAGGCCTGACCATGTTTTTGTTTGGAGAAATATGGATTTTAGGGACTTTGAATTAGAAAAGCAGTAGAGTGCTTTAAGTGGTGTTTAATGAGTCATCCTAGGAAGAACATGGAAGACAGTTATGCTAAAGGTGAGTTGAATTGTGAGGAATTTCAGAAGAAAAATTTGGCCTGGAGACTATTCTTGTGATATTTTGGTGATGTATGTGCCTGTTTTAGCCTTTTCCCAAACAGTTTGCCCAAGGCTAAAGGAAAGAGATTTAGAATATATAAGCAAAGGGAATCTCTTAGGTCCAGTTAAGGTGAGGTGAGGTGATACATGCCTTTACATCCAGCACTCAAGAAACAGAGGCAGGTAGTTCTCTAAATTCCAGGTCAGCCTCAGAGCAAATTCTGGGTCAGACAAACAGCAGCAGTGAAAAAAAATCGTGGAAAACAAAAAGCTGATGAAGGTGTAATTGAATGAGGGTCACATGTTCTAGTCTAGAAAGTAGCAAACTTTGGCTTTAGAGTCAAGGATTGAAGGAAGAGAATATGGAATCTCTCACTGGTGCCTAAGGAAAATCATTGAGGCCAGGAATGTGGCAGGGCTGTCGCTGCATGAAAGCCCAGAGAGGTCATTGTGTCAAGCAATGAAGGTAAATATGGATTACTTTGGAAACTCCAAGAGGTTAGAGATGCCAGAGCTGGGGGGTACCTGCCCAGAAAATTTAACAAGTAATGGGAACAGTCCAAGAGAAAGAAGTGCACTTCAACCAACAAAGCTGAAAGGAGCAGGAAATACAAAGAGCACTTTGATATTACACATGGAGATTCAGAGTTTGGAGTTTCTCCTCCTAGGTTTTGTTCTTGGTTTTGTCTTGCTTTGTTCCATTATTTCCTCACTATGATCTATTATCAACATTTTGGAACAGTAATGTATATTTAATGCCACTATATATTGAAAGTATTGTGACTTTTTTTTTATTTCATAAGGGATTAAATTAAAAATTATGTAAATCTCAAAAGAGACTTTGAAGTTTAGATTTTTAAATGTTGTGGAGATTGTAATAGACTACAGGAATTTTTGAGGTTAGACTAAATGTGTCATGCATTATGTTATGGCTATAAGTCTATGTGGGCCAGGGAGTAGAATGAGATGGATAGGATAGGACCACCATAGACTCATGTGTTTGAATGCTAGGCCCATAAAATTGTCACTATTATGCTGGGCAGTGATGGCACACGCCTTTAATCCCAGCACTTGTGAGGCAGAGGCAGGCGGATTTCTGAGTTTCTGAGGCCAGCCTGGTCTACAGAGTGAGTTCCAGGACATCCAGGGCTACACAGAAAAACCCTGTCTCGAAAAACCAAAAAAAAAAAAAAAGTCACTATTAAGAGGTATGCCAATGTTGGAGTAGGTATAGTTTTGATCCTACCATGATGAAAATGGACTGAACCTCTGAAACTGTAAGCCAGTCCAAATTAATTTTTTTTTAAAGACAGTTGCTTTGGTCATGGTTTTTCTTCATATCTATAAAACCTCAATAAAACATTTGGTTATAAAGTTTTGTCACAGACAACAGAAAAGTGACTATGACAACTCTGTTTCCTAATCAATATAAAGTATGCCTTCTTTCAGATGTTTAACCTGTGTGGTGGCTTTAATATCCTCCTAGAAACCCAAGTAAAAATCTAATCAATAATTGTAAATGTTTTTGAGAAGCAGGGCCATTAAAGGGAAATAATAAGAAAGAGAGGATTAAATGGAGTTTGGGATGGAAAGGCAGAGTAGAGAAGAGAGAAGAGAAAGAAAACACACTAAAGATTTTTGAAAAATCCATGTGAAAACCCAGTATGATAGACGTTATCTAAAATACACACACACACACACACACACACACACACACACACACACACACACAGAGTATAGAGAATGTATTGGAGCTACTATATACAAGGGGGAATATTAGGCATTTCTAGTTATTTCTCAGTAGGCCACTCTTTTGGTTAGGGTTTATTGCTGTGAAGAGACACTGTGACCAGGACAACTCTAACGAAAAACATTTAATTTATGCTTGCTTACAATTTCAGAGGC
This sequence comes from Rhabdomys pumilio, assembly GCA_030674055.1. Taxonomy (NCBI): domain Eukaryota; kingdom Metazoa; phylum Chordata; class Mammalia; order Rodentia; family Muridae; genus Rhabdomys; species Rhabdomys pumilio. Next base: position 58,269,333 of record JANHMN010000005.1, on the reverse strand, counting down.
ATAGTCCATTATCGTAATGGTGGAAACATGGTAGCATGTAGGCAGACATGGTGCTACAGAGGTAGCTGATAGTTCTATGTTGTGATCTGCAGGTAGTAGGAGACTGTGTGCTGCACTGAGTATAGATTGATCATAAGAAAACTTAAAGCCTGTTGCCACAGTGACACTCTTTCTCCAACAAAGTCATACCACCTAATACTGCCACTTCCTATGGATCAACCATTCAAACACAGGAGTCTATGGGGGTCAAGTGTTCAAGCCACTACAGCCACCTATTCATATATTCAACCAACCAATCATATAAGCTTTTGGTATACTAAATCCAGAATATCTGCTCAATGGGACTACATAAATAAACTAAGAAGGATCCAGTGTTAACTTCCTTTCACTATCATCTCTTACACTTGAAATATATTCCCACAAGTATTTTCTGGATTTTTGCTTGAGGATTAGGAAACTCACTAAGTTCATTACTAGTGTGGCAAATTTACTCATCCACCACACTATCTACCTCTGCCAGCTTGTTTATTTTGAAGAGTACTTATTGGTCTGGGGGCAATGATAGTTGGTTTCTTAGAGACATCAGTTTTGGGTCCACTGATACATTCTTAAACGAGGGTCTTTGCCTACTCTACAGATAAGACAGTAAGAATTTCCTCTGTCAGGGGCAGTAGGGACAATGCAGTGGAGAGTGCAGAGGGTGGAGAGGCATCCTATCCTAAATGTGTGAAGACATTCTCAGACAGAGTGGAGTGAACCTATCAAAATCTAACCATTTACCAGCATCAAAAAATGGTAAATTTTATTGCTTAGTTTATTTTTTGATTTTGTAACTTTATCCAAATATGCTGAAAGTAACTGGCCTGTCTCAATAATTTCTGTACTTGCCTCACTTCACAAAATCTACCTGTTTCATCCCCCTAAGTGTTGGAATTAAAGGAGTATGCCACATTAGGTTTCATACATAATAAAATAATTTTATTTTTTGCTAAAAAGTTTATTCTGAAATATTCTAAAATTTAACTGAATTCTGAAAATATATGTTTAGTGATTTTTCTCAAGGACATTTTGAGTGGAAATTAGTTAAAATTGTAAAGTGCTAAGAAAAGAGCTTTTATGCATACACACATGAACAATTTCTATAGGAAGTTGGATCATAATCCCCTGTTAACTATACACTTAAAAGCCCTTCAAGCAGCACTTGTTTGTGATTATTATAAATTTAATCAGTTCCAGATTATTTGGTACCTGTTATAAAACTAACACTGAACCAAGATTATGGTAATGATCAAAGATACTATAGCTTTCAAATTTAATCAGGAAATGACAAAGCTGTGATGAAATAAACATGTATCTGTATTTTTAAAATTCTATAAATATTATTATATAGCAAGAAAAAGTAAAAATAATTAGCAATATTTAGCTTTTGATATAATAGCATGTAACTTTAAACTTGTATTACTATAATTCAAAGTAATGACCCCTACAAATATGCAACATTTAAGAACCAATAGCATATTTCCCCAAACAATGCAAGTAATATTAATTTATGAAGGTCTTATTTTGATATGAATGTAGTAAATGAAGATAAATTGGGTGAAGTAGTAGTTTAATGGTCTATTATTACCAAATTCCATGTTAAATGAAATAAATATGCTTTAAATAATTTTAGAATAAACAATTCTCATTATAAAATAAAAAGTCATATGGCTGCCTAAAAATATTTTCTGAAGTTCTAAGAATTTTCTATACAAGTGATGCAATTGAATTAAAGATACATCTATCTTAATGAACACTAAGATTAAATCATTTATTTACAGATCAAAGAAAATTTTAATTGTTTAAATGAGTTTCTCATAAACATAAAACGTTCCATTAAAGCTTACAATTAAAGTACTGTTATTTATGAGTTCAATTTTTTTCCTTATTTAAAATAGTTAACATTTGAAAAGTTTTTGTAGATTTACTGATTAAGAAAAAATTATTTAAAGTCATCGAATAACAGGCACACTAAACATTTTATTGCCTTTTTTTTCTCTGATTATAGAAGACTTCAAGTGACTTTCCACCAGATGTTCATTATATGCCCCAAAACATAAAACTCATTCACAGCAGGATCATACTGAAATGTTGCATGTCATTAAGTTACCTTAATGAAAGTAGACTAAATTCTGCTCCTTGAGCCATTTAATAATTTCTTAAAATGGTTCAAAATCTTCACTGTTGCTGTAGAAGTGACTATATAAATAACAGAAGAGTGTTATAATGATCAATGTGGTAAAAGGTCAGTGTGAGAAATATTTACATACAGGAGTATTTATGGATGTGAATATACAGAGATTCTAAGATGCTATTCCATCAGTTGAGAGTTCCTGGTAGTAAAGAATACCATAGGACATTAGCCACAGGATACATGGCACGATGGTCGAGATTTTTAATATTATGCAACAAAAAGACACAGGATTTTTGGAAACAGTTGATCCTATTATAAGAGAAGGAAATACAGAAGACAATCTGGGAACATGTTATAGCACCAGAAGTACTGTTAGAAAGTGTTTACACATAATGGGTTCTATGAAAAAGGCTATAGGACTTCTTTCAAAGGACTCAATTAATTGAAGCTGAATATGTTTGAGAAAGCCCCTGTTTCTTCAGCTGCAGGACACTTTGTCATGCATGCTATTTCTTGCCATGATGAACTATATCCACAAAACATGAGCCAAAGAAAACTTCCTCTACTTCATGTTTTTTTCCAGACATGTGATCACATTGAGCAGAGAAGTATTTAATATTGATGTAAAGAGGAAGCAGAAAATGGCTACTCGGTGTAGAGGCAGGAACTCTGAATTCAATTATTTCAGAATGTCCTTGGTTCTGTTCTCAGGAAAGCCAAAATAAAGCTCTGAATTCTTAATTCTCTCTAAGTGAGTGCCATAGACTATTGAAAATTCAGTGAAAACACTACTCCTTGCTAGTGAAAGATTTATAATTTGATTCTAGGTTTTCAAAAAGAAAACAAATAATTCCTATTCTACAATTTTAACTCATCACCTAAATTGTTTTGGGGATACCTCTATAGCATGTAGAATATTATAGTAGCTACAACCAGGAGTACGTTGAATCATCTTAGGGTCAACTTACTTTCTCCTGGTCAAAACATCTCTATCTCTGGGTCCTGGGTGAGGACATGTATTCCAAACTAGCCTGCACAAGGACCATTAAGGTTGAATCACCTTAAGCCACAGAAAATCATGGATAATCATCCTTTTATGGTAAAAACGTTTTTCATTTCTTTCCCAGAAAAACCTGTCCTTGGTGTAGTCACTTATGAAACCAGAGCCATAGGCGTAGGCTAAAACTGCCTGCTTTTCAGACTTACTCAAAAGTGTAACTTTTCCTTTGTCTTCTTTCATCTCTTTTACCCTCTTTCAGATCGTGGCCACAACCTTGACATGCTTTCCCAGAATTCTGTGTTTTCTCATTCTTTCTCTGGAACATTTCCACCTTCTGCTACATGGCTGTTTATTTGAATTTTATTGTTAATTGTTCTTCTCTAACTCAAGAATCATAACTTTCTCTTATTCTCCATTTTCTCCCTCTGCGAAAAGACTAAGATTTACATCTTTCTTACCATGCTGTTTTTCTCTTAAACTCCAGGAGTATGACCCTCAAGCTATTATTGATTAATTGATCAATTGATTATCTCTTTTGAAATTATTTTTAATAGAGAGACTAAAAACCCTAAAAAGAAACTCTGAATTTCTTCAATAATTTGTGGCATCCTAGAGAGAGCATGTAACATTTCAGGGATGGTTTCAAAAAATTTCTAGTAACAATATAAACACAGATGGATCTAAATGAGTCTTGATGCAACTACTTGATTTGATTGATTTTTTTGTTTTTGCTTTTCATTTCTAACACAAGCTTATGACTACAATTGAGAGAGTGGGACATTAATAGATCCCCTTGAGTAATGAATCATACTTACTGTTTTTTATACTAATAAAATATAAGACCATAAACGTTACAAGATAAGAAAAATTGTTTTATTCAACCTCAAACATGTGATGCAAGGAAATTACTCTAAGTAAAAGTAAAAAAAAAAAAAGACTTCTTTGTAGGAGTCATTGAATTTCAGACGGAAGAGTAAACAAACTATGTTGTTTAATAATATAAATTAAGTAATGAAATTCTGATTACTTGTAAATCATTTATAGAAGAATTTTGTTCTAGTTTGCTTTCTGTTGTGATAAGCACCATGACCAGAAGCAACTTAGGTCTAAAAGGGTTTATTTGGTATAACAAAACTAGACATTGAGGGAAGTCTAAGCACATACTGAAGCAAAAGCAGAGGCAGAAACTGAAGCAGAGGCCATGGAGAAATACTGCTTGCTCATATATCTTTCTTAAACAGACACACACACACAACCCTCAGCTAAGTGTGGCATCATCCATAGTGGCCTAAAACAATTACCAAGGAAGAAAATGACACATATACATGTCTGTAGGCCGGTCTGATGTTGGCAGTTTTCAGTTGTGATTGCCTTTTCTCAGGTAAGTCTAGCTTTGTGTCAAGATGACAAAAATCTGTAACAACTTTAGATAGTGGAATAAAGAGAGAGTGGAGGAACAGGGCAGAAAAAATGAATGGCATAGGTTATCCCAATTATCTGCAAAGCAAATCCTTATTCTATAGTTAATTTCATAGCATGCTCTCTTGTGCGATATATTTAGATGCCCTACTAGACACAGTAAAGTCAATAGTGAGAATGTTCACTGACATAGAAATACTAGTAGTTTTGAGGAGTGTTTGAATATTTGAATATAGCAAATAGACCACTTTAATCTCAAGCTGACATCCTCACTATGGGCAGTTTTTAAAGCCTCACCCATATTTGTTTAGCTGACATATTAAAAACTAGCTTATAGAGTTTCCCCCTACCTGCATCCTCCAGCAGCTTCATATTTCCATTCATTCCCCTGGCCCTCTTGGCCTCTCTCCTATCTCTCCCCATACCTGATCATTATCCTCTTTCCCCTCCCCATCCTTTCTCCTACCCAAGCTCCTCCCTCCCTCTGCTTTCCTTGATTATTTTGTTCTACATGGGACTGAAACATCCTCACTTGAGCTTTCTTTCTTGTTAAATTTCATATAGTCTGTGAGTTGCATCACAGGTATTCTGTAATTTTTAGCTAATATCCACTTATCAGTGAGTATATGCCATGCATGTTCTTTTAGGTCTGGGTTACCTCACTCAGGATGGTATTTTATCTTTCCATTCATTTGTCTTTAAAATTTATGATATCCTTGGTTTTCTATAGTATTCCATTGTGTAAATGAACCACCTTTTCTATAGCCATTCTTTTATTGAGGGACATTTGGGTTGTTTCCAGTTTCTAGCTATTACAAATAAAGCTACCATGAACATAATAGAGCACATATCCTTGGGTTATGGTCAAACACCTTTTGCGTATATGCCCAGGAGCAGTATAGTTGCGTCCTCAGGTAGAACTATTTCCAATTTTCTGAGAAACCGCCAGATCGATTTTCAGAGTGATTGTATAAGTTTGCAATTCCACCAGCAATAGAGGAGTGTTTTCCTTTTTCTACATCCTTGCCACTATGTGGAGTAAGTTTTTGATTTTACCCATTCTGAACCTGGACTCTTGGGAGCTCCCAGAGACTGAGCCATCAAAGATCATGCACAGGCTGGTCCAAGACCCTTGGCACATATGTAGCAGAAGGTTGCCTTGTCTGGTCTCAGTGGGATAGGATGTGTCTAACCCTACAAAAACTTGATGCACTAGGGTTGCAGGATAGATACCCAGGGAGGGGCCACTATTTCAGAGCTAAAGGGGAGGAGATTGGGGCAAGGTACTTTGCAAGGGGAGACCAGAAGTGGAACAGCATTTGGGATGTTAATTAATTAATTAATTAATTAATAAAAAGCTAACAAACAAAAACAACTAACTCCTAGTAGGTAGTATGTTTCAATTATTTCACTGACAGAATGATCAAGCAATTAGTACATTAAGTTGATTTTATTTAATATAGATATATATTTAATTAAGATAAAATATTAAGGATTAGGAAAATTAGACCTCTTCCAAAGGACATAAATAAGTTATCCCCATGCTACCTTAATTTAAGTACATAATTCCATAGTGGGTTTGGAAAGACTTGTTTGTTATCGTCTATCTATGACTCATACACTGTAGCTATCTTCAGACACATCAGAAGAGGGCATTGGATCCATTACAGATATTTGTGAGCCACCATGTGGTTGATGGGAATTGAACTCAGGAACTCTGAAAGAGCAGCCAGTGCTCTTAACTGCTGAGCCATCTTTCCAGCTAACTTGTTTATTATTAATTTGTCTTTATTCCAATAAATTACAATGCATATATTATATTTAGAAGCACTAGGCTCTAACTCTAATTTTAAAAATAAGTATTTAAAAATTACTGATACATTTATATAGAAATTTCTTATATTGCAATTCATTTGGAAAATCTCAAATATTAATTTATTCATTATGATATATGATTTAGAGCACTTAATTTTTACCCTTCTGCTATCTACTTTTGAATAAGGTTCATTTAATCAAGGAATATAAACCATTTTTTGAAAAATTATTGGTTTTTTTGACAAGTAATAGTTTTTTTCAGGATTTTTCTTTTGACATTCATTTATGTTAGCAATATTATATGTTTAATTTTACATGATTCATTGATTTTTAAGCCTCATCAGCTGCTCTGTTATACTACTTTTCTTGACTTGACATTAATATTTAATCAATTTCTCAGTTGGAACATGTCTTCGGGTAATTATATTTATAAAGGTCATATGAGTGATATATACTCAAAGCCATTGACTATCTGAGAATTCATTTTGCTTTGTCTTTTCAAATTTATTGTTACAAAAAGCTACATTCATCTGAGATTGCTTATTCTGTGTCTAAACTATTAGTTGTTTTTACTGCTTGTATTCTTGTAGAATTATGAAATTCCAAATAAATATACTCCAAAAAAATAAATCTATTTGCATGACTTATTTTGTCAATCTTCCTACTTTAATATAATGTAATAAACTCTTCATTTAAAATATTTCAAAATATAATGAGGTTAATGCTTATGAATCGTTGCAGAAGAGAAAGCCTAAATTATAAATAAGATCAAAGAGACAAAAGGACAGTTTCACATATGAACTCATAACAGTTGTCACAACATGCAGAAGACTTGATGCTCAAGTTTAATATAGACAGAACCACAGTATATAGGTGAAAGTATAGACACGATATACTACCAGTAGCTGAAAAACTATTGTCATTTGATAGCTGCAAAGAGAGGAAGAGACAGTTTTTTGTTTGTTTTTTTTTTTTAATAATATGACCCATGTGTGGTACATAGACCACATGTCAGGGCAGGTCCTAGTCCCAAGTCTAGTTGGGCAACACAAACTGAATGCAATGGAAGGTTTTAAAAAAAAAGAAAGAAAAAGAAAGAAAACACATTCATGTGAGTTGAAAGAGGAAAGGAACATGTTCAAAAGTATTATTTGAAGTTCACAAACATGATTAAAATATTGAAGAAAAACATAACCATAGTTAGCAAAAATCAAACAAATCTCTTTACCATGATATAGGAAATGTACTGAACTTACCACATAGCAACAGAACCCATGTTGTAGTCTCTGAATCCCCCAATTTCATGATTCAACTAGACATCCAGAGAGATAAAAATCAGAAATAACTCCTAAGAGGATTATGAGTGATTGACTGACTGCTAGTGGTATAGGAAATTCTAGGAATACTGCAACCTCTCCTGAGGATTCAGTGGTACTGGGAAATTTCATGGTTATCACTATTTTGATTAGTGTACAAAAAGGTAGCAACAAAACCATTTGATTAATTTCTGCCTTTAGTGAGCCCAGCTCTGTGAACAAAGGAGCTATCCCCTACGAGAATACAGTCCCATGGGATGGAAGAATCTCACAGATTGATTATGAGCAGTCACTTCCTTTACTTCTTATAAACAAGCACTGAAGTTAGACTAACATGAATATAACAGAAGAAATAACTCCTGTGAAAACACAAAAGATATTTAATCATTCATTTTTTAGGTTAAAATAAGAGTAGCTTTTTCTTTCTTTCAGAGTTGCAAAAGGGATAGTGGAAGGATGAGAGATGCAGGGTATCTTAAAAGAATTTAAAGATTTGTTTTTCTTGAGGCGGAGAGTAAGTTCCTTCCTTCTAGCATCTGGATCAGGTTTCAACTAGACCAGAATAAGGTAATATCCCTGTGGGATACTTACCTTTGGTCAAATGGTTAATTTTAGTTTGTTCATCCCACAATTTAACTTGTTTAAAAGAGCTTTTGCACGCTTAGTACTTGTTAATGGCACCTTTCATTTTGATTCAAGGAAGCACAGTTAGGAGTCAAGAGGAAACACTGAGGATAACAAAATCACCATTGCTAACTAGAGAAGACCTTGCCTACCAGGGTAAACTGAAAGTTACTTCTCCTCAGGAATAAACTTTATGAAATCTAAGTGATGCCAACTGTCAGTAATTAACTTCTGAAACTTGTTGATTGCAACACCTGAGAACCATCTAAACAAATCCTTTTACACTATAATACACAGGCCTTAGAGAGATCAGAGGTATCTAAGGGAATTTCCTTGTTAGAAAAAAGACTAATGTGAAATTATCAACCTGGAATTTTCACTTTGTTAATCTTGGGGGCAGTTTCCCCCACTCCAAGATGTGGGAAAGGGTCTAGGAATACAAGAGTTGTACCCTTCTATCCTTTTGTAATAGGCCAATTAGAAAAGAAATTATTTGAAAGAGATGCCTTGTTTCCCAGTCTATCAGATTATCAAAACACAAAAGCAATTTATTTTCAGCTGGCATTACCAGAAGTATACCTTTACTGTTCTACATCAAGGGTATATTAATTCTTTATCTTGTGTCATAACTTAGTTTGAAGAGCTGTTGACAACCCGAGTCTTCTACATAATACTCATTTTATCCACTGTATTGATGACATTATGCTGACTGGACCTAGTACTGAGGAAATAACAACCATTTGGGGTTTGTGGATAAAATTAAAATACATGTCAGAGAATATAAAATAAATTCAACAAAAATTCAAGGGCATTTTACCTCAGCAAAATTACTAGGAGTCCAGTGCTATCAGACATGAAGAGTTATTCCTTCTAAGGTGTAGGTTTACTTATTACACCTGGTCACTCTCATTACCAGAATAAGCACAGTGAGTAATAGACTTATTTGTATTCTGGAGGCAAGGCATTTTTCACCTGGGAATGGTACTCTGATCCTTAGACAAAAAAGGGTTTGAAAAGCTACTAGCTTTAAGGCTTGTAATAGGAAAGGGCTCTTCATCAGGTGCAGGCTATTGTGCAGCTGCTCCACAACTCTGGCCATATGATACTGTAATCTCTATGCTTCTTTGGGTTTCAGGGGAGATACATACAGTTCCCAACAGTGACGAACCCAGTAACGATTTCTCTAAAGGTACATTTCTACTCCCATGAAGCAATGGATGATCTCAATATTTATGAAACAGCCATCTAAGTCCTAGATAAGTAGAATTTTGTTGTTACTGTTCTTATTGTCATCTTTTGACTAGACTTTGTTCAAACAATTGCTACTATGGAACATTTTTTTTAAAACTAGAAATGGCCATCTTACTTTATGCTATAGTTTTACTATCGTGGACTCTGTCAATATCTTCTCCATTCTTTCAGCAACTCTGATTCTAAACTCATAATCTCCTGAAGAGAAAAAAATTAATAACCCAAAGCCTGCTCTAAGGACTCCTCAGTTGGTAGACCACTCTAAACAATAGTATTATGGCTGTAAATTAATGGTAGACTAAGCCAATACATCAATGATGTCTTATACAGATAGAGCCCCTGATAGAGTGTTCAGTGGAATTTTATTACAGGCCCCTGAACTAGCCTCAGAACTCTACTCTGGAGTGGTACTCTCTCCTAGGTCAATTGCTCTTGAGCACTAGAGTGACCACTGCTCCATCATCAATAGCAATCAATGCTAACCTCTGAGACAGGGAACTAAGATAAACTGAGAAAACAAGAGTAGGGGCCCTACAATGGTGGATTCTAGTTCCCATAATACATTCCAAGAATAGACAGTATTAAAGCACAGGGCAGTTATCTGTATAGGGCCAGTAGGAAAAAGAAGAAGACATAAAGACTATAAAATCTCAGCCCAAAGTTTGATTAATAGATTCTTTGCTCTGGGTTCTATCCTTAAGGGAGCTAGCTCCTTTCTAGTTTCAATGAAGCTGTTACTTTCATGTCCTCTGTTTCTTTGTCTTTTGTCTTTCCTAGATATAAAATTCTTTGTCCATTCCACATAATGAGTTTCGCAGTTCCATAGATGACCACTATCTCAGCATTTACAGTGAAATGTTAAGTATGTACCCAGTATACAGTACTCTTTTTTTTTCTACAGCAAGTATACACAGCTCCAGGAATTAAATGAGGGAAATGATAATGAGTCCACTCACAATCACCTGTAGTGATTCACCAGGAAAAACTTTGCTATATGTTCATATAACATTATGCTCTCATAACCTGACATATAGGTTCCAGAAGAACATATATATACACATAAGTATATATTCTAATCAACTGAAGACTAAGACTTTTACTTAGCCACTTTGAGTTTCTGATACCCTTAAGTCAACAATCCAAGAAAAGAATAACCATATTATGAGGGTCAAATTATCCAGAAAATCATGGGGAAGTTGAGCTGCTTCTCCACAATGGGGTAAGAAAGATTATATCTGGAATACAAAAGATTCCTTAGGATGTCCCTTGTTATAACTATGATTACTATGATTTTCCTGTGATTTAGGTGAGTAAGAAACTCCAACAACCTAATCCAGGCAAGATATCAAAAGCCCCAACCCTTCACAGATGAAAGTATGTGGCATAGCTCCAGGAAAATAACTAAAACTTGCTGACTTGCTTGTTGAAGGAAGAATAAATATAGTATAGGTCATACAGGAAGATAGTTATAAATATCACCTAAGGCCACTTGACCAGTTGCAGAAATGTGCTCTGTAAATGATATGACTCTTTCTGTCCTTTGGTGGGGTAGTGGATAGAGCAAATTCCCAAAAGCCAGACTTTATTTCTTCTCTCTGGTAATTTATATCTTCTTAAACAAAAGTTCGTTATAAATTTTCATAGATAAAATGTTACAATAAAGGAAAGTTACAGAAGGATGTCAATAGTAAGTAAGTTCAAAGCAGTGTTTCATTTCATAAGCTCATTATAAGTTAAAAGCAGCAGTTTCACATGCCCCTGCTTTATCATAGTTCACATCTGTGACTTCATTCTTGGACCTTTACTCAAATAAATGTTTTTCCCTGATCACCAATCTGTCCCAAGACAATTTATCTTCTTAGTGTATTTTATGAAAACTGATTGTATTACTTATTATGCAGCCTTTACTTAAAATTCTATGAAGAGGGGGAACATTCTATTCTTGATTCTGTCACAAACTTGAGAACATGTTTTGCTGTTATTCATTCTATAGGTTGTATTACTTTAAGGAAACCTAAATAACACAGTATATATTTGATGGGTGGTTAACATTTAAATATGTAAAGAATTTTAAAAGCAAGTCAACAAGTCAACAAAATGAGGATAGGTAGATAGATAGATAGATAGATAGATAGATAGATAGATAGATAAAGAGAGCGGGGGAAGAGACAGAGAGAGAGAGAGAGAGAGAGAGAGAGAGACTATACTAAGAAGAAAATTACCTGAATGAATAGAAAAGTTTCAGAATCTTAAGAAAAATATTCCTTAGGTATACATCTTAGAGTGCTGCAGGGAACAAAGAGTACCTTTTGCAAATTCTTAATCTTGAAGATAAAAGAATTTTAAAATTGACTCTAAAGGAAATTCATGGTGCTGCCTTTATGCCCAGCTCCCAGATCTGAGGCCTGGTGCAGACCTGCGCCCTGTCCACTAAAGTGTGGACACCGAACTTCTCCTGAGACATCCTAAAGGGTCCACTGAACCCAGAGTGGTTGGTAAGAAAACCCAAACACTGCCCTACGCCCTTAGCTGGGTGCAGGGAGCACTCAGAATCCAGCAGAAACCCAAACCCTGAGGCCTGGTGCAGACCCGCGCCCTATTCACTCTGGTGTGGACACGGGTCTCCTCTGCAGACAACCTAGAGGGTCCACTGAACAAAGAGTGGCAGAGGTACCACTGAACCCAGAGTGGCAGAGGAACAATGGAACTAAGAGTGACAGATAACATATCACTCAAAGCAGTGTAAAACTTATCTTGAGACATCCTAGAGGAGACACTGCACTCGGAGCAGTGGGCACCTGATCCTTAGACATCCTATAGGAGACACTGCACCCAGAAGAGCAGACACCTAGCTGGTCTGCTACCTTGGAGGCACCATATCCTGAGGCATCCTAGAGGTACCACTGTACTCAGAGCAGCTGGAGAAGATCACAGAGACATCTGGACCCCGAAGAGATCAGACACAAGCAAGATAACTGGAAAGACAGGCTTCAGTCAGAGACAGCGAGTGCAGGTAGCACTAGAGTTAACCAGATGGCAAAAGGTAAGTACAAGAATCTAAGCAACAGAATCCAAAGTTACATGGCATAATCAGAACCCAGTTTTCCCATCATAGCCAGCCCTGAACACCTCATCACACCGTTAAAACAAGATTCAGAATTAAAATCACTTCTCATGACGATGATAGAGGACTTTAAGAAGGACATAAATCAAACTTTCAAGGAATTTAAGGAAAACACTGATAGACAGATAGAAGCCCTTAAAGAGGAAACACAAAAATTCTTTAACAAATTGCAAGAAAACACAACCAAACAGGTGAAAAAATTAAGCAAAATCATGTAAGATCTAAAAATGGAAGTAGAAACAATAAAGAAATCACAAAGGGAGACTATCCAGGAGATAGAAAACCTAAAAAAAAAAAAAAGATCAGGAGTCATAGACACAAGTATCATCAACAGAATACAAGAGATAGAAGAGAAAATCTCATGTGCAGAAGATACCATGGAAAACATTGACACAACAGTCAAAGAAAATGCAAAATACAAAAAGCTACTAACCCAAAACATACAGGAAATCCAAGACACAATGAGAAGGTAAAACCTAAGGATAATAGGTATAGATGAGGGGGAAGAATCCCAACTTAAAGGACCAGTAAATATCTTCAACAATATTATAGAAGAAAACTTCCCTAACCAAAAGTAAGAGATGTCTATAAATATACAAGAAGCCTACAGAACTCCAAATAGTTTAGACCAGAAAAGAAATACCTCCTGCCACATAATAATCAAAATGTCAAATATACAAAACAAAGAAAAAATACTAAAAGCAGTAAGAGAAAAAGGTAAAGTAACATATAAAGGCAGACCTATAAGAATTACACCAGACTTCTCACCAGAGACTATGAAAGACAGAAGATCCTGGACTGATATTATACAGACCCTGAGAGAACACAAATGCCAGCCCAGACTACTAAACCCAGTAAAACTCTCAATCAATATTGATGGAGAAACCAAAATATTCCATGACAAAACCAAATTTACACAATATCTTACCACAAATGCTGCACTTCAAAGGATAATTGGTGGAAAACTCCAACACAAGGAGGGAAACTACAACCTAGAAAAAGCAAGAAAGTAATCTTCCAACAACCCTAAAAGAGGGTACCTACACAAACATAACTCCACTGCCAATAACAAAAATAACAGGAAACAACATTAATTTTTCCTTAATATCTCTTAACATCAATGGACTCAATTCTCCAAAAAAAAAAAAAAAAGACATAGAATATCAGACTAGATACATAAACAAGACCCAACATTTTGCTGCATACAGGAAATGCACCTTTGTGAAAAAGACAGACACTACCTCAGAGTAAAAAGATGGAAAACAATCTTCCAAGCAAATGGTCCCAAGAAACAAGCTGGAGTAGCGATCCTAATATCAAATAAAATCGTTTTTCAACCAAAAGTAATCAAAAAAAGATAAAGAAGGAAACTTCATATTCATCAGAGAAAAAATGTACCAAGAGGAACTCGCAATTCTGAACATCTATGCCCCAAACGCAAGGGTACCCACATACATAAAAGAAACTTTACTAAAGCTTAAAGCATACATTGCATCTCACACAATAATAGTGGGAGATTTCAACACCCCACTCTCTGCTATGGAAAGATCATGGAAACAGAAACTAAACCAAGACACAATGAAACTAACAGAAGTTATGAAACAACTGGACTTAACTGACATCTATAGAACATTTCATCCTAAAACAAAAGAATATACCTTTTCTCAGCACCTCATGGTACCTTCTCCAACATAAACCATAGAATTGGTCACAAAACAGGCCTCAAAAGATACAAAAAGATTGAAATAATCCATTGTAATTTATCAGATCACAATGGATTAAGACTCTTCTTTGATGTGGACGAAAACAACAGAAAGCCCACATACACCTGGAAACTGAACAATGCTCTACTCAGTGATAACTTGGTCAAGAAAGAAATAAAGAAAGAAATTAAAGACTTTTTAGAATTTAATCTAAATGAGGACACATCATATCAAAACTTGTGGGACTCCATGAAAGCAGTACTAAGAGGAAAACTCATACCTCTAAGTGTCCACAAAAAGAAACTGGAAAGAGCATACACTAACAACTTGACAGCAAACCTGAAAGCGTTAGAACAAAAAGAAGCTAATATTCCCAAGAGGAGTAGAAGGCAGGAAATAATCAAACTCAGGGCTGAAATCAACCAAGTTGAAACAGAAAGAAGTATACAAAATATCAACAAAACCATGAGGTGGTTCTTTGAGAAAATCAACAAGATAGACAAACCTTTAGCCAGACTAACCAAAGGGCGCAGAGACAGTACTCAAATTAGTAAAATCAGAACTGAAAAGGGAGACATAACAACAGAAAGAGAAGAAATTTAAAAAATCATCAGATCCTACTACAAAGGCTTATACTCAACAAAATTGGAAAATCTGGATGAAATGGACAATTTTTTAGATATATACCAAGTAAGAAAGTTAAACGAGGATCAGAAAAACCATCTAAAGAGTCCCATAACCCCTAAAAGGAATAGAAGCAGTCATTAAAAGTCTCCCCACCAAAAAAGTCAGGTGCCAGATGGTTTTAGTGCAGAATTCTATCAGACCTTCTAGGAAGATCTAATACAAATTCTCTTCAAAGTATTCCATAGAACAGAACCAGAAGGAACAATACCCAATTCGTTCTATGAAGCTACAATTATGCTCATACCTAAGCCTCACAAAGACCCAGCAAAGAAAGAGAACTACAGACCAATCTCTCTTGTGAATACTGATACAAAAATACTCAATAAAATTCTTGCAAACCGAATCCATGAACACATCAAAGCAATCATCCATCATGATCAATTTCTTAGCATGAAAGAATCACACTGTCCTATGTTGCTGTGATAAAACACCATACATAAAAGTCATCATAGAAGAGTTCGATGTATCTTATCGTTCCAGAAGAGTAAGAATCCATGATGATGTAGAAGGCACAGCAGAAAAGAACAGGCATGGAAGATGCAGGAGGCTGAAAGAACACATCACCAACTGTAAATCTGAAGATGAGAGACTGAACTAAAGGTAGAGTAAGGCTATGAACTCCCAAAGCCTGCCTCTGAAAATGTATTTTCTCCAGCAAGACCACATCACCTACCCAGACAGTTATCACCAGCTGGGAATCAAATGTTCTAATACCTAAGCCTATGGAACAATCATTCTTAGTCAAACCACTGTCTATCCCTATTGATAGTGATAGATGTAAAATGTGTTCTATATTTATTACAATATAGAATAATTGCGTGTCAACATAAAAAATAATGACCAAAATGACAAATAACACAATAAACTGACAAATGAATTAAATGGATAACTCTCACAGGAAATACAAATGGCCAATAAATATGTGAAAAAAAAATGTTCAAATGTTTACTACTGGGGGATTGATAACCAAAGCCACATTAAGATTTAATCTCTCCCCCATCAGAATGTCTATCAAAGAAAATAAAGAAAAAATGTAAATAGTATTAGGTTGTGATGGCAAAGGAAATATTATGCATGGCTGATGGGAATGTTAATTAATTTACCAATGTATATCAGAATGTAGGATGCTGAAAAGTAAAAAAAACAGAAAGTGAAACAACCATATTATTGTAGGAGAACACAGGGTCCCTTTAGTGGGCTCTTAGTTTAGAAGATAAGCCCAGTCAAGAGAGACAACAGAGGTTCTGGTTAGTCAACAAAAGGATGGACTGGGTATTAAGACTATCTTGTACCTCACTGGTACAAATAGGAATAATTATGCTCTAATTGTATTTTGAGAGAAAAGCTTTATTTTAACAGGAAGGGTAATATGTAGGAGGAGCTAAGAGGGAAGAAGCACCGAAAGGAAAAGATGGAGTAAGGAGAGGAGAAGATGAAGTAGATGAGAAGCTAGGTAATGAGAGAGAAAAAGAGGGAGAAAGAGATAGAGGCATGGAGGCAGAAGTTCACGTGTCTCCACCAGTCAAAAATAGTTTACATATCTAGGTTGGGTATTAGGTTACACTTCTGATTGATCATTACCATACTTATAAAGCCTTTGATTAACATTTTAAAAAAAATGTATAAAAGTCAAATGGAAAAGGGGGCACGGGATAGGGGTTTTTTAGGGAGGGGAAATGGGGAAAGGGATTGGCATCTGAAATGTAAATAAAAAATCCAATAAAAAAAAGAAGATAAGCCCAATTAGAAACAGACTCTGAAGAAAAACCAAAGGCAGTTTTATTGAAGTTTGAGAGAAAAAAAAATGAAGACCTGTCAATCTGAAGATCTTAATAGCTACCAGGAGGGAGCTAGAGAAGAATGTGTCTGTGTCTGTGGTGGTGGTGGGAGGGTTAGTTAGTTTTTTTTTGTATATCATGGTTACGATTCTATTGCAGTGAAAAGATACCATGACCAAAGCACCTTATGAAAGAAAACATAGTTGGGGGCTTATGTAGTTTCACAAGGTGAGTGTATGGCCATCATGGCAAGGAGCAGACGGAAAGCCACAGCACTGGGGCAGTAGCTGAGAGAATGTATCTTAATTTATAAGCTGGTAGCAGAGACTGGACTTGGCATGGGCTTTTGGAACTTCAATGTCTACCCCAAGTGTCACAACTATAATGCCATCCCTCCTAATTCTTCTTAAAACAATCCAGCCACTGAGGACCAAGCATTCAAATATCAGACTATGAGGACTAGTCTCATTCAAATCTGTACAATATGTATCTGATTAAGACCATAGGTCTTCTTTCCATTTTCTTGTCTGTCTTTAGGTGTATCAAGTTTCTTCAAGGTACAGGTTTTAAAGTGCCATGCTTTGCATATAGGATGAGAATGCCCCCCCCCATAGGCTCATATATTTGATATGTGAACCCCAGTTAGGAATATATGCAAAGATTAGAGGTGTGGCCTTAGAAGGAGTCTATGTCACTGGTGGTGAACTTGGAGACTTCAAAAGCTGTCACCATTCTCAGTCTCTTCATCTCTGTCTCCGTCGCCATCTCCCTCCCCTCCCCTTCCCTCCCTCCATCCTCTCTCTCTCTCTC
>JANHMN010000005.1:58209968-58251533 GCA_030674055.1 Rhabdomys pumilio | reverse complement strand
TCTCTCTCTCTCTCTCTCTCTCTCTCTCTCTCTCTCTCTCTCTCCTCCCCCCCCCCCGTGTTTCTCTGTTTCTCTGTGTAGGAGTAGTGAGTCAGCATGTTCTGATTAGCAGCTTTTAATGGCCCATGAACGCCTGACTTGCAAAGGCAACAAAAACAGAAACAAAGACAGAGTGTTACCCGGGCAGCCAGTTGGCTGGAGCCAGTTGCACAGGACAAGGAGTGGGCAGAGGGTATAAAGACACTCTCCACTCTGCTTTTCATCTGGGTCCCAGAATCTGTGTCATTGATTCTGCACCTTCTTAGCCCTTACCCTATTAACCCCTAACCCCAAGGACTGTTTGGGGGAGGGCTACATGTCTGTCCCTTTGTCTCTGTCTCTCTGATTTTCTCTCTGTCTCTCTGTCTCTCTGTCTCTCTCTCTCTCTCTATCTATCTCTCTATCTATCTATCTGTCTATCTATCTATCTGTCTGCCTTGTGGTTGTTGTATCAACACATAAGCTCAGCTCTAGTGTTCCAGTGCCATGGCTGTTTGCCTGATGCAGTAGTTGCCATGCTTCCTGGCTTAACTCTCAGAAATTTAAGCAAGCAATCAATAGAATATTTTTTTCTAAGTTGCCTTACTCATAGTGTCTCTCTTCAGAGCAATAGAACTAAAATTAAGACAGAAATGATTAATTTGGATTAATTCTTAAAAGAAGGAGCAATGTTAGGTCTTTGTATTTTTTTAGCAGTGGCAAAGATGGAGGCAGAGTTCTACACTTCCCATTTTCATGGGTTCTATACCTCTGTGTATTCATATCCATGGAATTCTCTTCAGAGAGTTCCATTCAGGCAAATCTGAGATTCATGGTTTCAGTACAGAAGAGGATTTGAGGGATAGTCACTTTGAAGCTGATTTTAAAAGATTTAAAAATATTTTCCAGTAATAAATTTTGTTCCTTGACAATTAGAAACACTTATATAATGCATTCTTATTACTCCTCTACCATTTTAATCTCTAGCTACTGTGAGTCTTCCATCTTCCTTTCAATCTCTTTTCCGTATTTGTATGTTTTTGTTTTGTGTCACATAAAATTTAATTACTGCTATTATTTTGATCACAGGTCTATGTAATTATCTATCACCACTTGCTGGTATTTCAGCAGAGGTGTTAGAAATGGGTACTAAATTTTCCCATCTACCAGAATTTATATGTTTCCAATAGTTCAGCTATAAGTGTTAGGGTCCCATGAGCTATATTCACTGATATAGTTGGGCCAGTCTTGTGTAGGCTCAGTGCCAGTATCTAGAGTTACTGTGAGTTCCTGATTGCTATGGCCACACTGAGTGTAGATGATGGCTCTTTTATCTGTCTTTCTCCTAATCTTTCAGTTCTCTGAATTTTTCTAACCTCGTTTGTTCAATTAACCTTGATCCTTATGAAGATGCTAAAAGTTGTTTTGTTTCAGATTATTATTCTCGGCATCTTGTGCAGCCATAGATCTCTCTGCATTCACTCCTATTTTCTCCAAAGAAAAAATTCTCTGATGAAGATTGAGAGTAACTTTTATCTATGAGTATAAAAAATAGATACTTGGAAGGTGTTTTAGTGTCAGTTTACTTAGCAGTATTATGTTCTCCCTGAAAAATAGCCTCATTTGTTTTGAAGTGAGTTTGCAGTTCTAGGCATTCATTCCATCTTGCAAACTTAAGTACAAACTAAAAGTGAGTAGTTACTCCTAGAACAGCTGTGTCACTATGGTACAAGAGGGCACTTCTCACTGGACAGGTTGGTATTATAGATGATAGAGTTGATAGGTGAGTAACAACACTAATACACTAATTTCATTATTAAATTTATTTATTTACTCACTTTATTTCTCAATATCAGCCCCTCTCCTTCCAGTACCCTGTCACATAGATCCTCCCCTTCTTTGAGAGGTGGAAGCTGCTCTCTGGGTATCATTTCCCACTCCTTTATACATCATGACACTGCAGGACTAGGCACATCCTCTCCCACTGAGGCCAGACAAGGCATCCCAGTTAGGTGAATGGAACCCACAGGCAGGCAACAAATTCAGGAAAAGTTCCCACTCCAGTTGTTGGGGAACCCACATGAAAACCAAGCTGCACATTTGCTACATATGTGCAGGGAACCACACCATGTATGCCTTTTGGGTTGGTGATTCAGTGTCTGTAAGCCCCCAAGGATCCAGTTTAGTTGATTTGGTTGATCTTCATATGGAGTTTCTGAACACGCCAGTGCTTGTCATTGAATGGGTCTCAATTTGGGCCAGTCATTGGTTAGCCATTCCCTCCGTGTCTACATTATCTTTGGCCCTGCACATATTCTAGGCATGACACATTCTGGGTTGAAGGTTCTGTGGGTGGGTTATGTCTTTATATACTCTCCAAGGAGTCATGCTCAGCTACAGGAAATGGCCACTTCAGGATCCTTATCCCCCATATCGAGGAATATTGCCCCTGTAGGCATCCTGGGGCTTCCTCTCAACCCAGGAGTCTGGCATGTCCTAGTGACTGCTCCCCATCCCAGAGGACTTCAGTTCTCTTTCCCCTGTTTTCTCTACACCTGATTCCCCACCCCTCCCTTACCCTCCCCATCACCTCTCCCCATCATCCCTCCCTTTATCCACCTCCAATATCTATTTTCTTTCCCCCACTGAAAAGATTCAACCATCCTTCCATGGACCTTCTTTGTTGTTTGGCTTCTATGGGTTTGTGAGTTATAGCATGGTTGCCCTATATTATATGGCTAATACCCTATATTATATGGCTAATATCCACTTATAAGTAAGTATATATCATATGTGTCCTTTTGGATCTGGGTTACCTCATTCATGAGGGTATTTTCTAGTTCTATCCATTTGCCAGCAAATTTTATGTTGTCTTTGTTTTTAATAGCTATACATATAACTATCTCATACTATGAATGTTAGGCACCAGGAGAGAAGTTTCCAGCTCAGTTCATGCTTAATTTCTCTGTATTTTGTTAAATAGTGAGTTATACCTTTAGCAATAGGGTCTTATCAAATAGCTCTGATATGAAAACCAGAGGAATGGCAAGAACTTGCATTGTTTGGGGTGGGGGCTTTTGTAGTTTCCAGAGAGTAGGTTTTCATGTGGCTTTTCCATATTCTGTTTGTTTGGGTTAACTTTCCCTTTAATCTCATCTCTAACATTATCTCATCCCCATCCATAATTAAATGGTCCCATTGTCATTATTCTTTCTTTCTTTCCTTTTTTACAAATGTGATATGTTTCTTAATCTCTTAAAATAGCCTACTCTTACACATTATTTCCTTTTATTCCCTAGTTTCTAGATGTACTATAAGTTAAATATACAAAAGTAAACAACTAAGGATAGAATCAAAATGTAAAAGAGTATGCCACATATTTTTCTTTCATTTAGTTAACATTATTCAGTATATTTTTCCAATACCATCTATTTACCTGTAAACTGCATAATTTTTGTAGCAGCATTATACTCCACTAAAATATACCACAGTTTTTTTCATTCTCCATTCATCAGTTGTTTGAAATGTAGGCTGTTTCCATTTTCTAGATATTGTGAATAGACTAGCAATGAATATGTCTGTGCCAGTATCTCTGAAAAACACCCTTGATTATCTGCCAAGGAGAACTAGGAGATGCTCTCATGTAATTTTTAATTTTTTGAGGATCTCTCAGATTGATTTCCAAAGTAGCTGTAACCATCTTATTCTCTTTCTAGAAGTGTGTAAGTGTTCACTGTTCCCTATAGTTATGACATTGTTTGTTGTCATTTGTATCCTAGATGGTGGTCATATGACTGGGATGATGTAGAATCTTAAAGTAGTTTTCTGTTGCATTTTGATAGATAAAGATATTATATGCTTTTTACATCTTTTAACTATAAAATGGAAAAACTAATGTAGAGATTAATACAGATGTTAAAGGAAAGAAAAATTCATCAAGAAAATAATAAGACCAAACTAGTAAGTATAGGCTTCTCAAGGGAAAGTCACAAATAAGCATCTTAGTATTAGCTATATAAACCATTTTAGGTGACTCTCTAGTCAAAATGGCTCAAAAGCTTTCTAAGAAACATCTTTTAATTTTCTTTTATTTTATTTGGAAACAAAGAAATTACAGAATGACTTTGGAGGTGCCTTGGGTGTGATAATACTATCTGACAAGGCAAAACATGGAACCTCAAGGTTTGTACAAAGGGTTTCTTTATGATTAGTCTTTTACTGTACATGGAGTTTATAGAGGAAATCCTAGAAAACTACTGGTTACAGCTGTAAACTTAGAAAGACCTTAAGCAACTGTTGTTAATAAGTTTATGTTGCAATTCTTGATCCTCACCTGGTGCGGAGTGACTTCAACCAGACTTATGTTAGGGGTTCCTTTCTCTCCTGTCCTCATAGTTTCTCTTTCCACCTTCAGTTTTATAAACCTTTGAGATGTTCACAAAATTATGTCTCCATGCCAGCATAGAAGTACAATTCAGAAACCAACCTTTTGAATATAAATTATTTAACAGAATAAATTAAAAATAACCAAAGAAAAGCAAAACACAAACCTGTAAAATAGGCATATGTTACCAGGAAGAAATGACATCTCATAAATGGGCTTCAAAAAATCCCTGCTACCTCAAACTTCCCCTCATTTACATTTTATTTTAAATAATGAGGTGACAATAGAGAGAATACAATTTCTTCCTTAAAATTAGAATGTCACCAAGGTTTTGGGAACTGGGGGTTCACAGATAATTGTGAAGTATGGTTTATTCTCAGTGACTCTTAAGTCCACTAATAGGATCTAAGAATATCAGTCCTTGGCTAGCATACATAAGGCCTTAGGTTCAATTTCTAGCATTGCAAAAAAAATAAATAAATAAAAAATACAAAATACAAACAATGAAACTCTTCGATCTTTTAAATTTTAATTCAGCAATACATTTTCTATTTCAGCATACTTTTTGTATGTTTCTGTTTAAATTTGTAACCAAATATTTATTTCTCCTGCATGCTCTGTAAAGAGAAGTTATTACAAGTTTTAAAATTATAATTTCTATATTGTGAAACACTACTGGTTCAAGTAGTGATTAAACCTTCCAAATTTGATTATCTCATTAACTAACTTTGTTAGTATTTTATGGACTATTTGGGGGTTTCTGAACATATGACCACATCACCTCAATATAGAGAAACTTTTATTACTTTCTGTGTAATTTGCACTTATGTATGTATACATGAATGTATATATGTATTTAATCTATTAATTAAATTTCAAACATTCAGTATTAGAATACTAGTAGTGGATGCAAGCATTCATATCTTATTTCCATGAGTAAGTGATGTTATATTTTTCTTGTTATTCGTTCTTACTGAGACTTATTTCATCTTATAACATATGGACAGCTTTAGAGAGTGTCATATATATAGTTGAAAAGAATATATTCTGTGTTTTTTCAAAGCAGTGATCTGTATAAATTTGTTAGACTTAGTTGATTTATTGTATTGTTCATCATTAGATCCTCTTGAGTTTTTTGTCTTGGTGATATATGTACTTGCCTGTTCTTTCTGAACCCACTCCAAAATTGCTTTTTAAAGTCTGATTCTGTAGCAGTTTCTTCATTGCAGGCTTGTTTCTTGCATTCATCAAGAAACTCTTCCAGCCTCTCACCACCACAAGTTTAAGAGACATTCCTATATTTGTAGAAATCTTCAAAAGTTGCACCTTTTTCCTGGATTCAATTCCTCATTAATTTGACAAGAATGCTATGCAAGGTACTAGGGACAGAGACCACTAAATAACAGAAATTTATTTTGTCCCATTCATGGACTATAGAATTTAGAAGAGAAAGTATTTTCAGAATGTGTTTCTTTTAAGTCTTCTTGATTTAATTTGTAAATGGTTGTACATCTTCAATCAGCCTTTTTGCAAAGATTTGTTCAAAATTCTTATTTAAAACAGTCATGGATTAGAAGCCAACCGAATGATTTTTTATCTTAATTATCTTTTAGCATACCTATAATCAAATAGTTATAATCTAAGATGTTAAGATTCTACCCTGTACATTTGAAAATGTGACAAAAATATTTATAAAAGATCTGTTTTCTGGCTAATAAATGTCTTAATGAAAGTGTGAAATGAAATTTTCCATTAGACTTCAATTATTCCAATCTTACTATATGCTTTCAGAGATCTATTATTATGCATATAAATATTTGTAATTACTATATTTTCTTTTCTTTAATGTTTATTAATGATTTATCATACTTTCTTTCTAATAAGATATTTTAAATCAAAGTTATAAAAATTACATTAGCATTTCAATATTACTTTTTTTGATTACTATTTACTTTCTATATTCTCATGTCATACTTTGTTTCTATCTTTGTATCTAGAGTTAAACATTTATAGAAAGCAAACATATCAATTACCTATTTTGGCTATTATTGATATTATTTCTCTTTAATATGTAAATTTAATTTATTTCCATTTAAATAATTTTTCTTAAGGAAGTACCACTATAATTTTGTTATTTAATTTAACAGTATTTTTGCTTGTCTTTGACAGCATGAATAGCCTTTTGTTCCTTGGTTCTTCTTTTGTAAATTTTTTTGTGTTCAGCTCTCTATTCAATTCTAGTTTTCTTATGTGTACATTTCTGTTGCAGGAGATACTTTAAAACAGCGGCACCCAATCTGTCTTGCAAAGCGAGGCAGCCATGTTCCTGAGTAGGCAAGGCCTATGGCCACGAGCAGAGGCATATTTTTGCTGCTGTTTGGCTCAGACTGCCTGCTTTAGAACAGAAACAATTGGGTTGATAGGTAACAAATCCAAATAAATCTACCTCACTTCAATATTTTATGTTCAACATTTTAAGAGTATCATAGTCATGGTATTCCTGAAGAACAGAATGAATGGCATCAAAACACATGAAATATATTGTGTATAAAATGAAACAACAGAAACCAATGGTGATGCTTAAGTTCTTGTCTAAGGCTGAAGGTCATGAGTCGATTGACTTCCTAAATGACTAGATTTATGTATTTTATAATAAACAGAAAAATTTTAGTAAACATTCAGAGTTGCATCAAATAATATTTATAGCATGGTGAAGTAAACTAGTATTACCCACCCACACATTGCTAAACTACAAGGCTCTTCTCCACTGTAAATATTAGTCAGGATTTATGGCAACTTGAATTGTGTTTAAAGATTGTTTATCTCTGGGAACATCTCAGTAGAAATGGCAGAAAGACTGTAAGAATCAGAGGTCAGGGAGGGTGAATGTGATCTAGTGTTTTCTGGACATGGCAAGGCCAATGCAAAAATAAAGTCATGGCAGATATGACTGCCTGTAAAAGCACACAAGATCAAGGTAGTCAACATTCCATCATTGGGTAAGTGGGATGGCTCACAAGCTGTCATCTGAAACTAAGGTGCTATTGAAAGTGAGTGATTGCTAAGGAAGACTGAGTTAGTTTTCATTAAGGATATAGCCCCTATACTACAGTAGATGACCCCACCCTTATGCATACATGAGCAGCACAAATTTGATTCAGTGGTTTATTTTATAAAAGGAACAAAAGAAGACATGAAGTTAGTGAGTCTAAATGTGAGGATGAATCTGCAAGGTGTTAAGGGGAGAAAGGTTGATGAATATGACCCAATACATTGTATGCACATATGAATTTCTCAAAGCATAATAGAATCATTATATTGAAAAGGCCTTTGTATGCATTTTTTTCTCTTGGAAAAAACAACGTGAGAGCTAGAGAATATTATGTTCCCAAAAGTTCTGGCCATGATAAAAAGAATTGTAAATGACCTTGAACTTGCATAGCAGTGATATAAAAATTACAGAAAGCGGACAAATTTACAAAGAGCGAAACATCTTTTTTATGGGAGCCCAGTAAATTTAGTTTAGAATACAAAATGATTCTGTTCTTTTAAAGAACAGGCTGGGGAGATAGCAGATAGCTAGCTACTTTCCCTTGAGAAATAGTGGTGCAGAGAGAGAGAGAGAAAAAAAAAAAGCCAGTGTTACAGACTGGAGTGAACTGGTTTTTGAGTTCAGTATATCAGCTTTCCTGCCTTAAAACCTCATCATTTCTTAGTGAGTGTTGACTCCAAAGAATCTCAGAAGACTCTAGGAGACTCTGCCTGTTCACCGACTGGTAAGTACACTGTGATTGATGTAAGTGAACTTTCTTAGATTTCTATGATCAAAGTATTATATTTATAATAAAGATCCCCATGTAGACTGTATTTAAACTCAATATCTATGTATAAATACTTATGTTCAATACCCCAGACTTATAATGGTTGTTGGTCTTACAACAACCATTGTTGAGCCTGTTCCTCTTGTTGAATGATCCTCTTTCCCAAATGGAAATAAAAAACTACTAAGAGGCAACTTTGTCTTGAAGATGCAGATTCTGAAATTTCAAAAATTGCTTAAGAGTCTGTTTTATAGTAAGACTTGGCTGTACTTAATTTTGCTTTATCATCAAATTTCAAATCAATGACAAGTGCATTAGTGGCAAAGTAGTGTTATTCATGGGAATAAACTGTCTAAATAAGCATTTCTGGACATGATTTAGACTTTTTCTCCAACTACAAGAAACAGAGGAGAGGCATATTGTATATTGTGACTAAGGAAACTAACCATAACTGGATGTCTTACAACCACCACAAGAGGAGAAGAGCTGGAAAGTAAGTATAGGAAATATTAGAATCAAGACATAATAGGAATAATGTTGCAAGAATAGAAGTTAGAGTCTGGATCTAGAACCAAGAGTTGCTTCCTGGTGAGTTAGGTTTGAAAATATTTGTGAACATGTTTTGCTAGAGTTTTCATTCCATGAATTTTTTCTTACAGTTACTGGTAAGAAACTAGTGTGTGACTTGACCCACTTTTCCTATTAACAGGGTTTTACAAAGGACAAGCACCCTTGTGGCCTGGAACAGCTATTTCTGTCTTCAAAAGAGAAAAAAAAGGAGAATCCTTCATCCTCTAACAGAGGAAGGAACATGGAGAGGAAAAAAGTCTTCTCACAGGTACCAGGAATTTCAGACCCTTTATGTTCTTGATTGGTAACTCAAAAAAGTATCTTTCTCCATTGGTTGGTATTATTTTACTGATAATTTCTATTGGATACTAGAAGATAATGGTGAGTATCACATTTTAAAAATATTTTTATATATTTATATTCCAGATACTGCTCCCTCCTACTCCTGCCTTCCACAGTTCCTCATCCAATTCCCTTTCCCCCTTTGCCTCTGAGAGAGTGCCCCCCCACTGGTCATCCCCCTTCCCTAGGGCTTCAAAGGAAGATGAGACTGAAGTTCTCCTACTGAGGCCAGATCCGTCATTCCTCTGCTATATATGTGCCAGGGACCTTGGAACAGCCCGTGTGTTGCCTGGCTGGTGACTCAGTCTCTGAGAGCTCCCAGGGGTCTGGGTTAGTTGAGACTGCTGGTCTTCTTATAGGGTCACCCTCCCCTTCTGCTTCTTCAATCCTTCCCCTAATTCCTCCATAGGGGTCCCCAACTTCAGTCCAATGATTGGGTGTACATATCTGCATTTGTCTCTGTTAGGTGCTGGTAAGGCCTCTCAGAGGACAGCTATGCTAGGCATCTGTCTGTAAGCACATCATAGCATCAGTAATAGTGTCAGGCCTTGGTCCAAGCCCCACAATGAGATGGATTCCACGTTGGGGCTTGTCACTGGACGACCTTTCCTTTAGTCTCCTCTCCATTTTTGTCCCTGCAGTTCTTTTAGACAGGAACAATTCTGGGTCAGAAATTTTGACTATGGGTTGGTATTCCTGTCCCTCCACTTGAGGCCCTGTCTATCTACTGGAAGTGGACTCTTCAAGATTTGTCTTCCCACTGTTGTATATTTTAGCTAACGTCACCCCTGTGGAGTCCTAAGAGTCTCTCACTGCCAATGTTTCTGGTACATTCTAGAGAGTTCCCCCCACTTAACACCCTCGAGGCTGCATATTTCCATTTATTCTCTTGGCCCTCTGAGCTTCTCTCCTGTATTTGCCCTCCCCCATACCTTATCCTGTTCTCCTTTTCCCCTCCTCCTCCCCTCTGTCACCCAGGTCTTTCCCACCCTCTGCCTCCTGTGATTATTTTGTTTCCCATTCTAAGTGGGATTGTAGGCTCCTTACTTAGGCATTTCTGCTTGTTAAACTTTTTATAGTCTGTAGATTGTAACCTAAATATTCTGTACTTTTTGGAAAATATCCACTTATCAGTGAGTATATGCCATGCATGTTCTTTTGGGTCTGAGTTATCTCACTGAGGATGATATTTTCTAGTTCCATACATTTGCCTGCAAAATTCATGATATCCTCGTTTTTAATTGCTAACTAGTATTCCATTGTGTAAATGAACTACATTTTCTGTATCCATTATTAACTTGAGTGACATCTGGGTTGTTTCCAGCTTTTCACTATTTTAAATAAGGCTGCTGTGAACATAATGGGGCATATATCCTTGTGATATGGTAGGGCATGTTTTGGGTATATGTTCAGGAGTGGTATAGCTGGGGCTTCAGGTAGAACTATTTCCAATTCTCTGAGGAACCATCAGATTAATTTCCAGAGTGTTTATATCAGATTGCAATTTTTAATGTCTATATTTTGTTGTTTTCATCTCATGAATGTTTGATTTTTAATGGGGAGTAGTTAATTGAAATGTGTTACAAATTAATTCTTGTTTGTAAGGTAGATATAAAATATACTTTACTCTAGTGTGTACTACTTAACTATAATACTTTTAGTAACTTTAGTACATGTTTGAGTAATCATTGAGCACTCTCTACATTAAGTAGTAAGAGCTTGACATGTTTCAGATCTTATGCTTTATACATACTTTTACTTGAATTATGTCCTGGATCTCCTTCTGTAATACTGGTTTCATTATAGGGACCTTGCTGATGGACTGATGTTTCTTCCTGAAAAAGATTATTCTCGTGGTAAAAGTAAAGGTGAAATAGGGAAAAGAAAACCATGGGAGATTTATCAGACTCTTATAGATATTTAGAATACTAACAAATTTCTATCCTTATTCCACTGTCTACAGCAGTCAAATGCCACCACCAAGAGAAAACAAGTACAAAGGTTTGGAGAAGTTACAAACTTGCATTGGGAATTGTATAGCTGCTTCTAGGAATAAAGCAAAGGACCAAGTAATATGCTAAAGCATAGGAAAAGATGAGTATACCTGCAGAGGAATATAAAACTCATTTGAATAAAAATTAATAAAACATGATAATTATTCATCTGTCCTTAAAATACATCTTTCAAGTTCTATAAACCTGTAAAACATTTTTATGTTTATGAGAGGAAAGTCCATTAATCAACTTTCTTTCAATATGTAGATGCAATTATCTTTCCATTTTTATATTTTCCCCTTTTATTAAATAACTTGTTTTAACAATGTGAGAAAATGTGGAGAGGAAAAATACCATCTCTGCTTCTTTTAATATGAAAACAAAAATAACAAAAAGAATGTTATCTTTCATTTAGTGCCACAAAGCAATTACCAACAGATTGTAGCTTTGTAAGAAGTGTTATAATAAGCACTTATCTTTAAGCATAGTGATGAAGAATGGATGGTCTATGAAGAAGAATTGACATTGTGTATATTAAATAAATAAGTACTATAAAATTTAATACTTAGCCTGAACCAAAACTGACCACTTAAAGAAAATGAAAGACCCTCTTTGGGCATCTGTGGTCCATATCTTTAGAACTTTCTCAAATGAAGCTTTCATTGCTCATAGTTAAGTAGGTGAAGCAAAGACATCTACTAGTGCTTTATTTATTTTTGTATTGCAAGTACATTGGTTGCAGTTTATCACAATGACAGCAAAATCTATCATCCTCTACCTGAAGCTATAAGAGTGTGTTCAAATCAACAAGTCTTTTCTTCAGAGCAAGTAAACTGTAAATTGTCCTCAGCCAGTCACAGAAACACAATGCAGTCTCCCCGTTAATCTCATAAAGATAAACAGTTTGTGCCCTTAATCTTCAGCAATAGCATGTCAGTGGTGATGATACTTTAAATGTTGCATTTTCTATTTACTGATGTCCAGGAGAAATATATTAAAAAATATTATGCTTGCCTCTGATTATTATTTATTAATTTAGTATATGGAATTTGGCATTATAGATACTTTGTGACTTAAATAGAAAATAGTGTACATAAAATTAGAATCACGTTATCAGAAAAGCAAAGAAAATATCAACAAACCAATGGAAAGAAACTTTTGTATGATTACAACATTCCATTAGTTCAAATTCCATTTTCTGTGTCAACATCGCACACATACATACACATACATAGGGGAGAGAGAACAATATTACTGATTTTTATTCATTTGAAATAAGCTCACCATTATTTTAAAGCAATTACAACTTTGCAGGATTCCCATTGTATATTGAAGAGTATTTATCATTGACATGACACTACTAAGTAACTCCAGAAATTTATTGAATATAGAATTTGAAAAGTTTTTCTATGGATTCATGGCAATAAACATATACTTTTTTCTCATCAATTGGTACATATATCCTTGGTGCCAACAGACTATAGTTTCTGTACAAAACTCCAGTATTACACTTGTAAATGAATTATGGATGTGTAGATTTTAGAAAAAATTGTCAAGAACCAACACTAATATGTTTGTAAAACATAGTATATTACAATGGGAGGGGATGCCTCAGTGGGCCCATGTTGAGATATCTTTTCCCCCACTGAGGTACCAGCTATAAAACCGGTCTAGTATAGAATAGAGTTTATTTGGGGGCATGAGAAGGGTGGTTGACAAGGAAGTAAAGGCAGAGAGAGAGAGAAGGAGGACAGAGAAGGACAGAGAGAACAGACAAAAAGAAGAGAAAAGGCCAGCCTGGAGCAAGTAGAGAGAGGGGAGGAGATGGAGACAGAGGGAGAAAGGGGTCAGAGGAGATAGAAAACAGTCAGAGAGGGGGGAAGAGGCCAAAACAGTTCTTTTTATAGCAAGCCAGGCCTACCTGGCTGTTGCTAGGTAACTGTTTGCCAAAGCATAGAAGGAATGCTAACATGGTAACAAACCCTACCTAGTTAGTTAACATGTCTGTTATACGAGGGTCACTGTGTTAGGAAGCTACAACAAAACACCTCAAGGAGAACAATTTGAAAGAGATAAGATTTGGATTTCAGATGATTTAGTTCATTTTCACTTGGTTTTATTGTTTCTGTGCCTGTCATATAGCAATGAATCATGGCAAGGTTGAATGTGTTAGAGCAGATCTGCTCATCTTGTGACACACAGGAAGTAAAGACAGAAAGCTAAGAATGATCCAGTGACAAGATTTTCCTTTTGGAAGCACACTTGAAGATTGCCTATTTCCTGCAAATAGGCAGCTCTTCTTCCTCTTCCTCTTCTTTTTCTCATTCTTTTTACTTTACTTTCATTTTAAAATTTGATATATATGGGTATTTAGCTTTCATGTATGTCTGTGTATCATGTATGTGCCTCGTGCCTGCAGAATCAAAGAGTGTTAGACACCTTGGAACTGAAGATACAGATGGTTATAAACTCTCAATTGGTTCTTGGGAATTGAACCCAGGTCCTCTAAAAGAGCAATAATTGTCATTAACACTAGAGCCATGTCTCTATCCCCAAACTCTATTTCTTACTAGGTCATCATTCATTTGAACTGATTAAATAACTCATTGATCAAGTTAGCCCTGATGTCTTTATCATCTTTTACTCTTTACACTAGCTAGGGATCAAACTTTTGCTGTGCTCCCTTAAATTTACATATATTTAGTGTATGGGTAATAACTGAATTGTAGAATGGATAAGCAATGGAATAATAATAATAATCAATAATAATAATAATAATAATAAATAATGCATTTTATGAGGGTCCCACATTTGTATGATTACAGTTAATATTTAGAATTACTTAGAAAAAAGAGTTCCTTAATTCATGTGTTATTTTTAAACAGAAAATGTGTTATAATTTAATATTCAGAGTAAAAAAATTCCAAAACTCTTCAACATGTGAGACTTTTGGCCATATTACAGCCAAATCATAAAATTTTACCTCTGATGCCTAAAGACTCATAATTATTGTCTCAGTCATAATTCTATTGCTGTGACAAGATACATGACCATAATAGTTCTTATAAAAAAGAAGCATTTAGTTGGGGATTGCTTGCAGTTTCAAAAGGCTTATTCTATTATCAGCACGGTAATGAACATGGATGTATGTAGGCAGATATGGTGCTGGAGATGCTGAGTGACAGAAGCTGAGAGAGACAGGCCTGAGCCACTGCACCTGGCTTGGGTCCTTAAAAACCTCAAAACTTATCCAGATTGACATACTTCTTCCAATAACGTCATACATCCTCAACCTTTAAACTAGCACCACTTTCTAAATATTTGAATATGTGAGCCTATGTGGGGGAATTCTTATTCAAACCAACGCAAGTCTCTAACTCAAGTGCCAAATGTTCTCCACAGGCTCATATGTTTTGAACATTTGTTGTATCTGATGATACTGGTTGAAAAGGTTGTAGAAATTTTAGAACTAGTGCCTAGTTAGCAAAAGCAGAGCATCGTTAACAGACTTCATTTGCTCTTGGTGCAGATTTGCCTCTCTTTGTTTCTAGATCTGCTAAAATGGGGACAAGCTACACTGTTAATACCTGTTAATGCAGACTAAGCCAACTCAGCCACCATGATTTCCTTGTCCGGATAGACTGCTCCCTTTGAAATCATGAGCAAAATAAATCCTTCCTTTCACAAATTGTTGCTGTTGAGTGTTTTGTCACAGTGGTGAGAAAAG
The DNA here is from genome assembly GCA_030674055.1 of Rhabdomys pumilio. Classification (NCBI taxonomy): domain Eukaryota; kingdom Metazoa; phylum Chordata; class Mammalia; order Rodentia; family Muridae; genus Rhabdomys; species Rhabdomys pumilio. The sequence continues at coordinate 58,236,677 of JANHMN010000005.1, read as the reverse complement.
TGACTAATTCAAGAATCACAAAGTTAAATTTAGTTGATGTTCAAAAGTCTCAATAGTCTTACAAAGTCCAATATTGTTTTGAAATACAAGTCTAAAGTTTCTTTTGAGACTTGTGATGGCTTTCAGCTGTGAGACCCTGCAAAATTAAAAAAAAAAAATTACAGGCTTCAAATATATAATAGTGGAGTAGACATAGGAAACATTCTTAAAGCAAGTCTCAAAGCAGTAGAGAAAACATGGATTTCTAGGGCTTCTTGCCTATCTTTCAGGACATATATAGGTATGATGTGAGCTCTGATTTAAGACACTAGAAAACAAGTTTCCTAAATGGGTTATTTTATTTTAAATTAACTCTGAGTGTTTTAGTAAGATAGGGAACCTGGTTGGAGCCATTCATTAGGTCACATGAGGTGTGCCTTTGAATGGCCACTGGACCCTTGAGTTATTTTGTTTCTATAGCTTTACCAGACACAGCTCACAAGATCTGTCTTCTGATTCTTCTGTGCTGGTTGTCTGTGACTTATTTTCATCTGAGTCTTCTCTATATTACTCACATTTCTAACACCTTGGGTTCTTTCAACACCCTCGATTTCATTATTTTACCTTTAAGCATTCTCTAATGGTATCTGTAATCTGTTGGAATAGTAAGCAGTACCACGTGAGAATACTTCCCTAGAAGAGTGTATTTTATTATCCTATTAATGAAATCTAAATACTTATTTCAAAAGATTTATTTGAATAATTATTACATTATTATAGTTTTCTGTGACTATTACTAAAATATTTTGCAGTTTTTTAACATTAACTGATAAATAGTGTAGATTTTTAGATCCTTAGATCTTAATGTGTACCACACAGTCTAGGCAAAGACAGCAAAGTAGAGAAAGAATTTCAATGCTACAGAGTTTTGCTAAGTAATGCATATAAATGAGCTGAGATATTTAATTCAAAAAGTGTTAGTGCCTTTCCTTATGCAAATTTACTATAATATACATGGTATTTTTCTCTTAGCATCCTTATGAAATAAGTAGGTTTTGAAAGTGACCAATAAAAATGCTGACACATCTCATTATAAGGTATTACTCTGTCTTGAATATCAACCTTCACTTTTCATTACTGTGATATAGCATGGACATTTTGATGTGTTTGAATGTGACAAGTCACCTAGGAATGTCATGTGTAAAAATTCTGAGTAAAAAATGTTTATTTTAAACATAATCTTATATAATATGGCATATATAAATATATATGCATCTATTCATATATATATAGTGTGTGTGTATGTGTGTGTGTGTGAGTAAAATTCCATAGTCTCTTACTGAAGTATTTAACGTTGCAGAAAACAGTTTCTGTGATTCAGAATGGTAGCCTAAAAGAAGTATGGATGTGTTGCTATCAAAAGAGAGTCTAAGTGCATTTTTTTTATAGTTCCTGCATAACTATTTAGAATATTCAAGGGTTCTTGGGTCAGCAGCTTCCTATTTATTCAAATTTATATTGACTAGCTTCAGAAAACAGATCTGACAAAATGATTAATTAGCCTTTATAGCTCATTGGCAGGCTTTAGTTTAATAAAATTAGCACAGCTCAAGTTCATCTTTAAATACCATCATGATATTCATATTAAAAATGTCAAATTGCATTTTTCAGTTGTTACAAAATTCAACATGACTTATTCTAAATTTATAATGATAACAATGAAAAACCCAACAGGACACTTTATTTAATATATAATGTCCACAGCAATCAAAATATTTTTAGAATGTTTATTCACTATAGCAAGGTGTATAGATTTGCATTTCAAATACAAAATGATGCCAAAAAATTTATGCATTGAATTTATCTTTAATAAACTAACTAAAGAATGATGTAATGTTCTAACATTTAAATTGGTATGTTTGATTTTCTTTGTTACTTAGATAAGTTCCTACAAATTTTGGCTAAAATAATTTACATATCAAATCACATTAATATCACAACTGAATTATTTTTGTCATGTATTCCCAGAAATGAAGTCATTTCATCAAATACATAAATATGTAATGACTTGATTTGACTCTGTGCAGAATACATATGTCAAGTAGAAAATTTCCCAAACTAACACCTTATCTTTTAGACTTCATTCCCTGCTCCTTCAGAATCTTTCATGTCTCATTTTATGATGACTCTCCGCTTCCCACTGCTCATACTAAACATTTAAGATGGTTTGAATACATTTTCTGTGTGAATGCATATCTCTTTGTGTATTTAACATCCACATACAATCTATTAAAAATCAATTAGTTGTATTTTTAAAATAATATCTTCAAACTATGACATCAATTTTATCTCACCCTGGTCTGAATTGTTATATTATATATAGACCTATATTTGTTCTATTCATAGACTGCTCAGATATATATTCCTATATAGTATATTTACAGAGTAATTTCAGTAATCCTATAAAGTCCATTTAGTAAATAATAAATTCAAACTCTTTGCAATGCATACAAATTGCCTCAAGATCTTCTCACGCTAACCTACGCCATTTCTCTTTACTACTATCTTTTTATTGAATATTTTATTTATTTACAATACAGATGTCATCCCCTTTTACAAGTTTCTTCTTCACTCCTTCTTAATCATCTGATCCCATGTAACATGCAAATATCTCTCTGACCTCCAGGCATTCATATTAGCGTGTTGCTTTACCTAAAATGCTTTTCTGACAGTATTTTCTTATGCTGTGTATGTCATTTCTTACATTTATTATTTAATACTTTTTACTTTGCTAAAATACACAGTCTATGATGTAAAGGATTATTACTTGCATTTTTTCTTGATACATGTCATTTTTGATTTTTGGTGGTGTCAAGGAATAGGGGACAATCTTACAGAATTACAATTTAAACTTTGTACTTGAACTACATACTTTTGTATATTTAAAACATTCCAAGAGTCAGGTGTTTTAGTTTAATATTTGAACTTGTCTCTTGGAGCTTCAGTGATACTATGAAATATACTCTTAAGATGAGAGTTATCTAATTAACCCATTCCCCAACTTTTCCTTTCTCAAATGTCCTTTATTTTCTAAATTTCAGTGTAAAATACTAGGTTTGGAATGGAATGCAAGTGTTAATCTTTCTGGTTTAATATAGTGACCTATGCATTATTTTTCATTCCCTTTCAGCAACAGAATCCATAAAAATATAACAGTAATTAAGCTTAAATATGTGTATTTTACTTAACTGAAAAAGTTGGAAGTTTGTCTTAGTGACAAAGTGACCATCAAAGACAAAAGCCTGCTGCACTCAGGTCACCAGCACTAAAAAGGAAATCACAAAAATGACAAAAATAGAGATTTAGCTGTAGAATAGGATCTTGTAAATGTCTCTCAAGCTTACTGGACCTGAGAAAATGAGGCAACTCCTATTTTGGAAGGAATATGCAGGCATTTTCTCTTGGAAATACAGGGTATCTATAAAAACAAAAGAAATGATAGAAATTATAGAGTTTGAAAAATACACATTTTCATGTTTTAATACTTAACTGTGGAAAAATTTGTGACCTTTTTTCTGGATCAATATTTGAACAGGCAATTAATTTTTATATTATTATTGCTGTTGTTACTATTATGCTTTTGAAAGACAGGATTTTTCCCACTGGTTTGGCACTGAGTGGCCTGGTCTGGAACATACATTGTTGTAAAGGCCTTGAACTTATAATGATCTATCTGCCTTTTCCTCATGAGAGGTCAGGGATTAAAGGTGTGTGCCACTATCCCTTCCCAAAACTGGTAATTTTTATTGCCTCCATTTTATATTCTTACACAGGTGGATACTCTTTATGAATATAATAGTCTAACAATTTTTAAAACTTGGGTGTAGACCTGTAGTTGTCAGATCAAACACTTGTGATAGAAGCCTCAGTTTATCTTGTAGGTTAGAGTTTACTAAATACAAAGATTCTGAATAATATATGTACTTTTAAGTATCTGCTGTAAGTCCCTTCTCAAAAGTTTTCATAGTAAGAATTCATAGTAGGAAAAGAGTTTTGGTCTCTTTTAACATAAAAGAAATTTAATATAAAGGAATCTAATAAAAAGTAAAATGGTACTGAACAAACGTTATGATCCTTATAATAAGTGAAGAACACAAGCAGTATGGCAAAAGCTAGGAATGAGGATCTTTTACAGGAATCGCATAGGGGAGAAAATTATTTCTCTGGCCTGACTGACAAGGAATAGCATCCCAAGTCACAATAAGATCTTTTCACCCTATATCCCCATGTTTCTTCCAACATGTTTTATATGTGTGAACAAGTATGGCACAGGTCACAGGTAGGATTTTTTTAAGTGCTTCACTGTTTCCAGTGATTGGTCTTAGTTAGCACATCTCATAGATACACATACATTGCTCTCAGTCAAGTCCATGAAAGGTTTACAAATGACAACTATGAACATAATATAATCAAGGCTTTGCATCAAGATGAACTTGTAGAAGTTAACTAAATTGGAAGTCCAAAGTATAGTAAGACTAAGTCCAATGTTTTTTTTTTTCCCTTAGAATTCAGTTAATCATGAACAGGTTTAGGATATAGTATGTAATCAGAATGAGTACATAGTTATAAATGATCTCAAAACACAATATTAACTTGGTTACAGGTTGAGCAAAAGTTTAATTTGTTAAGGCATACTTTAAACAAACTTTCTCAGGAAACCATTCCTACATATGTAGACTTAATCCTTTTATGAACAAAAACAAAAAAATATGAACATATACTAAGTTGTTGCTATTACTTTAAACAATAGAACAAAGTGGGGTTTGGGATTTATCTTTGTATCTTTCTATTGAAAAAGGCACATATGCAACTTAATTTTTTTAAATATTCAATTATTTTTGTTATAATGTTTAAATCTCTCCAAACATGTATTTTTAAAATTACCCAAATTGCATGTTTTTAATTAATAAGGGTATTTTCACACAATAAATTCTGATCATAGTTTGACCTCCCTCATCTCTTCCTAGATCCTCCTTACCCTTATAATTCCATGCCTTCCTTCTTTCTCAACAAAACAAACAGGCTAATTAAAAAAACAAACAAGAAAAAAATAACTAATAAAATTAGAAAAATAAAGAAACTAAGAAAGAGTAGAGAAACACACATACAGACACATACACAAACAAAACCTATGAAATCTCTAAATTGAAAACTACAATAGACAAGCAAATAGCCAAACAAAACTATATGAAACAAAATATCTCCAAAAATATCCATGAATGTGTTTTGTATTGACCATGTGCTGATGGGCATGAGGTATGTCTCTAAGTGTGCATTATATACCCAAGAAGGTTTCCTTGAAGAAACTCATTTTTCCATTGTGAATGATTGTTAGTTAGGGATAGCTCCATAATTAGGGATGGGAGCTCATGTGTACTTCTTCATCTCAATGCTGGGATCCTATCTTGTTTGGATCTGTGAAGGCTCTATGAAGGGTGTCACGGTCTGTGTAGTCCTCAAATGTGCATCAGTACTGTTGTATATGGAAGCTACTGTGAACTGGCAATATCCATCCTCTCTGACTCTTACAGTCTTTCCCCCCTTTTGCATTGCTCCTTGAGCCATGAGGAGAGGGGTTTGATGAAGACATGCCACTTAGTACTATATGTTCCAAGAGCTTTCACTCTCTGAACATTTTCCAGTTGTGGGTCTTTATGTCTGTTCCCATCTCCTACAGAAGACAGCTATTCTGATGCTAGCTAAGTGAGACACTGATCTCTAAATATAACAGAATGTTCCAAGAGTCATTTTATTGCTATGTACTTGTAGCAGAAAGAATAACATTTTGTTTTTCTGTAAGTCCATGGCCAATCTAGTCTCATATTCTTGGCCACCTGAACAAGGTCATGCATGGGTTTTAATACTATGGAGTGGGCCTTAAATGTAATCAGATAAGTGGGAATTACTATTACAACACTTATGTCACAGTTGGGCCACTGTGTATCATGCAGGCAACCCAACACTGTATATAGAAGAGTTTGTAGCAGGGTTGTTGCTTATCTATCTCCTTTGAAATGTTCTTTGTTTTATTCATCTTGATAATTCTGACTAGCAAAGATAAAATTTCAATGTATTTTTGATTTGTATTGCCTTGAAGACTAAAGTTAATTTCTCAAGCACTTGCCATTTGTGTTTCATTGTTCACGAGCTCTCTATTTAGTTCTGTAGTCTATATTTAGTTTGGTTATTTGTTTTCTTAATATACACTTTTATTAGTTCATTATATTCTTTTAATATCATCCTTCTATCGGATGTGTAATTAATTAGTAAAGGTCTTTTCCCACTCTTTGGGCTGCTGTTTTATTATTATGATTGTGTCTTTTTGCCATACAAAAGAATTTCAGATTTATAAAGTCCCATTTATTAATTGTTGCCATTAGTGTCTGTGCTAATGGTTTTCTGTTTAGAAAGTTTTTTTCTTGTGCCAATGAGTTCAAAAGAATTCCCCACTTTCTCTTATGTCAGATTCTGAGTATCTAGCCTTATGGTGAGGTCCATCAGCAATTTAAAATTGAGTTTAGTGCAGGGTGATGAAGATGGATCTACTTATACTTTTCTATATCCATCCATCCAATTTGTCTAATACAATACTTCAAAGATGCTAAGTTTTTGCCTGTGTGAATTTTTGGCTTCTTTGTTAAAAACAGGGGTCTGTACTGTGAGAAATTATGTCTGGGTCTTTAATTGATCACCATGTCTATTGCTATGTTAATGTCATGCCATTTTTATTTTTACAATTTGAAACTGGAGATGGTAAAAAAAAATCAGAATTGTCCAGAGAGACAGAGACCAAAGGGTGGTTCCAAGTATGAAGCAAGAGTTGGAATCTCTAGTGAATGCAGTTGAAATGGAAGGAGGGGAATCTCTAAGAAGGTAGTCTTCAGGGTAAGGGTGAGAACAGAGGGACAAGGATAGTGTGGTTCATCTAACCAATTCCTTGACAGGTGTGGCCACAGAGGATCCCCATAGAGAGTGTAATCTCGGTATAAGTAAGTTACACAAATAGATGGTGTGATGGGGAGGGGAGCAAATGCTGGTAAAGCTCAATGTTTGGCAGAGACCCTGAAGGAGAGAGGGAGGAAAGGTATCTGAAAGCAGGCTTCTACAGGGCTCAGTAGAAGAGAGAAAGAGAGAGAGAGAGAGAGAGAGAGAGAGAGAGAGAGAGAGAGAGAGAAGCACTGGACACAATGATGATCATCAGGTTGGACCCAAAATATTTATTTTTACTGTTTGTCTAACTGATGTACTAAGTCAGAAGCTAGTAATCAGCATAGCCCTTTCTGGATATAATTCCTTCATTCCATTCCTAATGTGGTAAATCACTTATAGGCTGACAGCTCGGCCTCAGCATGTAGTTAACGTTCAATGGAAGATTCCTCACATCTTATGTCCTTGCCTAATGCCATCGCATGAGGGTTTTTTTTTTTTTTTTTTTTTTTTTTTTTGTGGATATCAACATGCTTTGTAGCTTCTCACATGTTTTAAGGGTGTCCCCATAATCATGTGGCATGCCATATTTTTCAAGGTGGTACTCAAGCCCTTACTACAATGAGAAAGATGTTCACTTTTAATTCTTCCAAATTGGTATTTTGGCAAATTGGTATATTGGGCCCCTGTTTGGATGCCTAGTAATGTTTGGTTTGTCTGTTGGTTATTTTTTTCAGGGTTTTTTTTTGAAGGGGTTGTTTTTAGGAAATGTAAATCTGCCATCCTAGCAGGGATAGCTCCTATAGGCCAAAATATTACTCATCATTCAAATAGATCAAATTGAGTAAAATGAGTATATAAGAAGCTATTTAAAGAATGGTAAACAACTATACACAGCTATTTTTCCCCAAAGTCACTACCCTACCTCTACCCTCCCATCATATAAAACTGCTATTTGACATGTTGCAAACTCTAAGGTACAACTAATGTGAGCCTCATTTGAAAACATCACCTTGTGATAAAGTAGTATACATGCCTATAGGCTAATACAAGAGAAACCACAAAAATCAACAGTCTCAGAAAGGATTTTATAGTTATTCTGGTTTTGCCAAAATCAGGAATTCTGCTAGTAAACACTGCCAAACCACAGGGAAGACAGCTTGTTTCCCTATACTCTGATGTGCATACCAGCTGAATGGTGACTTGCTGCCAAATGGAGTTATTCTGGCTAGGATTCAGAAGACTATTTTTACTGTACAGAGATCTAAAAGAATAATGTGGCTTCTAAGCATATTCACTTATTATTCTAGAAGAGAAATTCGAACTATTTAACAGAATTAAAGGCTATTAATTAGAATAGTAAGAAATATTAAAAATAAATAGTAGCAACTGCCATCAGTGCAATGAAAATTATGAACAGTTTGGTACGGTTGCCAGTCACACTGAACTCTATAGTTAGATAGAAGATCAAAAGTACAAATTATTTAGTACAATCAAACATGCAGCAGGGTGATTATGAAAAATCAAGATTATTTAAGTCAAAGAATGCATTTTTTTGTATATATCACTTGCCTGTATTTGGTGTGTTAAGGCAAATATTAATTTTCTATACCAGCTGATTTACCTACTTTACCTGTCAGAGTAAAGTACTTGTGAGAATATACAACATATAATTAGTTTGTTTTGGCCTATAAAGAGATGAGTATAAGTATTTAAGTAGCTTTCTTCAGACACACAAATACACACACACACAAACACACACAAACACACACACACAATTATTTTTCAACTTAAATCTCATGTCCTATTGGGAAAGGTTTGTAAAATTTAAATATTTTCTCTACCATTTTTATTAATTTTATTAAGTTTGCATCAAATGCTTTCTGTACCCTAATATCTAAAATATAAAGGAATATCTGAAATGTAATAATTCATGAATAATAAAAATTTATTTCTATATCATCATGGATGCTAGAAGTTCATCACTGAGAGGTGTATCAGAAGAGTTTTTTCCACAGTATTTCAAGCGGGAACAGTTTTTGACAGACAAGAAAGGTGTGTAGAAGACACAAAGCCTAAGTAGTTTTTATAAACATATTCATTCTCTAGGTAGCTCCTTGACTATAATTAATAAAGATAGAACCCTAGAGTGCTAGTCATTTCTTAAAGATTCCTTTTATTTCTATACCCTAAAAACTCACAATAGGGATTACATTTTAGACAAAGTGTTCATGAAATCATTCAAACTATAGCATGTATTTGGAGAAAATCAAGATATAGGCATAGATTGGTACTGTTTTCAAACTTCATCAACTAAGCTTTTTTTTTTTTTTTTTTTAGGGATGGCTGTTTTTTTTTGGGGGATGGCCGTTTTTTTGTTGTTGTTGTTTTTTGTTTTTGCTTTTGGTCTTTTTTTGTTTTGTTTTGTTTTGTTTTTAGGGATGGACAGCAAGTGCAGACTCAGATCTGGACAAAATGCAAAGAACAAGGTTCTGTGGTGTGTTCATCCCTAAGTAGAAGTTTAACATACCCCTCCTCTACAGGGATCATTACAGAGCAATGGGAGAGAAAAATGTGAGAGCCAGAAAGGAGAAGTGCAACAAAACAGTGTCTCATGGGCTTGCACTCATGAAGACATTACAGCTGTGCTCTCCTGAGCAAGACTTAAACAAGAGTGGGTGACTGCAATTGTCACTCAATGAGTGCCAAGGTCCAGCCTCATCTTGGAAAGAGGTTCTGAGAAAAGGGTGTTTGGGAGCACAAAAAAGAACAACTTGAAGTCAAATCCTCAGTCCAAGCTGCTGCCTAGGTTCTGTCTGTCTGTCTGTCTGTCTGTCTGTCTGTCTGTCTGTCTGTCTCTGTATCTCTATATCTGTCTCTATATCTTTCTCTCTCCGTCTCTCTATATCTGTCTCTATATCTTTCTCTCTGTGTCTCTGTCTTTTTCTGTCTCGCTCTTTGTCTTTCTCTATTTCTCTCTCTCTCTCTCTCTCTCTCTCTCTCTCTCTCTCTCTGTGTGTGTGTGTATGTGTGTGCATGTGTGTGCACATGTGTGCTTTTTCTTGATATTCAAAAAACTCTCTAATTGAGACAGAGCTCTCTGCTAGTAAAAACTGTAAAAGCTATCTGGAGGAAAAAGTGCAATAAAATTTATTGAATCTTCCTACCAAGTCAGAAATTTTGTTAGAAAAACTTATTGAAGAGGTGTTTTTCCTCTCCAGACATCTCCAGATGAAAACCCCCTCTCAGTGACCCTCACTCAAGTCTCAGGAAGTCACTGCCACCCAAAAACTCGAAAGACACCAAATCTGGATGCAAATAGCAGAGGCTTTATTCGGGAGAGATAGCCGGCTAACGGTCAATTTGTTTGCTCACTCAGGAGCTGAGTTGACAAAGACAGGATGGCTGAGGGGCTTTTTAAAGGGCAAAAACCACAAGCCAGGAGAGTGAGGAGGGGGTGAGGGGTTGCTAAGAATATACAATATAAAAATAGCAGAACATTCCAGAGGAACTCAACCTATGTGAGTCAGGGTCATGTGAAAAACACTCTGTATACGCATTCTTCTCAAAAATGTGGTCTTGCCATGTCACTGTGGTCTTGCCCTGTCACTTGCTCAACTATTTCTGTGTCTCCAGACATGGCCCTGCCCTGTCATTGTGGTCACTAGTTTCTCAACACCATCTAGATGACTTGCATTCCTCTCTTCCCTTTGTGATTAACCAGTTCCTGAAACCGGTCAGTCTACATTTTTAGCTTGCTTTGTAGAGTGAAAAATTATAAAGACCATTTTATGAAATATATATAGGCTTTTCCTTTACCTGAGCAAAAGAATGCAGGCTCCAGAAGGTAGAACTGAATGTAAGATTTCAGGCCTTCATTGCCCCGAGATATTCCGGGTGGAGGGCATTATCCCTGAATCAGAGGACACTTGCTAAATTACATTCCTCAAGCTTCAGGGAAAAGAACCCACCTGTGGGTGTGAAAAGCCCAAAGCAGGAAGACACATTCCTGACCACAAAAAGATGCATGTCACCTAGGTAGGACTGCGACTGGAGCAAGTGAGAAATAGTTTAACCTGAAATAGTCAGTAATAACATGGTAAGACTACTTTCTTGAGAAGAATGAGTGTGCAGAGTGATTTTCACATGATCCTGTATCATTTAGGTTTGGGCTCCTCTGGAATATTTCTCTATTCTTATGTTATGTATCCTTGACAAACCCTCACCCCCCTTCCCACTCCCCTGGTTTGTGGTTTAAAAACCCTCCACAAACTGACTGACTTTGTCAAACTGTACTCCTGCGTGAGTGTGCAGTTTGAACGCTGATTGCCAGCTCTCTTCCCTAATAAACCTCTGATGATTGCTTCCAGGTACAGTGTCTTGGAGTTTGTGGGTGTTTGCGACTTCCCGAGACTTGAGTAAGGGTCTCCCTCATTTGGGAGTCTTCAGCTTCAGAAAAAATTTTCCATGCCCTTTAAAGTGAGGCCTAAAGAAAAGCCTATAAACATTTTGTAAAATGATTTCTATAATTTTCACTCTCCACAGACAGCTCAGTTCTTTCTAGAAAAAATTCTGAAGAACTGCTACGGCTTTCTGGTAGCTCATCTCAAGCAGACCAAACACCTAGTTTTTTGTTTACGTATCAATTCAGTCATTTACTTTGGATTTCCTTTTGATTATCCTATGAATCAGCAGCCTGTGACCCAAGCTCTTTGATTTTCAGAAGACAGGAAGTAGACATTTCTTAACATTGCAAGAGATCAGAGATCTGTCTGACTTTGTTAAGCACAGAAAATAAGCTTGTTGAGTAGACCCTGCCCTTAAATGACCATTTCTACCACACTTGTTCCTGGCCACCTGGTGGCCAAGGCTGACTTTTAACTCAGGAATCTCCATGCCTTTCTATCTTTTTGACAACCTGGCTCATTAATGAAGCTGGTCTGTTCCTTTAAGTTTGTGGAGCCTCTTATAAAATTCATATTGGACCCTTATATTTTTGCATATTGAGAAAATATATATTTTAGAACTCATGTATTTATAAACTTTCCTATAGCCTTAAGGGCTGTTCTGAATGCCCCAGTGTTTACCATTTTGCTGAGACATAGCCACACCCTCAACTCCTGGACTCATGCTGTTTCTAATTATCATGGAGTCATTAACATTAATGTGGAGGATATTTCTCAGAAGGAAAGAGTTCTCCTCAGCTAGTAATAGAAAAGATGCACATTATTACACAAATAAGCCCTATGACCACAACAGCCAACCACACTCATGAAGGCTCACACTGAATGGGCCTTGTCCCAGAGCTAGGAACTACATCACTCTTTCTCTACCAAGGTCAACCCAGGCTAGGCACATGCATCTCCACAACAGTTGAAGAACTATGGGGAATTAATCTGTACAGGGAGAGGATGTGTCATTTTGTTCAGTAGTTTAGCATTTAAAAATTACTTGTGTTCCAGTGAATAGCCCTCCACTCATATTCATGAAAAACATTATGCAAGGTATATATAAAGCACACACACAAACAAATTAAAGTAGAAAGAACATTGCTAGAAGAAGTGATTAAGCAGGGAAGGGGTATGAGAGAGGGTAATGGCATTGTAAATCCCCAAAACTCAAATATATATATATATATATATATATATATATATATATATATATATATATATGTGTGTGTGTGTGTGTGTGTGTATACATATGTAATATATGTGTGTATGTGTGTGTGTGTAAGAAGTTGTCAAAGAATAAAAATGAAGAATACTTGTAATTAGATAAATCATTCTCAACATATAGGGATAATATGCTGTGTTAATTGAATTTAGAAGGGTCAATTTAATTTGAATATAAGAAAACACAACTTTGTAAATTATTTGTGCAATGATCATAATAATTTAAAATATTACCTGATTATTTCATTCTGGTGTCAGTTATCTTATCAAAGTACTAAAACAATTGAAGCTACTATGCCAACATACTTATGAAAGCCTAACTTTCAGGTAGAAAACTTTATAAAGCAAAACTTTATATTTTTTACAGCCTAAAATTTTACATTGGAAACTAATTCCTAATGCAACACCATTAAAATATAGAAACAATTAAGAAGTGAATAGATCATGAGGTTCTGAACTTATAAAGGAGCATCAAGGAGAAAACAGGGGCTAGACCTAGGCACTCCTGACATTTGTATCAAATATGCAGCTTGGTCTCCATGTGTCCCTTACAACTGGAGTAGGACTGGGGAAAGGGGATCTCTGACTCTCTTATCTGCCACTGAATCTCCTTTCCCCTTACTTGGACTACCTTATTAGACCCTAGTGAGTATTATGGTTTGTATATGCTCAGCCCAAGAAATGGCACTATTAGTAGGAAGGTTGAAATAGATGTGGCCTTGTTGGCATAGGTATGTCAGTGTGGGTGTGGGCTTTAAGTCCTTTATTTATCTGCCTGGAAGCTAGTATTCTGCTACCAGTGTTCAGATGAAGATGTAGAACTCTCAGCTTCTCCTGCATCATGTCTGCCTGCCTGGATGCTGCCATGGTCCCACCTTGATGATAATGGACTGAACCACTGAACCTGTAAGCCAGCCTCAATTAAATGTTTTTCTTATGAGAATTGCCTTGGTCATGGTGTCTATTCACAGTGGTAAAAGCCTAAGACAGTGGGAAAGAAGGTATTTCGTGGTGATACCCAAGGGACGGTTCTCCTCTGAGAAAAAGAGGAGGGAGTAATGGAGGAGGGATTTGTAAGAGTGAGACTTGAAAGAGAAGACAGAGAGGGTCTGCAATTGAGTTGTAAAGTGAATTAAAAATAAATTATGAAAAAAGGCTCAAGGATCATCAAGGGGGATTTCTGTAGTTCTATCACCATATGGGTTTGAAAGAAGAAGGTGCTCTTCTGAAGAAGAAAGAAAATTTTAACAAGACACTGAATCTAGACTTGTACTTACCATTCATTATAGAACTATATAAAATAAATTTCAACTGTGTATAATTGTAGTTACCTAGTGTAAGGTTATTTTATAATCTTTGTAATAAATTAAGACAGTTATCTAATGGGGAATATGAATTGGGTACCAACAGAAAGGTAAAAAGTTCTGAACTGTGTTAGTCAAGTTCAAATTATTTTCATATAATTCATCATATTTTAGCAATTATATATTTGTGGTACTGAAAGGCTCTAAAGATGTAAAATCATCTTTGTCTTTTCTCATTTCTTTTTTTTTTAATAATAAGGATCAACTTTTGATTTAGGCTCGTATCAACTGATAGCTTTAACTTCATTGCAATATAAAATGATTGAAACAATGATTTATTACATTCTGTCATTCTTTCTATAGAAGAATAATCTTCTTCAGTATTAAAGTAGCTTTCAGAAAAATCAGTCAACCATAGATCATGTCATAAGACTGTCTTCTGATCTTAATAAAGTATTTTGTAATAAGGAGTTTTAATGTGATACAATTATAGACAGTAAAAAATGTAGTAGAGTGCTTAAGAAAGAGATACAGAGATGGAAATTCTGATAATTTTAAATGTATGGATTTCTTGTAAATAATAAATATTTCACATAAATAGCCATTTTCCTTGTTCTGATTCATAAAGTAAATTAAGAAACACTGGCAATATTTTTCTGAACTCATTTGTATATAATTTGTGAGAATAAAATAAAAATGCCACAATATATTTATTCATTTACATGCTACTTCAGGTATTTCTACATAAGAATTATATTCCATAAGAAAAATGTACCTAATATTGATCAAATATACATCTCCTCTTTTTATAAGCCTTTAAAAATATGCTTAGTATGATACTCTTTTCAGTATCATACAGTTTATAGATACTTTTATATTATGTTGTTTAGTTCTGTACAGTTCACTAAATTATTTTTTATCTCAGTTCTTCACTATGTTTGAATAACACGAAACATCCATGTCCTCAGAGTGTGAGTTTTTAAAAAGTCACTTAGATTGTTAGATTACTTATAAGGATAGGCGATGAGTTATTTCACATCCTCATGGCACTGAATTAGATTGCTAAAGTACAACCTTCACAATCTATCACTTTTTCAGGTCTTTTAAGTGCCATTGATATCATTTTGGCAATTTCAATCACTACAGTGAGGATGAGCTTTAAGAATTATTGATGTCTATTATATACTAATCTGTCAATGCAACAATGTCATTTTGGTGTAGCTCCCAGTTTGTATAGATATTAAATGAAATAAAATAGGAGATAAAGCACTTTAAAAGACCTTATAAAATCGTTCAGGAGTATCAAATAATAATTCCATGACTATAATTTATCACTGAACAAAGCCCAAGTAGCAAATAAAAATTAAGTATTGAGTGTTAAACAGTTTTGCATAAAAATAAGGTGTTTCACATCTATAAGATGTTTGAGTTTGTTTATAATATGTCAAGGAATGTTCTCTTGTTGAAATCCAAGTATTCTAGTTTCACCCAAAATTTTAAATGGAGAGGTTGTGTTTAGTCATATATATTTTTCAGTGAAAAATTCATGGACAAAGCTAATTGTTTGATTTTTATAGTAGTTGAAAATGTAGCTGTGAAATCACATCAAAATTTAATAGAATAGTCAGAGCTAATAAGAGGAATGTGAAAGTGATTAAGTAATGCAATTATGTCTCCATTAACTCCAAGAATATAATTGTCTTAAAAAGGTTGTATGTTTTGAACAATGCACACCTACTTATAAACTAAAATATTTCAAATATTGCTCTACTTATTTTTTGAAATCCTCAAATTGCTAAAGTCAGCATATATATATATATATATATATATATATATATATATATATAGCTTTTCAGACTTGGCTGTATTTTATTTTAATAATCATCAATAGCTTAAATTTTTTAAAAAATTTAGCTTATCTCATTATTTTATGGGTCTGACATTCTGACATTTTGTATATATATATATGTATATATATATACATATACATATATATATATATATGCACAACACACATACCTGGTGCCTTCAAAGATCAAGAAAGCATCAGATTCTCCAGAACTGGAGTTTCAGTTTTGAACATTCATGTGGTTTAGTGGGAATTGATCATGAGTCCTCTGGAGGAGCATCAAGTGTTCTCATCCACTGAGACATGTCTCTAAGCCATATAGTGGAAAGTTTTGTAAAGAAGACAGTATTTCAGCTAGCTGTTTCCTTTCTTTCTTTTTTTCCTTTATCTTTTTTCCCTTTCCTTCTCCTATTATTTGATTGTCATTTAATTTGCTTTTCTTTTGTCAATTATCTTTTCATTTTTAAAATTCTTGTGATGTTGCAAAATAATTTAACTTGGTTTTACTTTGTAACTATTTTCTTGTTCAGAAATTGCAAAAAGAGGAAGTATATAATATCATAAGGTCATCAACAACACAAGTATATTTTATTATGGCACAATATAGATGCATATATGCACTAGGTTTTAATGTTAATACAAAGTTAAAATGAAACTATATATTAAATTTTCTATTTTCTATTTTTAAGTTATTATTTTGACTGGATCTCACTATATAGTCCTGGCTAACCATAAACTTACTATGTAGATTGGGCGGACTCATAACACTGCCTCCTGAATGGTCGTATTCAAAGTGCAACACATCACATCCAGACAGCCTAAATTTCTATCCTTACCTTTTCTTTTGTACACTAGTCTTTCAGTATGAAATCTTAATTCATCTACATTATAGGTACATATACATACACATACACTTACACGTACTGATACATACTCATACACTTACACATATACATATGCCAAACACAGTATATCTTGTTTGTTGACTTCCAGGATGGAGTGGTGGCAAAATAACATTTATTGAATTAAGGGAAAAAAGCAGGATGGTTATTTACATGGCCTTCAAGGCAGGTTCATATGAAGTCTTTGACTATTTTAAATATTCAGAGCTTGAAATTCAAAATGATTTTGAAAAGTTCTACATTATGCTGATGAGCTCTTACATTGAGAAGCAGTTCAGAAACTAAAATTTAGTGACCCTTTTATCTCTAAACAAGATATGCTGACCTGTGTGCTCATCAGGAAAGAGATGTGCACCCCTGCAATAACTTTGCAAGCCACTGTGTGGTATCAGCAGACTTGTGAGCTCTTCTAGTTTGCTTGAGTGCTCTAGGGAGCGTGTTTTATGTCTTTTTTATTTTAAAGCACTGTCTTTCAAATGAAGATGTTCTTGTGTATATGTTGTGGCCTGAACTGCACAACATTTGGGGCCAAAGTGTCGGGGACCGTTCTATCAATGTTGGAACTCGCACTGCCAAAAGCCTTGGGGGCTAAATTGTTAGAGCCTGCACTGCCCCAAGCAGCTCTGGTCTGCAGGTCGAGGTTCAGCAAGAGAGAGAGTGAGGATGGACGCAAAGAATGGAGACCAGACAAAGTGTAATTCAATCCTGTTTATTCTTTAGTCTTTCTTCTTAGTCTAAGTCCCAAATCTTGAGTTCCTAGTCCCTAGTTCCTAGTACCTAATGCCTCCAAGTTTCAAGTTTCCAGTTCCAAGTTCTAGTCTCAAGTCTCATCCAAGTACAAGTGTCTAATCCTAGTTGCCTGTCTCAAGTCTCAAGTGCCTACTCCAAGTGCCTAATGTCTACTGTCTAACACTGTAAGCACTGTCTTTCAAATGAAGATGTTCTTGTGTATAGGTAACAACAATTAAAGAAAAAAGAGACTGAAATTGAAAGAGAGCAAGCAGGAGTGTAGGGGATGTTTTGGTGGGATGGAAGGAAAAGAGAAAATGGTGTAATTGTATTATAATTTTTAAATGACAACAGCAAACTAGCAAACTAAGGAGGAAAGATACTGGATATCAACCTCTGGACTTTACACAAATACATATATATTCATGCACACCCATACACACATTTACACATACATGAACACAGATGAACACCTCATACACATACAAATACAAAAATATTCGGTGCATTTTGATAATCCACAAAATAAAGTCAGCGTCGCCTTTATGCTCTGGCTTGGTGATTCAAAGAAATAACTGCAATTGCAATATATATTTATGTATGTATACTTAGTTGTGTTATAATCTGTTTTAATGGATATTCATAAAATTTTTAATGTTTATTGTAAAACACCTTTATAGAAAGCAATCATTAATTACTTGTATAAGATTTTTGTAAAACTGGGCTTTATTGTTAAAGTTGAATAATTGTGGATAAAGCTGCATGCCACCCTTATTTTATCTTTTATCTTGCATTTTCTTCCTTGTGTGTTAAGGAAAAAACTTTTAACTCCAATCATATAATATGTGTATATATTTTCTTTCATCATACTTTTCTTTTAGAAAATATAACTCTTGAATCTATTCAGAATTTGT
This sequence comes from Rhabdomys pumilio, assembly GCA_030674055.1. Taxonomy (NCBI): domain Eukaryota; kingdom Metazoa; phylum Chordata; class Mammalia; order Rodentia; family Muridae; genus Rhabdomys; species Rhabdomys pumilio. The sequence goes on along the minus strand of JANHMN010000005.1, from coordinate 58,218,341 downwards.
TTTAATGAGCAAGATGTTACATATAACTAGTTTATCCCCAAAGCCTCACTACAACCCTTATTCTGGTAATTTGCAAATTTAGCCAACTCTTTCATATCAGTTTTAAATGTGATTGTCATTGGATATTAAGTATTTAATCTTTAGCTTGTTCCTGAGCTTCCATCTCTGGATACACAATATAGTGTTTCAAAGGCAGCTTCTATTGCTACACAGACAAATTATATAGAAGCTGAATATTCCTTCAGACTTAGTTGATAATCATGGTGTTTTGTATCACAATCTCCCTCTTGGAAAACTAGGATATTCATGATATATAATTCAAAGATTTGTAGAAGGGTTAAATAAGATGAAAATGAAAATGAAACAAAAGAAAGTATCAAGGATTAAAGAAATATAGGATATTCAAAAAATGCTAACAAACCCTTTACTTGTCAAACCTTATCTCAAAATGTAGAGCTTCAAACAGAAGTATTAAAAATTTTAATAAGTACGCTGCTACTCTCTCATTACTCTTTACATTCAGCTTAGCATGTTTCACATTTATTCTTCATTATTAACTTATAATTTGATCATCTAAAAAATTGGCTTCCATGTCCATTGGCATGTAGTATTTATTCCACATTCATTCAGATTTAAAGTATAAAGGATTGTTCAGTGAAATATAAGCTTTCTTTAGAAAATGCTTTTATATTTAAACATTATATTCTAATACTTTTTTCCTTATTAAATTGATACATAGGATATTGCCTATTTAAAATATATTATCTAACTATTTAAACTAAAACTTAAATTCTGTTTGTTTTCCTTTCTAGATGTTTACACTGAAACAAATTGCTCAATCACTTATGCTTTATGTCTTCACATATAAAAGGCAGACTTATCAGATCCTTTCCCACAAAAATTTTATAAAGGCAATTATATAATTTTTTAATTATTATATTTTTTTCCAATGTTTCACTTTAAATTTTCTGTAGCAATTACACTGCTTACCATGAATAAATATTTTCCTTCTTTTCCATAGTTATTCATTTTATTTCTTATACATAATTTACACAAGTGCTGTAAGTTTCTATACATTTAAACCTGTTATTATAACCATCTACGTTCACGTACATAAAAAAGTCATCTTTTTCTTGAAGTAGGGTTCTAATGTTGCATGAGCATCGCTGAGACAGATATATTTTGTTTTATGGAATAGATACACTCTACTCCCAATTCTCTCTGGTTCTTTCACCAGAAATTGGTCATTTACTTTGACAAATAATATTGCAGCATTTAGAGAAAATTTGTTTTTCTGCATATGTGTGCAATTTCATTTGATTTATTAGAAAAATTTACTATCATAATAGAACCATTGATTGTGTACCATACACGTATTTTTGGGACAAATTGTGCTTTGCCTTGTATATAATTTTTCAATAACCAATAAATTTCATTAATTAATATTTAATACTGTTGTATGCACTTAAGTTAGTCAATTTGGCTTTCAGATTTCATCATGCAGCTTTGTCAAGCTTGTTATCACGCATAGTTATAGAAAGAAATCAATTTGTTATTCTCTATGCTCTGAAATAAATTTAGTGATATAATTAAATGCATACTTTTCTTTAGTTAGTTTTGTTAAAAGGTCTTCAGAATTTGGTATATTTTATGGAAGAATAATTTTAAAGCTATAATTTCTTATTCTGTTCCTTTTACCTATTTTAAGGCAATTTTGATTGCCTTAAAGGAATCTAAGCTTTCTCTAAAATCCATATATCAAAAATGTCAAACTTACAATGGTGTTATTTGATTCTCTTTTTACAAAACTTTATATCTGCAATTACAGTATCACTATCATTTTTAGTATTGTAGATCAATAATCCCCACAGGGCTGTGAATTCTTAGACCATATCATAATCTGAGGTTCAGCTTGTTACTTAGACAGCCAGTTAAAATTTGGGGGAAAGGTATTATTGTCATGATGTCAGAGTTTTCTAGGAAACATATGGTTCTCTCTTTCTTCACTGCTACAAAAGCACAGGCTCATACTTTCCCTTGAGTGTATTTGAACTTTGTTAGCTATAAGAAAGATTCATAACTAAGAAGTAGAATTTCACCTTTTTTTTCTGAATCTTGTGTAACATTCAGTAATCAAAGAAATTGATGAGAAAATAGAATATGTTGCCTGAGTTCCTCTTTGGAATTACATTTGCCTTTAGCAATTTCTAGTAGGATTTTATTTCTTAGGTTATGTGATATTTGTAAAGAACCTTGTCCACAAAAGGTATATTTTTCTTTTATTTTTTTCCATTCCCAGAAAATTTCTTTACTCTTTATGTGCACTTATGTAATCAATATAGTTATGTTTCTATGTCCCGATGTTCTGAATACAGCCAAAATTATAGAAATTTAAATACTATTCTAAAATCGCCTAATTTCCCCCAAATTTCACTTTGATATTTTTCTTTACACTGAAATGAAATTACAAGAATTTTTTGCCAAAAGTATTTATTTTCCTTGATATTTCAATGCTGCCACCAATCACCCACATGTCTTTTTTCAATGCAATAGGCAATGTAAAATCAACTACTTTATTTCTGGCTGTACCTTGTGAGAGTTATGACAACTCACATTTTTAATTATTTTACAACCTTAGAGCATATAGATATAGGAGAGTTCTCTAAAAATTTAAGATGTTAAAAAAGAAAGATAATACACAATTATGATAATATTCTCAAATGTAGTTTATAATATTCATTCATCAATAGAAGTCAATTTTGATCAGAGAAACAATGTGAATTCCAAAAATAATTTTATAACCTAACAAAATGTTTTAGCACACTCTAGTGGCACAGTTTGTAATTTAACCTAAAATATAATCTTTCTGCTTAGAAACACTAAATGTATTACACATATAATTTATCTTAGAATAACCAAATATTAGTACTGTAAAATAAATTAGAATGTGCTACAAATATTTCTAATTCATAACATTCTACTCTTTTCTATGTATTTCTATGGGATTTTGCTAGCATGTGATAATCTCCTGAAACATATTTAACATTTTTATTGTCTAAAATAATATGACATGGATTGAATCTATTGGTTTTATAATTATAATACGGAAATAAATTCTGAATGCTGCTATTTGTGATTTGAATGGAATCTCTGAATATACTGTTATCCTTTTTCTTAAGTCAAATGTTATTATATTGCTATTTAGCTACTAAGTTCCCAAAGTTGACCAAATAGCGAAATTTAATATAGCGTCTGTTACATGGCAATGCTTCTAAAAATTGCTATGAGTTTTTCAGGTCTAAGATATATTAACACAGGTCTTTCTAAAAATGATGCATTTGCCATAAAAGACAGTAAACATTTAGGTAGTAGGTATGCTAATTATCCTGAGTTATCACAGCCACCTGCATAAATAAAAGATACCTTTTTGTTCTTGTCATAGTTTGATTTCTGTTACTCTAATAAACCATTTTGACTAACAGCAACTTAGAAGAAGAAACAAATATTTGGTTTATACTTCTATCTTACAGTCTATTTTGGACAAAAGTAAGGGCTAGAACTGAAGAAGCTCAAAGGCAGAAAAAACCTTTTAGGAACAGAGCTGACCAGATTACTCATAAGCTTATGCTTAGCTAGCTTTCTTACATAGCCCAAAACATCTACCCAGGGAATGGTGGACATGACATTTACTTATACATTGCAGGATATATCATGTCAAATACTGCCTTGAAATAACCAGTTTCTGAACAGATGAAAAACACCATTTACAATATGAAATTAGGTACTTATTTCAGGTGAATAGAATATATACAAATGCTTGTATTTTTGTAGAGTTAGTATTTTATCTAGAGAGGTGAGATTTGAAAAAGATTTTTGTTTGAATTTTATTCTTTTAGAATTTCCTTTAAATTGAAAATATAGAGCTTTTGTTTGTTTGTTGTTCTTGTTTACTGATCACTGCAACTAAGGCCAGCCCTCCTTTACATGACTGTGGTTTGAAATATCACATAGCTTCAAGGTGGAATGATTTGTTTTCTCAAAAAAGATATATGATTTTAATCTTCACAGAATTTAAGGTACCTAGATTCTGGTTTTATGGCAATAATCTTTCTCCTATGATTTCTCTATTTGATCCATTTGTCCTAGTGAAAATGACAGCTCCTTTCTCTTCCCTTCAGCAAAGATAAAAGTGCTTCTCCAAGCTTAAAGCGCTTATCTTCTCCTCAAGATAAACTTTTCACTGATTATAGATTATTTCAAGCTCTGTTCTTTGTTTACAATAAATTACTTGCTAAATCTAAACGTCAATAGTGAGCTCCTGTGACTTAGAACTAAAATCTCATTAATTTATTTCCTGGAGCTGTGTTCCTAGGATCTTTTAAATGGAGGGCAAGATAATAATCTGCGGTGATTAGGGAGTACCTATTGAATACAGGAAAACCTAACAAGATTAAATAATAGAAAATTGAATATCATTTAGAAAACAGCTTTGACAGCCTAAGACCTTACTATGAGGCTGAAAGGTGAAAGAAATAAGTAGAAAAAATATACTGTAGTTATCCTTAGTGTGCTTCAGATTGATGACCAAAAACCAAATAAACATTTAGTTTATTGAATTTCCTGCAACAAGAATGTATGTCCTCAGGCACTTCTTCACATAATCTTTAGTAGCTACATAAGGTCAGCACAGCTGAAATTAATGTGGATTCAATCACATTTAAAAGTTTCAAGCAAAGTGTGATGACAGATTCCAAAAGGATTTTTTCTACTTTACTATTTTACCTTTCTTATACTGCTAAGTATGGAAGTTGGGATTCTTGGGGTATGGTGATTGAAAGTAAATAAACCTGTAGTTTTATTTTCAAAAACTGACCTCCTAAATGGTCTTCTAGTTATTGCTTCCCAAATACATGGTATAAAGATTAATTTAGAAAAAATTAAAACCCCTCACCTACTACTATACTCCCTTCTCTATAACTAACATTGAATTCGATGAGTCAGAAGTCCTTGTTGAGATTTGAATGGACTGATGGAGTAAAAAAGTAAAACCATACATGGATTTTAAAAGGGCTTGCTTTAGGTTTGTTGGGCTCATAGAAGGAAGAAAACAATGAATCTAACAAATTCAACACAGTGAGGACAGCCAGGAGACCCTCACCTCGGTAGCTGCCACCCCTACCACCTGTTCTATACAAGTCTGAGCTAGTTGCATGTGGCCTTGGGAAAGGGTTAGGGCATATATACTAAGGAGAACTAGAAGAAGTGTGCTCCATCTATGTGGCTATGGGGAAGCCCTCATCTCTGCTTGGTAAAGGCTTTGTAGGGGTGGCCAATTAAAGGGAAAAACACTGGCATTCCTGTAAGTAGCCCTTCAACTATGCTCTTTAAGGGATCCAAATAAACTCATTGCTTCCTCAAAAAAAAAATTCAACACAGTTGGAAAATAAATTCACTCTTTACTTCAGTTTTCCTTTTATGTAAATGATAATCTAATAAATTTCCAATGAAATAGTCACATTTATCTAAAACACTTTTGTTACTTCAGCTCAAGATGTCTAAAAAGTAAAGTTCATTTGCTCTCCTCAAAATGATTCACTTGTTTATTACTATCTTTAAAAAAAAAATAGAGTGCTAGATCCTTTAAAACTGGAGTTCAGGTATTGTGAACTGTAGATACTATGGGAAGAAGAACATTCGCCATTTGAACCATCAACCCAGGCCCATGCTGTCAGTTTTTATCAGTCTTTCCTTAGTCTAAGAAATCAGTTACCAGAGAATCCTCCCTCCCTCTGATTCTTATATCCCTATTCTCAATTTAGATTTAATTTAATAAGAGAGACTTACTAGGTTTCGATTGAAAATTATGACTGTAATACCAACATTCAGAAAACTGGAACAGGAAGCATTTCAATGAATTTGAAGAAAGCATGGACAGCATAGTGAGTTCCTGGGAAGCCCGTTTTACATGTTGTGAATATATAATATGAAAAGGAGGAAGGAGTATTATTTACTCATGGTTATCTTTATGTTCATCTATTGACTTAAGATCCAGATACAATTTTCACCTTTTTGTTAAATGCTAATATCAGCAACTTCACAGAACTTAAATGCACTATTAGTCTTTGTCTTAATAGAGGTTACATATGGTATAAGGTTTTTTGAACAATAATATAAATGTGATTATTTTCATGAGACAGATCTTTCTATGTAATTCTGGCTGGCCTAGAGGCTGCTATGAAGATAGATTAAACTTGTCTTGAATTCTCAGAGATCTACCAGACTTGGCCTTTTAAGTGCTTGGATCAAAGGTGTGTACCACTGTGAATGGTTCGTGTGCACCTAATGGGAAGGAAGTAGAAAAATCCTATATAATCATAAATTTATTTGTTAAAAGTATAAACTAAATAGTTCATTTTTTTCTATTTAATGTGTCCCTTCTAATAATGCATATGATTTTAATTCTCTCCTAATAAAGAACACTATTCAGTTTTATGTTGAGGTCTTGGTCCACTTTGACTTGAGTTTTGTGCAGAGTGATAAATACAGATCTATTAGCATTCTTCTACATGCAGACTGCCAGTTAGACCAGCACCATTTGTTGAAGAGGCTTTCATTTTTTCATTGTATCGTTTTGAATTCTTTGTCAAATTAAAGTGCCCATAGGTGTGTGGGTGTATTTCTATGTCTTCTATACAGTCCTGTTGATTAGAGTGTTTGGACTTATGCCAATACTATGCAGTTTTTATTACTATTGCTCTATAGTACAGCTTGAAATCAAGGATGGTGATACCTCTGGAAATTCTTTTATTGTAAAGGATAATTTTATCTATCTTATGTTCTTTATTTTTCCATATGGAGTTGAATATTATTCTTTTAATGCCTATAAAGAACTGTGTTGAAATTTTGATGGGACTTGCATCGAATCTGATTTGCTTTTGGTAAGATGGCCATTTTTACTGTTATTTCTACCTATCCATGAGTGTGGGAAATCTTTCCATTTTCTGATATCTTTATCAATTTCATCCTTCAAAGATTTGAAATTCTTGTCACACAGGTCTTTCCTTGCTTAGTTACAGTTACACCAAAATATTTTATACTATTTGTGGCTATTGTACAGGGTGTTGTTTCCCTAATTTCTTTCTCATTCCATTTATCATTCATCCCCATATAAAGGGAAGCTACTGAAGTTTTTAGTTAATTTTTAATCTAGCTAATTTGCTAAAGGTGTTTATCAGCTGTAGGAGTTCTCTAGAAGAATATTTGGGGACATACATGTGAGCATGCACATGTGCACATATGCACACACACACACACACACACATTATCATATCATTGAAAACAGTGATACTTTGACTTCTTTTCCAGTCTGTATCCCCTTGATCTCCTTTAGTTGTTTTATTGCTCTAACTAGAACTTCAAGTACTATATTTAATAGGTATAGGGAGAGTAGACAGCGTTGTCTTTCACTGAGTTTAGTGAAACTGCTTTAAATTTGTCTCCATTTTACTTAATGTTGACTATTAGCTTATATTGCATTTATTGTGTTTAGATATATGCCTTATATCCCTGATTTCTCCAAGACTTTAACATAGAGAGCTGCTGGATTTTGTCAAAAGATTTTTTGGCATCTAGTGTGATGGGCATGTGATTTTTTTCGTTCAGTTTAAGTGGTAGATTACATTGATGAATTTTTGTACATTGAACCACCACTGCATCCCTGGGATGAAGCCTACTTGATTATGGTGGATGATTTTTATTTGATGTATTCTTAGATTTGGTTTTGGAATATTTTCTTGAGTACCTTTTCATTAATGTTCATAAGGAAAATTGGTCTGAAAAATTTTCTTTGTTGAGTCTTTGTGTGATTTAGGTATCAGGGTGACTGTGGCCTAATTGAAAGAGTTTGGCAATTTTTTTTTCTGCTTCTGTTTAGTTGAACAGTTTCAGGAGTATTGGTATTAGCTCTTCTTTGAATATCTGTTAGAATTTTGTGCTAAAACACCAGTATCTGAGATATTTTAAAAGATTTATTAATTTATTTTATTTATGAGGACAGTGTAGCTATTTTCAGACACCAGAAGAGAGCATTGGATCTCAATTACAGATGGTTGTGATCCACCATGTGGTTGCAGGGAATTGAACTCCTATAGTATACACTTTTAATTCTAAACAATGACAATGACATCTACTTGAGGGGCAGATGAAGTGATGAATCAGAGAAAGATTTGACAGAATGAGTCAGAAATAGGATACACCCTCCTCACACAAGAACAGCACAGGAAAGAAAGGACTTAGATCAGCATAGAAGGAGAGAGGGAGAGAGAGAGAGAGAGAGAGAGAGAGAGAGAGAGAGAGAGAGAGAGAGAGAGAGAG
>JANHMN010000005.1:58032516-58209958 GCA_030674055.1 Rhabdomys pumilio | reverse complement strand
GAGAGAGAGAGAGAGAGAGAGAGAGAGAGAGAGAGAGAGAGAGAGAGGCCAATTAGAGCAATTCAGTCAGAAACTAGACACCAGTTTGGAGAGGAGATTGTGTCAGAACAGCTGATTTCAAGCAGCCAATTAAGAGTTCAGAAAGAACTAGAAAGAGTGAGCTTATTCAGCTGTAAGCTTGTGAGGTGATAATTACATTTGGTAAATAAACAGTAGTTTTACAATGTACAAATAATTTAAAACTAGGTAGCTTCGAATATTTTTTTGCTTACAGATATGACTTACCAATTGCTTCAGTTTGCTTTTTGTTACACTGACCAAAACCAACTTGGGGAGGAAATAATTTGTCTTATTTTCCTGTCATAGGCCTTCAGTGAGACAAATCAGGGCATGAACCCAAATAGACACCTGGAGTCAGGAACTGAAGCACACTTGGAAAAAAATGTCTTACCCAACCTACTTTCTTATAGAACCTAGAACCACCAACCCAGGGATTGTACCACCTACAATGGGAGCAGCCCTTTCACATGGATTATTAATGACAAATATGCCCCACAGACTGCCTAGGACAATCAGATGGAGGCATTTTCTCAAATGAGGTTCCCCCTTCCCAGATGACCCTAATTTATATCCAGTTAACAAAAAACTAACCATCACACTAGTACTTCATCTTCATTTACATGAAAGAAAAATTTGAAGGTGTTTCACTAGTCTGAAAATGCTAGTAATTTATAAATACAACTACTACAATTTAAAATTACTGCTTTGATTTAATATCTCTTTCTTGGGGGATTTATTGACATAGTAATTGGGTCTTAGCCAGGAAATTGATATCTGCTCCCTTCCTAATGCTACTGTTATAGAAAATTCAACAGCTGTACTTATGTGATGTGAGACTATTGTGTTGCACAATTATAATCCATGCAACTAAATTCTGGTATTTAAAAAAGAAAATTTAACAAAATAAAACATAACCACTTTGCAAATGAACAAAAATTAAGTGCATACAAAAATGAAGTTTATTTTTATGAAAAAGTTCCTTGATTTTCTTTACAAGAATGGTTTTATTGTTTTTCTTTAATCAATTGTTTTATTTTTCAGGAGACTGTTTTGCTGTTGTTTGTTATTAATTTGTTTAGTTACTATATACAATACTGAATTTTGTTTGTTTTGAGACAGAGTTTCTCTTTGTAGAGCAGGCTAGCCTTGAATTTTGGATCTGATTGCCTCTGACACCTGAATTCTGGGATTAAAGGTGTGCACCACCACTGCTCAGCAAAATGAGGGATTTAAAATATTTTCATAATGTAACATGTACTTGGTTCATGTTCAGTTCTATTACTCTTTCTTAGTCTCTTCTTTCTTCCTCCACCACCTGTGGGGTGGTTAGTTCGCATGTGGGGGCAGGTGTGGGTCCTGTTGAGAGTAGTTGTGGATCTTGCAGCTCCAGGGAGCAGAAGTGAAGAAATTTGACTGAGTTCACTCTACAGGGCGCTGGGTAGACGCGTCAGGACGACTTACCTAGTGGTCTATGTCCTCGGGCTCCTAGACATTGCTGAGAGCTTTGGAAAAAGAGAGACTGGGAGCATATGAGGCTGGCCCACAGCTGAGAGGTTTAAGAGGGAGGGAAGCCCTGACAGTGCCCCACGGGTTGAGGCTCTTGGTATGGCACTCGCTTGGTTGGATCAAGGCTTGACTAGCTTGGTTGAATTGGTGGCCTCTGCTGTGGGAATGTAGAGAAGTCCTCAGGTGGGAAATTAGGTGGTGGCTCAGTAGTTCTAAGGCCCCCTCCATGGTTCTCTATGGCATGCCCCAAAGACATGAGAAAGTCCATGGTTTTAAAGGGTTTATTGTCATGGCAGAAAGTAGATGAATCTGGCTGCAACCCCGAAACTCAGGGCAGACCTGAGTTAAATAGGGAAGGAGGAAAAAGGAGGGTCTGGGAAAGAATGCTTAATTGGCTGGCCTTCAGGTATCTCATTAGTATAGAAAACTCTTGAGGCTGAGACCTATATTCATGCCCTCTACCTGTGGAGGGGGTGGTAGGGGCATTGCCCTACGTGACTGAAAGGTGCTGATCAATGGAGGTCTTTGGCTGCATGTCAGAAGCTTGATGTCTGGGAGAGTGCCAAAACGTATTCTGTCCCTGCAGGGTCTCTGGCCATCTCTAGCCAGTGCTCCACCAAAAACCAAGCTATTCTTTTCACAATCCCACGTTATATTTATAGTTTTGGAGTAATAGTGGTTAATATAGAATACCAGAAGAGAAAATTCCTACCAAAGAATAGACATGTCTTCATGGAATGACAAGCTAAGTGCAAATACAAAATTGATAATGCTGAAAATGTAGAAAGAAAATTAAAAAGAAAAAGGTTCAAGAAGATAGTAATAGTGTTGCTCCATGTTTCAAGTAGAGGAAAAGTCAGTTTCTTTACAAATGTAGCTCCAGTAGATGGTCCAACATCAATGTACCTTATATAAGCAGCACTAAGTGGACTCAGTGGGTTTAAACACAGTACACAGAGGACATTAACTTTCTTTAGGCCTCTGCAGGAGTAAAGCATGCATGTTGTGTACATACCTACATACAGACAAACATTTATACTCATGGAAATGGAAATAAAATAAATAATCTAAAATATAATTAAAACAGAGTACATGAGGTTGGGATGGAAAAGTGATGGTATTGGTAGGGGAGAAAATGGACTGGGTTAGATCAGAACATATATGTACACATGAAATTCTAAAATATAAAACTGGAAAAGAATATAATCTTAGCTGAATTTTGTAGCAAATGCTTGTAATCCCATTACTCAAGAGACTGAGGTAGAATGGCCATAACTTTCAGCAATTTTGGGGAAATCTAACAAAAAAGGAGGAGGAGGAATCTCGAAAGAGGAGAGTAAAGAGGAGAAGGAGGAGGAGGCAATATTAAAATCAGCAGAGCAATTTACAGAAAAGCAGATGAAGTTTAACTTTCAAATTTGGTGAGCTTTGTAGAAATATGAACAAAAATAGTGTGTTTAATGGGCTAGAGAATGGGGTATTTATAATCATTGTTTAATGATACAAGTTTGCTTTGGAAAAAATCTAAAAACTGAAGATTAAGTTTCAGAAGAATTAATTTCCTTTAATTTTGTGTGTAAAACTGTTAAAATGGCAAATCATATGTTATGTGTATATTTTACCACAATAAAATGATAAAATAATGATAATGTGGAAAGGTTAGAAGTAAATGGCAAAACCCAAATTGATCAACTGCAATATTTGTTTGTTTATTTGTTTGTTTGTTTGATTGTTTTATTTTGAAATAGGATCTCTCTATGTAACTCTGGCTGTCCTGGAACTCACTGTGTAAGCTCTACTGATAACTTGATCCAACTGCGTCTGCCTCCCAAGAGCTGGGATTAAAGGCATGTGGCACCATGTGTAGCTCAAGTGAAATGGCTTTTGACTGGAGTGTATAGAAGAGAAATAAGTTTGGCAAAAATAAAAAAGTATTAATATTTATGACAATAGAATTAGGTTGGGGAGTTTCTTCAATCATCTTTTTGTTTCTTTTTTCCTTTCCCTTCTCTCTCTCTCTCTCTCTCTCTCTCTCTCTCTCTCTCTCTCTCTCTCTTTCTCTCTCTCTCTTCTATATTATTATTATTATTATTATTGTTATTATCTTCTATGTATTGGTAAGTTGCATATATCTGTGTCTATGTGACAAGTGCATGGCTGGTGCTTATGTAGAGTAGAGGAGGTTTCAGATCCCCTCGATGGTTTTGAGTCTCCATGTGAGTACTAGGATATGAACACGGGTCTTCTGCTTGGGCAACCAGTGCTGCTAACAACTGAGAAATAGCCTCAGCCCATGAAACTATATCTTAAAGAAAAACTATATCTTAAAGAAAAGTTATTTTTTGAAAGTAAGAATGGAATAGATGGACTTTGGGTTTGCACTAAGAAAGCTGATTGATGTTGGGCATAGTTCTTAATCAGATTACTGAAAATATAGATGTCAATTTGTGTATTTTTTTCATCAGTATCATAGCATGGTTGTAGTGGAGCATTTTGATAATTTCTTTCAGAAATCTGAGGCATTCTCTGTACAAGATATAGTGTATATTTTAAACATCCAAAGCTCCAGCAGAGGGACATCTTGAGTTAGAAATTAACAGTGCTGAAAGAGGAGAAGGAGAAATCATTTTTTCCCTCAGGCAACAGTCAGTATTATCACACAATGAAAACAATGTATTTTATTAAATAATTTGCTATATTTACTGTGGACATTTGTCTTTAATGATTAACTTTTTAAAATAAAATGGAAATAACTCTTGAAATTACAAATTTAGTAAGATAATTGTCACTGGGATATAAATCTTGAGGTTCTCGAAACTATTCTCTCTACATATAAAATGCATTTGCTGTCCTTGTTTTGTCTCTCATTATTTCCTCTGATTTAAAAGTGCCCCCTTCTTTAGATAAGCAATCTCAAACAAACAACAAAATTTAACAGTAAGCCATATATTTAAATATAAATAGCATTTGCTTGAATTGAATAAGAACCTACTACATAAAAATAGCAGATTAAGAGTAAATAATTTTACAATTTGGAACAGCAGTTTTGTATTACTTTGTTGTATCATTTGTATGTGTGTGTGTATGTGTGTGCATGTAACAGAAATGTGTGTGCCCTACAGCAAAATGTTTTACAAGATACTCAACTTAGGAGAAATAATGTAAAATCAAATGATTTCTTGCAGTTACAGAAACATGTAAAAATAAATATTTTCACTTTCGATCATATAGACATGCTCCTTCAAATTTTTCTTCTTTTCTCCCTTTTCCCTCCTTCCTTCCATTCTTTCTTTTGTGACTAAAAAATTTTACTTGTTTATTTTATGTGTTTCAGTGTTTTACCTGCATGTATGTTTGTGCACTATGTTTGTGACTGTTACCTATGGAAGGCGAAATTTCTTAGAGCTGGAATTACAGATGACTGTGAGCTACCATGTTGGTGGCTTGGAATTGTTCTGGGCTCCTCAGGAAGAGTATATGATGCTCATAATTGTTGAGCCATCTTTCCATCCTCCTTTTGTTATTTTAAAGATATTACTATGTAGTCCAGACTGGCACTTATCTTGTAATTAACTTGTCTCAGCTTCCAGAGTTTTGGAATCTGTAATTATATATGTATGCAACCACACGCAGTGCTAGCATTAGTTTTTAATTGTGAAAATATCTATTAAGTAGATAAATGATCCCTTCGATATGTATAACATAGATTTGACTGACATGGGTTGAAATAATGCAAAGAAGTTGTTTTTTCCTTGAGGAAATTAGACTGTGCTTCTCATAATTCTTCAGAGCCATTATTTCAGTGTACTTTGAAGTATATGTATAAATATCAGAAGGTTAAGAAAGGTTTGCACTTCAAAAATTAAAGCAGATTCCTCTGCAACTCTGCACAGAAGTCTATTTCTGTTCATTCACATAGCAAACTATAGGTTTATCTTTGGGGAGGGTAAATAAGCTGATATTAGGTGAGGATAATACACAAGAAAAAGTTGAAGTTGGGTGTAGCATATTGCAAACAGTAAAATTATTTGAAAGATATACTCACTTTCATAATTCTGTCTTCTAAACAGAGGTTGAGGAAGAAGAATTATATTAAAATAAAAGAGAAAAGGACCTGATAGTAGTGGGCACCTTAGTCAACTGACTCTGCAGACGTTTTCATGTCATCCTTTAATAAAGCTGAGTAAATCACCCCCAGACTGGAGTAAACCATAGTGAAGTGGAACCTAGAAAAGATGAGAAAACTTCAAGTCCATTCATAGTAGCAGGCATGAGATTTCTACTGTGCAGTGGGCCTCAAGGGCAGTCAGAGGGGAGTTAGTAAAGGTCTGTATCAGAGAGCTATTTCAAGGATATGCAAACTCCGTATATAGAAAAACAAATATATTTAAAAGACATAGTTACTACGATTTATGCAAGAAGTAGAAGAATGGCTCGTGTTCTGTGAAATGAGAGTAGACAGATCATGGAGAGAGAAAGTCATGCATTTTGGGAGAAGAGCAATTTAGTCTATAGGATGACAATTATTGAGAAATTATTTGTGATTTTCAATTACATTTTAAATAGATTTACATGTTTTACTTAACATAATCCATACAAGGTCACTTTGTGTAGGTATTACTTCTATCCCTACTTTGTGAATGTATCAGGATGAGCATGAGCTCATCTTGCTGTGTCTAGAAGACAATGCTTCACACCAGTCCTCTTCAATTTCTGAATTTTATAGGATTTCTGCATTCTTTTCCACAAAGATCCATGAGCTTTGTGGGTAAGCAGTATCATACAGATGTCCCATCTGTGGCCAAGCACTCCAAAGACAGCTAGTTGTGAGTTCTGTTGTTAACTAAAACTAGTTGTTTTGTTCTGTCAATTGAACAAAAACTTGTCTGATGAGGTCTGAGAGCTGCTCTAATTTATGAGTGTAGAAATTGAAGTGTAGAGGGCAAAATACCAAAATTCCCACTTAGTAAATTAATACTAGTAGGCTTACAACTGGGGCCTATGACCTACTCAGCCATGGATTCTTGGCTAAATTTATAGTACTAGGAATAGATTGTATTGTGTGGCATGTTCTTTAATTTAAAAAAAATGATTAAACTGACAACATGCAGTGGCATGTTTGCACCCATGGGTATATCTTGCCATGCTGGTCATTCCTGTAATTCTCAGGGCTCACAGCTGAGTAAGACTTGTGATGATGTAATTTTTCTCCAGCAACCTGTACAGAACATTTTGGAACTATCAATGCTAAGTAGTAATAAAGAAGCATCCTGATGCTTTATTTTTTCCAAATGGTGTGACCAATATATTTGCTGTCATCTGCAAAAAGATCTTACCATCAAGTACTCTTGGGAAACCAAGAACCAAGGGAATGGCCTGTACTGTTTAGTAGGTCTCCATGACATGCTTCACCAACAGATCAATGGAAGTTGTCCCACAACTGACACTGTGGTTTTGTTTGTAATCTATGAATTCTGAGAAGACACTGTTAGGGTACCTCCAATTAAACTGTTTTATATTCATATATAAAGAGATGTGCACATATAAACATATGTCTATATGAAGCTTATATAATAGTAGTCTTCTATATGGTTCCCTCAAACATCCTCAGCATTTTTTATTTCACCCATGCCCCCTCCTCTATACTCTACCATTGCTCTTTCTTACTTCCTGTTCATTTTTCCTCTTTTCCTACTCATATCACCTATATTCTATTATGTCCCGTACGTTGATGTCTTTGTTTCCCATTCTATTTACCTTGATCTTTCAAATACTCTAAATTATATACATAAATATAAAGATTTGGTGCTAGAATCCACACATAAGGGGGAACATATAACATTTGTCCTTCTAACTATAACTTCACTCAGTATGTTTTCCAGATTTATTCATGTACCTGAAAATGTTACAATTTCATTTTTCTTTATAGACAACTAAAATCTAACTGTGTATAGATATCATATTTTCATTATACATTCATCAGTTGTTGGGTATCTAGGTTTTTGACATGCCTTAGCTATTGTAAACAGAGTAGCCATAAACATGAAGGAACATGTACACCAGTGGTGATTTGAATATGCTTGGCCCATAGGAAGTGGCACTATTAGGAGGTGTTGCCTTGATAGAGGAAGTATATCACTGTGGAAGTAGGCTTTAGAGGTCTCCTCCTATACTCAGGCTCCACCCAGTGCAAAAGAGAGTTTCCTCCTAGTTGCCTGTATATTCCAGTCTTCTCCTGGCTGCCTTTTGGATCAAGATGCAGAATTCTCAGCTCCTTCTCCAGCATCATGTAGAACTCTCAGCTCTGCCTGCACCAGCTGTCTGGATCCTGCTGTTTCCTGCCATGATGATAGTAGAGTGAACCTCTGAAACTGTAAACCCACCCCAATTAAATGTAATTTTTAAAAAAAAAAAGTTTCTTTGTTCATGTCTTGTTTTCATAGCAATAAGTCCCAAACTGAAATAACCTTCATAGTGAGAAATATAGCCTTTTCTATATATACACAGTAGTTGTCATATGATGGATCTGTTTCTAGTTTTTTTAATCTTTGGGTTTTTTTGATGGCTAAAACTGCTGACTAGTTTTTGAAGTGTTTACCACCCATTTCATTACTACTTTTGAGAAATTTCTGTTCAGTTCAATATCCACCTTTTAGAGATTTTATATTTTTGGTGCTTTGTGTGTACATTATTTTTATGTTCTAGACACTCATCTTGTCAGATATACATAGAAAACACAAGTTTTCTTCATTCTATAAGTGTTTTCTTCAGTAGATTGACAATCTTATTCTTAAGTCTCACTTGTTGGTTGTTGTTTTTAATTTCCTATATGAGAAAGGCCTTATCTGACTGAGCCTATCTCATGAGTATACACTCTATTTTTTGTTCTGGATATTTCAGTTTCAGATCCAGCACTGAGATCTTTGATTCATTTAGTATTGATTTGTGTGCTGGGTGAGAAGGTTCTTCTACATGTAACTATCCGGTTTTCCAAGCACTATTTGTTGCAAATGCTATCTTTAATGTCTATTTTTGTCATATTTGTAAAAAGTCAGGTGGTTGTAGGTACCTGGAGTTACACCTGTATTCTTTCCATCCCATTCGTCCATGTGCCTATTTCTGTGCCAGTACCACATTGTGCTTACTACTATGCCTCTGGAGTATAACTTTGAATTCAGGAATAAAGATACCTCAGGCAGTGTTTCTGTTCAGGATTGTTCTAATTAGCTGTGGTATTTTGGGCTTCCACATTTTAAGATTATCTTACCATATCTTTGAAGAATCACATTGATATTTTGATGAGGACTAAACTGAATCTGGAGATTGCTTTTGATAAAATGGCCATTTTCATGTGAATCTTGTGTGTAGGATGTCACTCTACATTCTTCAATTTTCTTCCCTTGTGCTTTTCCATTTTTAATATAAAAGTCTATCATTTACCTGGTCAGATTTACTCTGAAGTATTTCATATTTTTGAGTGGAATTCTTGCCCCAGTTTTGTTCTCATTCTGTTTTTCTTTGTTGTATATAAGGGCTACTGGTTTGGAGATGTGTATTTTGTAACTTTCCACTGTTGAAAGTATTTATCAGTAATTTATTAGCATAGGAGTTTCCTGTTGGAGTCCATTGGGACTGTATCGTGCATCCAGTCATGACAATCTCAAATTGAGATATGATAAAATTTTAAAGAGCAGTTTTAGTATATTAAAGAAATGAAGATTCAAAGATACTCAGATTTAGAACAAAGATATACCACATATTATTCAGTTTCTCTCACGTAAGGTTCTAAAATTAAAAAAAAAAAAACATTTATGTATGAAAAATAAAGTGCCTTATAAAGTAATATTAAAATAAATCCATACTTCTCAAATAATTATGTAGCATACCAGGGATTCTCTTAATTAAAATAGTTTACATCTTTTGAATGGATTGCTTAATATCAATGAGAGACCAATGATGAAACTATAACTTATTTAACAAAAGAGAAAGAGAGAGAGAGAGAGAGAGAGAGAGAGAGAGAGAGAGAGAATGAGAGAGAGAGAATAAAATGCACTGAGTTCAGGAAACAATGCCTGGCCTCAAAATTATTCAATGTCACTTCTGTGGGAAGTACAGTGGAAAATGTTTTCCAGAAGTTTCCGTGCAAACAAGAACATACTTTTTAAAGGTAAAATGCAAACATTTGTCAGCAAGTTGCTTTACAGAAGACAGGAAGTGAATTAGAGAATTGTGTGAAAGTCTGTCACTGGAAAGAAATGTTTATTAGTAACAAAATCAAAGTAAATTTATTGTACTTAAAATATTTGTCTGCAACAATAGAACATAAATGTAAAATATCTTATAGTGATTAGTTTTAAAGTAAGAAGCTAAAAGTTTAATTCATCGATAGTTCATCACTATTATGTATATTTTTTATTCTTTAATGTCTTGAGACATATAATACAAATTAATACTATTTAAGTGGCTATATTGTAGAAGACTCAGGTATTAACATTTAAACAACTTAAGGCAATTTTATTTGAATACATAGTAAGATATTACTTATGATGATGTTTAAAATACACAGCAATGCAGTGTGAGTAGCATTATAACTTGTGCCTTGGTATAAAAAGGTTAAATTAAAAATAAATGATCTTTTCATTTGCAATGAGAATATAAACACCAAATCAAATAAAACCAGAGAAATCTCAATCTCATGAAAATGAGAAAACTAGAAAACACATTTCTGTCTTTTATCAATGAAGATTATAAGTTCTTACATTAAAATTAACTTAGCACATGAAACATCAAATAGATAGCTATTAAATAAAGTGTTTTATAATTTAAATAAACTTATATTTTTTGTATTATCTATCTAATATACTTATAGAAGTTATAAAATATTTTAAATATAATGTAACTTAAAAATAATTTTTGTAAATATGATTCACTACAACACAAATCTGTCAGGTAGAAATAATTATATAAGTATCCTTGGCCTATGGTTTAACAAAGATACTCATTTTTCTCCCTGTTTTTTCTCCAGAGCACTTTTCATAGACTTAAAAAAAAAACATTTATAGTGATTGGCACATATCCCAAAAATTTACTGAAATCTGCTTTGTTGTTATTATAATTTATATAATATATATTTCAGATAATCCCTAGGAAAATATATGCCTGTAAAATCAGGAGAATTTACTTTTATTGTTTTTATTGTTAATAATAATGATAAAATTTAAAACAGTGAAAATTTTCTTTACTATAAACCTACATTCAAAGTCCTCCTTGTATTATTCTCCATGATCTGAGTAGTCAGGGCACATTTAGATAGCAATAAAATCACTTAGAAAAAACTTAATGATATTAATTTTCCCATCATACTTAGAAATAGGCATTTAAAGCACATCTTTCAGAAAACAAGAAAATTTCATTATAGAGTTTTTTTTATCCATCCAGAATAGCCTATTAGTTTATTAGTAATAGTCTATTAGTCTATTACTCCTTCAATTGTGATAAATTAATTATTTGCATAATTGTAGTGAGTAGCATATTATATAAACAAATGAATAAGCATGACTTTT
This sequence comes from Rhabdomys pumilio, assembly GCA_030674055.1. NCBI lineage: Eukaryota > Metazoa > Chordata > Mammalia > Rodentia > Muridae > Rhabdomys > Rhabdomys pumilio. The sequence continues at coordinate 58,198,829 of JANHMN010000005.1, read as the reverse complement.
TTATATCATACCAATGCAGTTAGGATATATAAATGTACATAAAAAAAAAAAACTCTTGTTTACTTGAAAACTGTTCTATATTTAGAATAGAAATTAACATCATACTGAACTACCAGTATAATGATTGCATAAACACTGTTAAATTTTATAGCCGTTTTATAAGTATTCAAAGTTTGAAAAGTCTGGACAATACTGGAAACTCTAGAAAATACAAACAATAAAGACTGCAATAAACAAGAGAGTTTGACAGCTATCTTACTTATCACCATAAAATTATCACCATAAAATTCACCACCTCTGTATGCAAGGCACACTATTATTTAATATTTACAATGAACTCTTAACTTTGATTAACTCTTAACTCTTAACTAATGATCTCTTAACTTCAGGCTAGACTATTTCCTACTTTCATGACTTCTTTTGAAAGTGGAGTCTACAACCATTATTATTTTACTTTTAAGTTGAACAAAACACAATCACCAATATTAAGCCTTAAGTTAATAAAGTATCTTTGTAATAACAGGCAGTGCTGTGTTGATCATTGACTCAATTACATAAGAAATGTGCACAATTAGAATGTAGAGATGAAACGGTTTTAAAAGTTGTTAAGTGTTTTGGAACAAAACAAAACATCCATCATTCCTGTATTTTCACCATAAAATTCACCACCTCTGTATGCAAGGCATACTATTATTTAATATTTACAATGAACTATAATCTCTTAACTTTGGGCTAGACTATTTTCCTACTTTCATGACTTCACTTGAAAGTGGAGTCTACAACCATTATTACTTTATTTAGAGAAAAAAACATGTATCTTAAAATTTAGATGTTAATTCTAGGACATCTAATACAATCTCATTATTATTGTATCCTTAATTTTTCAGAATTGACTTGCAAACTTCCTGCAGTAATTAAAATATTATTTTAATAGTAACAGCTTATTTAAGGTAAAATTCAAGTACTTCATATTTTTCTGTTTTAAATATATATAATTCAGAGACATTTTGTAACATTTCTGTTTTAATAATGTTTATTCATTTATCACATTTAATTTAAAATATTTAGATAACATTTTATTTAATGTCATTTATTTATACACCAGAATATAATCATACCTATCCTTTTATTTTCCCCTGACTCACTCCACATACTCCTCAACATGTTCTATTCCCGATATCATAACTTTTTTAAAACAATATTTTATAATTCCCTAAATTCAGGTAGTGTGCCTATACGTAAATGAATGTGTGGCCATTTGCTGAATGCTGGAAATCCTGGTAATCCTTTATACAACTATCAACAGCTATTAGCTCCTTAGTAAAGTGTTGAGCCTGGAGAGCATCTATGCCATGCATGTCTAACTTTGGCTGTGTTGATCTTGGCAAGCATTGCACAGGTAACTTTGGTTGCACCGAGTTCACAAGTGTAGTAGCAATGTTATGTCCTGAGAACAGCATTTCACAGCACTCATTCCAATCCTACAGCTGTCACATTCTTTTCATCTCCTGTTACATGCCATTCCCTAAACTTTGGGGATAGTGGTGGTAGGGAGGTGGTTGATACAGATATCTATTTCAATTAGAGATAAACAGTCTCTATTTCTCTGAATTTGGATTATTCATACATCTCTCCATTGATTGCTGCCTACTGTAAAAAGTATTTTCTGTCAGAGGTTGAAGCATGCCAAGTCTATGAGATAAACATAAATATTTAGAAACCATTATAACAGCATGACAATGTAGAAAAGTAAAACTACCAGGTTCTATCCTAGATCCTATGGTCTCCCCTGCCATGAGCTTTGGAGCACAATTACAGTACCAGTCATAAAAATTCTCTACTGTGAAACAGGTTTAAATCTAATCAGAAGGCCATTGGTTACCCCATAATTCTTTTGCCACTATTACACCAGCAAGCCTATTTTGCCAGGCATTTTGGTATTTCAGCATTCAGAGGCCTGTGCTGAAATTAATAATAGGTTTTCTTCACCATTAGCTTGACTCTCACATTCTGGCACTATCAAAGCTAGCCAAAGGCTGGAAGTTTCCTGTTTTGTTTGAGATTTTTCTGTTATGTCCTGCCATCAAAGTATGCTGTGTTCTCATCAATAGTGATTTACCATGTAATCATGAAAAGTAATCAAAGAGCAATAGCAATAGTGTGTGCTGTTTTGGAGACCTGTGGAATTCCCTGACCAATAAATTGGAATTTGACATCCCAAGTGAATCCCATTGTACTGTGATTTCCATTTAAAATTTCAACTACGCTGAGAGTGACCTTGACATCCCATGTAGCATAATTTTATTTGGATTATTGTTTTAGGTTTTATTTTAAAAGGAGCTTAGTAATTAGTGGGTATTCATTAGAATTTGTCATACATCATTATTTTTGGCTATCTCATCTACTCCCATCATCCAGCCTCTCGTTCCCCCCCTTTAATTCTTTAACCATCAGTATTTTCCATTCTTCTTTCTTTTCACATGTTTTACACTATGCATCCAATCATTTTAAATTGAATTCTTAGAGAGTAGGCTTTATTATTACTTTATATGTCCCTTTCTCTGTGTTAGCCCTTCCTGTCACATTCTGACTCTCCCTAAGCTCATACACCATGCTATGTTTACATTTCTGTTCATCATATCACCTAGCTCTGCTCTCCATCCTCCTATAATGTATCTACACAGAGACCCCTTTCTACTTTCCTGCCTTCCACTTGTGTTTCAAGTAAAACAGATAAAACAAAATATTGGACTCTAGAATCTACACATAAGGAAAACATAACATCTGCTTTCTGGGCCTGAGTTGCCTTTCACAATGCAGGTTTTTTTTTAATTACTATTTATCTACAAATTTCAAGATTTTTTTTTACAGCAAAATAATAGTGCATTCTGTATATGTACCCCAGTGTTCTTATTAGTTCATCTTTAGATGGGTATCTAGATTGATTTTGTTTTCTAGTTATTCTGAACAGAAAAACAATTACATTTATGTGCAAGTGTATCAATAGCAGAATAGAAAGTTCCTAAAAGTGAAGCAGATATTTGCTTCTCAGGACTAGAATTTCTTTCTATCCTTTGATAATTCCTTAAAGTACTCTGTAAGTTACTCATGAATATATGAAGAACACTTTAATCTTCCCAGATTAAAAAAAAAGAAATTTTATTAGTTGTGGCACAATAAAGCAGAGTAATCACAAATATTTTTCCCCCATTGGATTCCACTTTTTTCAAGTACTAAAAGGACATTTAAACCTGATCCATAAGGATGCACAGAAGGAAGTTTACATGATATTTGAGAACACAGAGCTCAGTAATCTATTGATTTAGTGTCATAGTATACAGACAAACTGAAGAGAAAATATCGCCTTATAATTCAAGGTCATAGTATCAGTTCATAAAATGGTCTGGGTAAAACACAATGGTGCCTCTTGTTTTGGCACCTAGTCAGTCCTTGTAGGAATGAACAGAAGAGTCCATGGACTGCTGCTTCTTGTAACCACTATGTGCCTTTTATCACCGTTCCATAAGAACTGCTTTCCCTATACTCATGGGCTTCATGGATTTTCTAATGCAAGCTAGAATATGATAATGCAGCTATAAATTTTTCAGTACTTTGAGAAACATTAACAGTTTTTTTTTATTTGGGTCTTTGAAAGTTGAACACATAAGAAGAGTTTTCCTTATACAAACATTATTGAGAAGAGAGTAGTTACTATGTGCATGTATCTCAATTCTCCATTAATATTTACTGATAGTAACTCCTATCTCTACCATCTTTAGGGCCCCAATTGAATCACTGTCCTTCTTACCTGCACTCCCATGACATTGCTTTTTTAATTTACTTACTTATTTTTGAAATTATAACATAATTATAACTGTTCCTTCCTTCCCATTCTTCTTTTAAAACTGTCTCATACATACCTCCTTGCTTTTTTTCAAATTCATGGCCTCTTTCCTACTAATTGTCGTTTTACACATACACACACACACACACACACACACACACACACACACACACACACACAAACACACCTTCTATATAATCTGTTTAGCCTGTACAATGTTACTTTTATATATGGGCTGACCATTTGTTACTGGATAACCAGTTGATGTGCTCTTCCCTGGAGAAGCCTAGTTTCCTTGCTCTTAGCATTCGTTAATTGCCTATAGGATTTTGTGCAGAACTGACAACTTAGGAGCTTTTCCCCACCAACTTTGGTATATTTATTGGTTTCCCTCGTTTTGCTTATGTTAAGTGTTTTATTTTTAACTACTACTACCATTTGACAATTTATTTTTAATTTTTTAGATATTAAGAATAATTTATTATGTTACTATTAAATTTATATATATTGAGCATTTGAGATATCAATGTTTATATGCCTCAAGGTCTAAAATGTTTTAATTCTATAAAGAGAATTATACTCTGAAGAATGAATTAAAACTCTGATTCACATACTTGATAACAGTAACAATGCAGCTAAAAATATACACACTGAATTTTTCTATAAGGATCTTTTGGCTATTCAGTCTGACAATAGAAAAATTGTTGAAATGAATGCAATATTGAGGCAGGGTAGAGTTAAAATACACTGTGCAAATGTACATACAGATATGACAATAATTTATGAATGGACAATATAGTATAGCATATTATATAATTTATTTTTGCCTAATTTTTAAAGCATATATAAACCACTAAACTTTCAGTAAATAAAAAAAATATAGTTACATTTATTTTTTATCAGTTGTATAAACAGGAAAAATTTTATGCATATACTGATATAAATTATAATCTTAGTTTACTATAATACAAAGTATATTCTTTCACAATTCACAATTATTTGATAGCATTTGAGGATCTAATGAAATATTCTAATTTATTTTAGATTTGACACAAAATTTTTTTAGTTACAACCACAGAATTCAAGAACTATTGAATATGGGTTATATTACAAAATCTCTAAAAATCAAAGTATTTAAAGAAAAAAATATTTTTTTATAAATCTGAAAGTACTTTTGTGTGTCTGAAATGAAAGTGTTAAATCATTCAATGATTGGATCAATTTAGCAAAATTTATAGAACAATTTCTTTGCAGTGAAAGAAAAATAAATATTAAAATTAACTAACATAGAATGTAATACTACATATCATAAAATGGGAGAAATATGACTCCATTTAAAATAATTTTTCTCTAGACTTTTAGAATGTCAAAAATACATTTCCTGTTTAAATAATTTACTTTTGTGTTTATTTTTATTATTTTTAATTATGTTTATATGAGGGGACTGATGTTATATATGTGTGTCCACTGAAGCCAGAGGTGACTGATTCTCTGGAAATGGAATTGCAGGCAGTTTTGAACTTACTAACATGGGTGCTAACAGTTAAATTAGATTCCTCTGCAATAGTAGTACCAGCTCTAAACTACAGAACTACTTCTCCAACTTTTTAAAAGGTTTCAGTGAAAACTATATTTCTTATCATGAAAGGCTTTAAGGTACTCAACATATGCCCATTTATTAAATGAAAATTATAAATACAGACTAAGAGAACCAATGTAAGTTCATACTTAATACATACTTCTCAAGAGAGAATAAGAATTTGAAGCAGTTAACTCAAAGAAGTAGTAATGCATGATGTAATATAGTTTTAGTTTTAGTTTTTTAACAGTAAAAGAGCAAATACGTTATTCCTAATATTCTCTCATGGTAAAATAATGTTTCGTTATTTTGAAAAATAAACATTAAAAATGTTAACTTGAAAAATGTATAAGGTCAATATAAAGAAAAATAATCTCCAACTATAATGTATCTTGATATTGAACAAGATACCAGTGTGCTGGACAATTGTCTAAAATTATCCCTAAGATTTCAAAATAGGTATACTCTTAAAAATTTTAATAATATAGTATATTACTATGACTGCTTCTATTTTCCATTCTTTTAATGTACATGAAATCCAAAAGCAGTCAATAAATCAAAAAGAAAGTACTGTATGAGATAAGGTAGAATATATAATTTACTTCATTCTCATTCCTCCACTGTCTAAATTTCTACTTTCTCCAGATTATGAAGTTACCGTTACTAGCTGAGATATAAAACATTTTAAATTTATTGGTCTACAAAATACATGTGCGATGATGCAGTATTAAAAAATATAGGCAAGAGAAAATACCATGTAGTAAATAAGCATTATTTTTAGCAGTTTGTTTTCATTGAGTTTAACAAAATAACACAACTATGGAAAATTAAAAGAAAATCTTGTTTTTACCTTACTTAACTTTGTTTCCCTTATGTTATTGAATTATGCTAAATATCATTTAATGACTTGAAATTTTATATGAGATGTCAGAAAACTTACATAATACAGATGTCAGTCATGAATTTGAAAGGTGGCAGTGTTGGTGTTCCAAGTGTGATTGTATTTTCCACATGATTAACTTATAAATTTTCTACATAACTGATTTTTCAAACTTTTTCTTTACAAACCAAGTTCTGGAAGCTTATAGTTCAGATAAACTTTCAATTGTTTTCTGGTCCTTCATTTACAATATACAGTGAATTTAAAGTTAGTAAAGGAAATAAGACAACCTTCTAAAACCACACAAAAAATCAGCACTTTATGATATAATCATGAATAAAATTCCCTGATGAAAATTCATTGAAAGTATTAATAATTGTCTAATGTACTTAAAGTATTTTTCAGGGGATAGTTTGAAATTCCTGAATGACAGTTTAGACAAAGATTTACTACATAGGATATATGTTTGGGAACTAGCCTTTGATTGCCTGTTCCCTGAAATAACAAAGCCGGTTACCAAAGAACAATGGGAGCACAGAATATTGTTGACAGTGGAAACAAAACAGTATCATGAGATTTTCCACAGTATGGTGGAATGTTATCTAATGATAGACTTTCACACCATTCTTTCCTTGAACAAACACATCTGTGAGAAAGCTTAGAGTAGTAAATGCATATGCTAGAATTGTAAGGGTAAGTTTTATTTGGGCTTTATCACTTTTAGATGGGATAACTTTTAACTGCTCCTTAGATTAATTGTATAATTTTAGACCTAATGCAAATGTACACAACTATTGAGTAGTTATGTTTATTAATCCATGTATTCAGTAGTTTGTTGCTTATTTCCTATGTATACCAGACTCTGCAGTGTAAATATGTATGCAAAAAATGAATGAAAAGACAGTTTATATTTTAAACTAATATATATATTTTATGTAGACCCAGTTGAGCAGCATACTTGACTGCAGATTCGTTATTTTCTTCAGTCTATCAAAATGGAATGACTGCTTCGGTTAATAAGTACACCAACATTTCAAAATGAGTGTGTGTGTGTATGTGTGTATGAGAGACCAACAGAAAGAGACAGAGAGGGTATCAATGTGTAGCTCTGGCTATTCAGAAAACACATTATACTGATGTGACTACCTTCAATCTTGTGGCTATCCTTTCACATCAGCAACTCTATATTGGAATTACAGGCATGCATCCCTATATTTAGTACTCTTTTTTAAAGATATATTGTTTCTACAGTCAACTCATGAAATATGCTTTCTTATGGAGTATGTGAGAGATTGCTATGTTCAGAATCAGCTTTCTTATGCTCTGTTCATGTGTGTGTGTGTGTGTGTGTGTGTGCATTTGTGTTTGTGTTGCTTCCCTGAACATACAATGATACAAGTGTGGAGAACAGAGAATGACTGTCCAGAATTGGTTCTTTCTTTCTACCATATTAGTCCTGGGGACCAACACAGGGCATTAGAAGTGTCCGCAAGTGCCTTCAGCCAGTCTTTCATACACTTTTAAATGAAACTAAGTTTTTGTTTGTATTTACCTCTTTCTTCCCTTTTTTCAGACTTCAAAACATCTTTTATATTACTAACAAAATACTTTTTTATTCTCTAATATATAACATCCTGACAGCAGTTTCCTGTCCCTCTCCTCACCTCCTCTCTCCCAGATTCACTTCCTTCCACTTTCCTTCAGAAAAGAATGGCCTCCCAGAAACATTATCCAAACGAAGAAAAATAAAAAAAAAAAAAAAACACTACTAAGATCAGGCACATATCATCATATCAAGATTGAACATGGCCACCTGATAGAGGGGAAAGGGCCTACAAGTAGCCAAAAGAGTCAGGGACAACCCAGCTCTCTATTGTGTTTTACAAAAAGATGAGAGAAAGGAGTACTTTGGTGGAGGCCAGGTATGGTATTGGGGAAGGGGATGCATCTGCAAGTCCATGCTGTGGCATACCTTTCCCCTCTGAGGTACCAACCACATGATGGTATAGTATAGAATAAAGTTTATTCATGGCATGGGGAGAAGTGTTGGGAAAAAAGGAGGGAGGAGAGGAGTAGAAAAGTATAGGTTGGCCATGAGCATGTGGAGAGTGTAGAGAGAGAGAAGAGGGAGGGGAAAGGAGAAAGAGAGATTAAGGAGTCAAAGCAAGAGCAAAAGGACAAGTGAGGAAAGGACAAGCAGCCCTTTTTTATAGTAAGTCAGACATACCTGGCTTTTGCCAGGTAACTGTGTAGAGAGCTTAGACTAAATGCCAATAGTCCCAATGTTATGATTTTCAAAAGAACACCAAGCTACTCAGTCATAACATATATGTAGAGAACATCAATTGCACAGGCACTAATATCAGCAATTAATAAATTGAACCTCATGAAAACAAAAAGCTTCTATACAGCAAAAGACACCAAAAGTGGGAAAAACAGCAAACCACAGAATGAAAAAGATCTTTACCAACTCCACATTTGACAGAGGGATAATATTGAATATATATAAGGAACTCAAGGAACTAGACATTCAAATGATCCAGTTTAAAAATGGAGTATAGATCTAAACGGAGAAGTCTCAGCAGAGGAATCTCAGATGGCTGGGAAACACGTAAAGAAATGTTCAACATCCTTAGCCATGAGGGAAATGCAAATTAAAGTGACTTCAGGATTCCATCTTATACCTGTCAGAGTGGCTATGATCAAAAGGACAAAAGCAAAAGGACAAGAGAGGGAGGAGGGGGCAAGCAGCCCCTTTTATAGTGGGTCAGGCTTACATGGGTGTTGTCAGGTAACTGTGGGGTGGAGTTTAGACAGAATGTTAACAACAGCTCAGGCTGGGATGTAAGGATGTGGGGCAAAGGGATCACTCTTCCATTGCTGGTGGGAATGCAAAAATGTATAGCCACATGGAAGGCAATATGTTATTTTTTTCAGAAAATTAGAAATCAATCTACCTCAAGACAGTACTATACCACTTTTGGATTACAAAAGGATGCTGTACTCTACCAAGAATACTTACTCAACTATGTTCATAACATGTTACATTATTTATAATAAACTGAAACTGGATATTTAATTTTTTAAAAAAAAGACTCCCCCCCCCCCCCCGTTCCAGGGGACAATCTGGGAGGAGTTTGGGGAGGTGAAAGAATATTATCAAACTATACTGTATGAAATACTCAAATAATAGACAAAAACATAAAGTTTTTAGTAATATATAATAAAATAAAAACATAAAGTATATATCTTTCCTCACATTTACTCATAGTATCGTTTTTCTTTCTTTTTTTTGTTGGATATTTTATTTACATTTCAGATGCCATCCCCTTTCCCCATTTCCCCTCCCTAGAAAACCCCTATCCCATGCCCCCTTTTTCATTTTGATTTTATACAATTTTTAAAATGTTAATCAAAGGCTTTATAAGTATGGTAATGCTCAATCAGAAGTGTAACCCAATACCCAACCTAGATATGTAAACTATCTTTGACTGGTGGAGACATGTGAACTTCTGCCTCTATGCCCCCTCTCTCTTTCTCTCTCTTATTACCTAGCTTCTCATCTACTTCATCTTCTCCTCTCGTTACTCCATCTCTTCCTCTCGGTGTTCCTTCCCCCTTAGCTCCTCCTACATATCACCATTCCTGTTAAAACAAAACTTTTCTCTCAAAATACAATTAGAGCATAATTATTCCTATTTGTACCAGTGAGGTACAAGATAGTCTTAATACCCAGTCCACCCTTTTGTTGACTAACCAGAACCTCTGTCGTCTCTCTTGACTAAAACACTTAGTTTTGAACCTGGCTTTTTTCTTGGCTTTAGACTGAATGTCAGCAGAAAACCATCCACTCAGATGTTTTCTCTCAAAGTAAATATCCAGGATTGGCTATGAAACTATAAGTTTTCAACCCCGTCAGAAATCCAGAATGACTGAGTTAACTGAAGTTATGGGAAGCACTAAGCATAGCTTCTAAAACTTAGCCAATTTATAGAGACCGCTGAACACCTGGACAGCCCCTATACTACTGAATGTTGTAGCATCGAATCTTCAGCCTTCTGGCTCAAACTCATCTGACAGACCTTAGTGATGCAGAATTATTAAGGGCTGATTACTCTGTCTAGGCATATATAATTAGTCTACTATTCTGCAAGTGTGTCCTTTTCTAGACAGTAATTTGTCTGTAGATGGAGAGAAGCAATTCTTGCCCAGTGGCTGTCTCAACACAACTGGAGTAACTCCAAGGATGCTCAATTTCTTCTTAGAATCCAAGACAGGAAGCTGTCAGGAGCAGACAGGTCTCTAATGAAAATGAACATTAATATAGAAATATTTGTGACGTCTGTTCTGTGGATTTCTGAGGTTTTGAAATCCAACTATTCATGTAAGGTAACCTGGACTGTTGTCTGTTAACTCCTCTCAGCTATTTCTAAATAAAATATAGAAAACACCCTAACAATAAACTCAAAGTCATGAATTTGCTATAGTCCCTTAACTCACAGGCTAACCATCCCAAATCAGTTAAAAAAGTTAAAGAAGGACTGAGTCTAAGCCTTGTATTTCTAAATGTGTTATACAGGCACAATGCCCATGAGAGTATCAATATTCATTTCATTTTCATATCAATAAGAAGCTCATACCAATGAAAACCTTAAATTTGAAGTCCAAGTGAATTTTATACCATTGAAGAAATAGTATCATTTTCAGGACTGCATTTCAGTGTCAAATTTGGATGTTAACATTTGTAGAGGCATAATACTGGATAACTGTGACACCACAAAGCCCAGTCTACTGTTTCTGTAATGCAATATTTATCCTGAACATTGATACTGACATCTAGAGACCAGTGTGTCATTTTTCATTTCTATAAGTTTGTCATTTATACACACCGAACAATAGTATACATATTCTTTAGGGTTAGATATTTTTTACTTCATATAAATTCCTGGTGATTTCATACAGGTTTGTAACTTTATATTTCATATTGTGTAATGACTCATATTGAAACTGATTATCTACTGTAAGTCAGAGATCTTTTTCTCTATTTCAATTTATTTCACATAAAATAGCTATAAACCTTCATGTACAGAATTTTGTTTAGGCATACGTTTTCATTTATGTGTGGTACATACTCAAAAATGTAGTTGATAGTCACATTGAAATATATTTTAAGATAGATAAGAAACAACCAAACACATCAGAGTAATTGAACAATCAATTTTACTTTCTCACCAGCAATCTGTGTGTGATCTAGTTTCTTAACTTCAAGGCCAGTATACAGTATAGTCAACTTTCCGTTAATTTTAACTATTCTAATAGGTGTATTGTAACATGTTATTGAGAATCTAATTTGTATTTCTAAAATAATCTTATGGCATTGAACAGCTTTTTTGTATGCTTACCTAGTACCCGATATAATTTTTGTTATACTTTCAAATTAATTGATTGTACCTCCACAAATTTATGGAATATGATATATCATGTTTGTAGATGGATTTTAGTTTATCTACATGACTACTCTGACAACAGATCACATTCAAAGTCCTAAGGTTTTTGATCTCGCTGGAATACAGGCATGCCCTTAGTACACACCTTTAATCCTTCAAGCTAGAATACAGACACACCATTAGTAACACTTTTAACCTCAAATAGTGAGGTCTAGTTGAGGGGCAAACCAATCAGAGAAAGATTTGACAGAATTGGTCAGAGATAAGATATTCATAACTCTCATAAAGACAGCAAAGAGAGCTGCTTAAGAGAATTGCAGGGCTTGATGCCCCAGTGTAGGAAAATGCCAGGGCTGGGAGGCTGAAGTGGGTGTGTGGGGGAGCACTTTCATAAAAGCCGGGGTAGGGTGGATGGGATAGGGGGGTTTTAGAGGGGAAATCAGGAAAGGAAATAACATTTAAAATGTAAAGAAAGAAGATATCCAATAAAATAAAATTAAAAAATAGATCTGGGAAGAGAGTTCAGTGCAGTTCAGTTGAATACAGTCGAGTTCAGTTGAGTTTGTGCAGTTCTGTTCAGTTCCATTTTGTTTGTGGAGTACAGGGACATTTTTTTTTTCCAAGCAGAGTAATTCAGTCAGAAGCTGAGAGAATCCAATTTGGATCAATCATCTTGGAGAGGAGTTTCAGCCAGAAGATGAGTTGAACCAGCAAGCCAGAATTCAGAAGGACCTAGAAAGTGTAAATTTATTCACTAGTAATGGTTGAAGGCAAAAACATTCTCAGTCTAGATTAGCAGATGGAGGCTAGAAGCTAAAGCCTGCAGAGGTCCAGGCTTGCAGAAGATAAGATTGTATGGAGGTTAGAAGATTCCAGGCCTAGGCCTAGGGGTAGTTAGATAGAAACACTCTGGGGCTCAGCCCAAGCCATGTATTCACACAGGTTGGGTATTGCTCTCATCTCACCCCTTCAACAAGGAAATGAATGCGACATTCACAATTTCAATAGAAGTATACAATGTATAATGATTAGATAAATGCATTTGGTGGGCTCATCTATCGCCTTATATGTTGTTTGTGTTGTAAATATTTTAAAATTTCCAAATTCACTTTACTGAAATTAATGGGTGCCAGTAGTAGTTAACCTCTATCTTAGAATATCAGAGGCTTTCTTTCTCATTCAACTGTTTCCTTGTACATGTTATCAATTATTTTGCATATTTCATGTTTGCGTGATTTGAAAGATCCAATAAATACTGTTCTATTTTCTAATTGCATAAGACGAACTTCATCTTCCAGACAAAAGTGAGAGCATGTAATATATATATACATATATATATATATTTCTTTCTTCACATTCATTGAGATTCTCTTATTCTGAAATATTATATCATGAACTCTTCCAATATCCTAAATAATTTGCTGATGTACTATTTTAACTTTAAAAGAAGACAGCTTTATTTATTCCTTGATGGTACACTTATATTTATGTTTAATATCTTTATTTGGTCATTGGTCTGTGTCATGTGAATTTTGATGATGATTAAAAACTTAACTCGATTCTATACTGAGCTTCAGTCAGCTAGGTTTCCTTTGATACTATATAAATGTAAGTTTATTAAACTATCAACTTAAAGAGTTTAAGAGAAATCTCATCTCTCATCTTCCTCTTTCAATCTGAAAAGTCCTGGAAGATGAAAAGGTTTGTTGTTGTTGTTGTTGTTGCTACTGCTGCTGCTGCTGTTGCTGTTTTTATTCCCACTGCTTTGTTTTGTTTTCTCATCATCACTGTCAGTTATTTGTTAGTTTTCTCTGATATATCAAATTTTTATTTTGTTGTTGATTTTTTATATTTAATTTTATGTATTCTCTTTTCATGCAATATACAACTCAACCAAAACCTCTTCTCCCTATACCTCTCTCCCCTCTCCTCCAGATCCACTTCTCCTTTCTTTCTGTTCAGAAAAGAGCAGGCCTTTCAGTGATACCGACAGAAATCATAACAAATTGCAGTAAAACTAAGCACAAAATCTCGTATCAAGGAGAAAAAAAGCTCCCAAGAGCAGGTAAAAGAGTATAGATACCCCACTCCCATTGTTAGGAGTATAACAAAAACCTAAGCTAAAGAACTACAGTTTGTATGCCTGATGCAGACCTATGCAGGTTCTACAGTTGCAGCGTCAGTCTTTGTGAGCACTGCTTAGTTGATTCTGTGGACTGTGTACTCTTGGTGTCTTTGACCCCTCTGGCTCCTAAAATATTTTCTCCTCCTTATCTTCTGCAGAGTTCCCAAGCTACACCTAATGTTTAGCTGTGGCTCTTTGTATCTGCTCCTATCAGCTGGTAGAGGAAGCCTCTTTGATGAAAATTGGGCTAGGCACTGATCCTATGAGTATAGGAAAATATCATTAGGAATCATTTGATTGATTTTTTGTTTTTGTTTTTGCTAGCCGTGTTTGATACTGAATGCAGAACAATTCTCTGTATTAAGTATCCTATTACCCTTTCTGGTACAATGTTCAAAAATGTTTTCTCCTATTGAGTGTCTTTCTCCCATCAGCATTTCCCATGGACATTTATCATGTGTTGTTTTTATTTGTTTGTTTGAGAGATAGCATTATAATTTGCCTAAAATAAATTAGAACTCATTTTGCAGCCCACATTGGTTTAAAAATCCCATCAATCCTGTCTTGGCTTTGCATATGCTTGGATTTTGTGCATGACACAACAGGCATAGCTTGTCATGAAAATTTTTGATTTTTTTTTTTTGAGAATTTATACATCGGGTACTGCATCTATATCACTCCTCTCTCCCATTTCTTTTATGGCCAATCTCCCCCCTCCCAAATTCATGACCTCTTATTCCCTAATTATTAATATTTTACACACATACAATGTATATTCTATCTACTGAATCCTTTTAGTATTGCTCATATATACACATAACAAGGGCTAAATATTTGGAATGGATACTCTCTGTGGTAGTGAAGACTCCCAAATTCGGGAGACCCTTACTCAAGTCTCAGGAAGTCTCGAACACCCACAAACTCCAAGACACCGTACCTGGATGCAATCAGCAGAGGTTTATTAGGGAAGAGAGCTGGCAGCCAGCGTTCAAACTGCACGAGTACAGTTTGACCCCGAGTGGTGCGCTAAGGAGCTTTTTATAGTAAGGGGTAGGGAAAGGAAGGAATTTTCGTGCGGTTACACATGATTGGTTGTTTTATAAATTTTGAACTCAGCAAGCTGTAACACTGGAAAAGACCTTAAAGGGGGGGGGGAGTAACCAAGATCAGTGGAATGTTAGTTAGTTCTTGGAACCACCCAGATGTCTTGCATCTTTCTTTGTGGCCAGGAATGTGTTTTCCTGCTTTGAGCCTACCCCACCCACAGGTGGATTTTCTTCCCTGAGGCTTGAGGAGTGTATCCTGGGGCAGTGAAAGGCCTGGAATCTTATATTCAGTTCTGCTTTCTTGGAACTAGTGAGCCTGTATATATTTTATAAAATGGTCTTTATAATTTTTCACTCTACAGTAGCTTGTCCCTTGAGCAAACAAATTTTGATTCTTTCCACAGGGATTAGCCACCTGTAGCTCTTTATCTAAGTGATAAACTTAGTTAAATTTCTCTCATCCATGTTGTCATATCCGCTGGTGTCATTATGCCAGCATTATTTAACTATCCACATTGTTGTGATGTGATGGGTTTATCACATGTTCATCACGGTGTCATCTCTAAGGGACTATTCAGTGGGCTTTCTGGTTCTCTGGCTCTTATAATCATTTCATCTCTGGTCCTTGATTTTTCCCTGAGTCTTAGTTATAAAAGTTTCATTACAAATGTATCAGTTAAAGTTGGGCATTTCATAGTCACTTATTTTATACATGTTGACCAGTTGTGGATCTCGTCAATGTTTTCGTCTGTTGCAAGAAAGAGTTCCTCGATGAAAAGTGAGAAGTCCACGTATCTGTCAGTATAAAAGATAAGTAGAATACATAAGAAATTGCATTAATTTAGAATAATGTCAATAATAGGTTCTTCTCAGGGTCCTATAACCATTCTGTTCTGAGTAGCTGGATACATTTTCAACAGTAGGTAGACATGGTTTACCTCTCATTGGGTTGTCTTAAGTCCTATTAAACAAATGTATTAACATAATGGTGATTTCTACAGGTGCATAAACTGCCTTGAAATAGAAACTGGTTTGATTTCAAAAGTTCTATATTGTTCCTGGACATATACTTATCGCTCTATGCTTCTTGCATGCCATGATGTAAATTGTTTTCCTTTATGATGCTCGTTCTCAGCATATATCACTGTTTTTATTTAATTGGTGCTTCAAACTTGTATTTAATTCTTTGTCTCTCATTCAATTTTTGTTGGTGTGTTGCTATATTACAAATATTTTTCTTCTTATTGTTTCACTTAACTCTTCTAGTGGCATTTTTACTTCTACAATCTACCATGAGGGTCATGTCATTATTGATCTACTCATTATTATTATTATTATTATTATTATTATTATTATTATTATTATTATTTTGGTTTTTTGAGACAGGATTTCTCTGTATAGTCCAGGCTGTCCTGGAACTCACTCTGTAGACCAGGTTGGCCTCGAACTCAGAAATTTGTCTACCTCTCTCTCCCAAATGCTGGGATTAAAGGCATGTGCCACCACTGCCTGGCTGATCTACTATTAATCATATGATTTTCTTAAACTTCTTTTGTAAGTCTAGTTTGATGAACAAAAATTCTCATAATTTTTGAGTGTCTGGAAAGATCTTTAATTTCAAATTAAATTATATAAAATAGCCTTGCTGTCTATAGTAATTTTGGTTGTCATCCAAAGAACACCCAAGCACTCTTAAGGGGCAGGCCCACTAACTTGCTCCAAGATGATAGCTTTGTCTCAGCTCAAGTTGGGCTGTAGAAAGACTGCTGGGGGGGGGGGAGGAGATATAAAACTTCACAGGCAACATTCCTCAGGAACCTGTGAAACAGGTTTTCTGACTTCCAAAAGAAGTCATTTCTATTATCTTCCCTTGCCTCTGGTGAGTTACATATCAAAACCCAAAGCTAACCACCAGACTTTATGGGTCCCTAATCACAGGAACCTGTTATGCAAATCAAAGTTTTCCCACCACCTCCCTGGCCCTTGTTACCTCTCTCTTTCTCTACCCTAAAGTCCCAGGCTGTTTTACTTCCATAGCTTATCTCCAATCAGTTACTCATCATTCTTAAAACCAGCATGATTTTTCCACACTCCTTCTCTAGCCATGGCACGGCCAGTCTACTTCTCTGTGTTCTGGACTCATCCTGATTCCTCTAGCTGTGCTCTTTCTCTTATCTACAATAAAAACTCTCTCAAATCATGGATGACAATTCCTGTGGTTCCTTTACTGTGCGCTGGATTACAATGAATGGCTTGTTTCCTGTCAAGATTTGACATACACCATTTTGTGTCTTTGTTGCCTATGGAGTGAGTACCCAGAAATATTTATTTAGGTAAGTGAATTACCTTTAAATGCAGATTTTACAATTTATTGTGTGTTCTACACTTTACAGTCATTGAGCATAGTGTCTTGTGATCAAGATAAAAACCTAGTTATATCTACTTGTGCTTTTACAGGGCTTCCGTGATCTGGATATAGACTTTTCCCCAGATAAATGTAAAAATCTGTTACTGTTACTTAAAATAGTTTTCTGTGCTCTTAATTTTGATCTCTTAATGGTGTCCCTAAATTTATGTATACTCCAATTGATGTATTTATAAAAAGGTAACGTGATAAAGAGAGTATGTTCTGTGGGTGTGTGGAGAGGTATGGGGGAAGGGAATGTCTCAGCAGGCTCATGCAGAGGCATCTCTTCCCCCCCCCCACACCCCTAAGGATCAGTCACACACCAGTATAGTATAGAATAGAGTTTATTCAGGGCATAGGGAGGAGAGCCAGGAGGGTAGTAGAGGCAGAGAGAGAGAGAGAGTAGAGAAGTAGAGGAGCAGAGAATTAGGGGCCAGCCACAACTACGTGGAGAGAGGTGGAAGAAAAGGGGGAGGGGCAAGGGGACAGAGAGGAGCTAGAGGGAAGAGATCAAGAGAGTAAGAGATTAAGAGAGAGAGGAGGGGGCAAGCAGCCCATTTTATAGTGGGCCAGGTCTACCTGGCTGTTGCCAGGTAACAGTGGGGAGGAGCATACCTAGCTGTTGCCAGGTAACTGTGGAGGTGGAGTTTAGACAGAATACTAACATTCTCCCATTTTGGTTTAATTAAAAAAGAAAGATTAGAAAGAGGTGACAGCGAAGCAGGAATAGGATCTTCATTGTGATATCTAGCTACTTCCTGCTATCATTGGGGGTGATGTGTTTCTAGGGAAACCTAGAAGAATAGGTATGGGGGATGTTTGTTCAGCCTTAAGAGAGTTGGCTGTTTCCTGCTGTCCAGGGTCTATGGAGCCATCTGAGGATAGGTCAGAAGGAAAAGGTCCAGTAGAAGTAGTTGTGTGTGTGACAGGAGATGGAGCATCTGGAGGTTGCTTCTTTGGGGTTGTTCTGGATGTGCCTGGACTTGACAAGATGTAGGGAATAAGATTAAGTACATTTGGGAGAAAGAAAAATTTTCTAAGATGTATATTTGAAACACAGAGGGAACCCACCCTTTGGAATAGGTAGTAAGTGGGAACTTTAGACAGATGTACTTATCTGGATGGAGTCTATTTGGTCCATGAGAGGCAGATCTGAGTGGGTTTCCTGTAGCTTATAAGTTTACAAAAGAGATGACAGCATGAGTTAACAACATGGGCAGTCTTTAAGATGAACTTTTGCTGGGTCGTATAGTGGAATGTTTTATTAGAGTGAGGCAAGTTTATAGGAACTCAGATAATATTAGGACAGTGGCATAGCAAGAAGATGAAATATGAAGCATTTAATTGATGGCAACTGAGTTTAGGTAATGAAGTAATAGATAATATATATGAAAGCCTAGCTGTCAATGTAGTCAGCAGTCTGAGGAAGAGTAAAGAATAATCTACCAGTTATATATTATTTTTAAAAATGACAGAGCCCACTAACCAATAGTTCCCATGATCTCCATAGTCTCTTGGGCAAAGTCGGTTTGGCTTATTTTTACCTTTATTTTTATCCAAATATAATGTTTGAAAGACTTGTTTTCATGATCTCATACTCTTTCTCCCACATTATCTATTTGTTTTTTTGAGATTTTTTTCTAAACTTTTGTCTTATTTATTGACTACTTCATTTCTAAAGTTGTTGAGTGATTCATTTCCACAATATATCTTAGCTAATTTTCTTTTCATTTTATTTTTTTTAATTTCATATAACTCTGAGTATTCTCTTAAATTTTATTTTGCTGTTTTTATTTTTAAAAATCATTCTTTGACTTCTATATCAAAAATTTCATTTGTATTCTATTATTAAAATGTATGTTTAAAAATATTATATTACATTTAAAAATATTTTATGTTCTAGTACAGAAAGCTGTATATTAATGTGAAGAATATTTTTTGAAATCAAGAAAATTATTTTAGTAAGCAGTTTTCTCCTTAAGAACAGTCTTAGGGTATCAATGTGCTATAGGATGATAAGATATTTTATATTTTCTGTCCTGGCAGAGAAAAAAATAAATTCATGGTATTATCATGTTTCATTACCCTTAAAAAATATATTGAAAACTATAAATATAATGTGGGATTGTGAAAAAAATAGCTTGGTTTTTGGTGAAGCACTGGCTAGACATGTCCAGAGACCCTGCAGGGACAGAATACATTTTGGCACTCTCCCAGACATCAAGCAAAGACATGAAACCAAAGACCTCCATTGATCAGCACCTTTCAGTCACGTAGGGCACCCAATTTCACAGAACCCAGAGGGAGCAGGTCTCCCAGGAACTCTAACCCAGGCAGTATCTTAGGTAAGGAGACATCAACATCTGTCCCAAACAGGGAGTAACTGGGACCCATTGGGACCCAGAAATTCACTCCTGGCCTGGATCACTAGTTTTTTCCAGTCTGGGCCAGAACACTAAGCAGATCTTGGGCCTCAGCTCTAACCACAGTAGCAAAACACAATCTACACAGTTCTGACACAACCAAGATAATAGGAATGACAAGGCTCCAGTCAGAGACAGCTCAGGTAGCACTAAGGAGATCTAGATGGTGAAAAGGCAAGTGCAAGAATATAAGCATCAGCAACCCAGGGTACTTGGCATCATCAGAACCTAGTTCTCCCACACTAGAAATTCCCAAATTCCCCATATCACCAAGAAAGCAAGATTCAGATTTAAAATCACTTCTAATGATAATGATAGAGGACTTTAGAAAGAACATAAGTAACTCTCAAAGAAATCGAGGAGAACACAGGTAAACAGGCAGAAGTCTATAAAGAGGAAACACAAAAATCCCTTAAAGAATTACAAGAAAACAAAACCAAACAGGTGAAGGAATTGAACAAAATCATCCAGGACATAAAAATGGAAGTAGAAACAATAAAGAAATCTCAAAGGGCAACTACCCTGGAGATAGAAAACCTAGGAAAGAAATCAGGAGTCATAGACTCAAGAACCACTAAGAGAATACAAGAGACAGAAGACAGAATCTCAGGTGCAGAACATACCATAGAAAATATTGACACGACTGTCAAAGAAAACACAAAATGCAAAAAGTACTTAACACAAAACATCCAGGAAATCCAGAACACAATGAGAAGACCAAACCTAAGGATAATAGCTATAGAAGAGAGTGAAGATTCCCAACTTAAAGGGCTAATAAATACCTTCAAGAAAATTATAGAAGAAAATATCCCTAATCCAAAAAATGAAATGCCCATAAACACACAAGAAGCCTACAGAACTCCAAATAGACTAGACCAGAAAAGAAATACCTCCCGTCACTTAATAATCAAAACACCAAATGCATAAAACAAAGAAATATTAAATGCAGTAAGGAAAAATAGACCAAGTAACATATAAAGGCAGACCTATCAGAATTACACCAGACTTCTCAAAAGATACTATAAAAGTGAGAAGATCCTGGACAAATGTCATACAGACCCTAAGAGAACACAAATGCCAGCCCAGGCTACTATACTCTGTAAAAGTCTCAATTACCAAAGATGGAGAAACAAAGATATTCCACAAAAAAAAAACACAAATTTACACAGTAGTGTCTTTCCACAAACCCAGCACAACAAAGGATAATTGCAGGAAAGCTCTAATACAAGGATGGAAATTATACCCTAGAAAGAGCAAGAAAGTAATCCTCTTCCAACAATTCCAAAAGAAGATAGCCACACAAACAATGACACTGCTAATAACAAAAATAACAGGAAGCAACAATCTCCTCTTCTTAATAGCTCTTAACATCAATGGTCTCAATTACCCAATAAAATACATAGGCTAATTGACTGGATGCTAAACAGGACCCAGCATTATGCTGCATACAGGAAACCCACTTCAGTGACAAAAGCAGACACTACCTTTGAGTAAAAGGCTGGAAAATTGTCCTAAGAAACAAGCTGGAGTAGCCATTCTAAAACCTCCATTCTAGAACAAAAAGGGAGAGATTCATGGCTCTACCTGTACAGGTAGTTGAGTATGCCCTTGTCAGGCATCAGTGAAAGCGGAAGAACTTAGTGCCTGAAAGTTTGGATTCCCTAGTGTTGGAGAATTTGAGAGCAGAGAGGCAGGATTGGGAGGATGATGGAAGCTCACCCCCATAGAAATAGACGGAAAAGGATGGGATAAGGGATTTGGTGGGGGGGGGGGATGTAAGAGGAGATAACATTGAAAGGTAAATTAATAAAATATCCATTTAAAAAACAACAGATAATGGGTCTAGCAATTGTAGTTAAGCAGTAGAAACTTTTGTCAACAATTTATTACAGGGATTTTTTTATAATTCCCAAGGACAAGGTATTGTGGAAGAGGCCCATGAAACTTTAAAAAGATTGGTGAGACATACTGTGACTGAGACAAAGAATGATGCCAACCCATAAGCTTCCTGAGTGCCTTGACAAGGGTGACTGGATAGCTGTATTGGACATATGTTCCTGATCCACCTGTGCTTGACTATATCCCAGATGGGACAAGCTGCCTTGCCTCAAGATTTTAGTCCTTGTGGGACAGAGAATCGAAAAGAGAAATCATGTCTCTTGTATTATGAAAGGTCCTCAGCTATTAGGACTCAATCATGTACTGATCTAAAAATTAATTCTATATGGGAAATAGTCTACTTTTGGATGACTGGATCTAGACTTTGTCAAAGACATATTTGGAAGCTAGCTGTAGCTCACTATGAGGTTAGAATAACAAGAGATAATGTTGGGACTGGATCTGGATCTCAAACAAGGGTTAATGCATGTTTTAAGAGTCTTTTAATTGCCTAGCTAAAATTGGTTTTGTCTCTTCTACAGCATTTATTGTAACTTGTATTGACTGTATAATTTCCAATTATGTTAGTGTGTTGAAACCTGGCATGTCTGTTACAGGGTCTATCAACCAGCTTTCATCTCAACCCCCTGAATATTAGAAAATCTTGATTCTCTGAAAAAAATCTTGAAAGTCTGGAAGAAGTGAGTTAGGCTTTAAGCAGAAGCAAGAGGGTAGCAGGCTTGATTATTGCTGGTATAATCTTTATTTCCATTAATTGCTAGCACCACTGCTTCTGCAATAACATGGACACAAGAAGTTAAGACAACCACTTTTGTTAATCATCTAGCAAAAAATGTTACTAATGTATTGAGTATACAAAATGATTGATATAGGTATCTGGAACAATGAATGATGCTCTGTAACCCATTCAATTTATCTGAAGGAGGTTCAGTGTTCAAGAGTTACAAGCCATCCCAAGTGTCATGACAAATATCAGTGGAGTAGTGTTACTTTTGAAATTCATAATGATTGTCATTATAATTAGAAAAAAGTTTAAAGACACCTGTAGGATATTTGGCATAATCCTAACACCTCTCTGGGTGTGCTAACTTTGCATACTGAGATTATGAATTTAAAGAATGCTGCTCTGTTGACCTTTAATGCTGCAGATAATTCTGATAAAATTATCCATGGCCTGATCTCATTATTTTCATTTTGGACAAACCTCAGGAATGGCATATATAGTTTGATCAGGCAAGCCCTCCTTGTCCTGAGAATACTTTTATTCCTGCCCATCCTGTTAAAGCTTATCTTTAACAATATCAAGATGTTGGCCTCCAAAGTACATAGCTTAAACCTGAAAATGGACTCTCAGACAGAGTTATTAAATTAACAGGCTGGCAAGCCAAGAACAAGTAAGATTCTGCACAGAGCCTTACCAATCTAGGACAGAAGTGCATTGCCTTTGATAATGCATATTCCATGATGGGTAAGGAATGCTTTCTTGTCAGAACAACCGAAGACTGTCTCATTCTTGTTAACAAAATAAAAAGAGGGGAAAGGTGGAGAGCCTTTGCGGCTGCTTGGCAAGAAGCTGATATGAGCCAAGGACAAGGAAAGGGGATGCTTGGCAGGAATATGACATTGGCCAAGGACAAGGAAGTAGTCTTCAAGCAGGAATCTGAAATTAGACTAGAACAAAGAAGTAATTTCAGGTAGGAGTCTAAATTGTAGGCTACAACAAAGAAGTAATATCAGGCAGGAATCTAAATATTAGGCAATAACACAGAAGTAGGCTTCAGACATAAAAATGACTTTGGGGTAGGATAGGGAAGTAAACTCAGATACTTTGCTCATCCTGATAAACCTTTAGAAACAGTGATCATGGGAGTGTTCATGTAACTGGGTTTAATGCCTTGCTTTTTCTTTTACTATTTTGTGTTTATTGTATTGCTTGTTCCTCAACTATTTGTATTGCTAGAACCTCAAACTAAAACTGCATGTAATCAAATTACATGCATGTAATCAAAATGATATAAAAGCATAAAGGAAGAGAGAGTATATTGTATGGGTTTCTAGGCAGGGGAAATGGGGAAAGAGGATGACATCTGCATTGTAAATAAATAAAATATCCAACAAAAAATTAAAAAAAGAAAGCATGTGCTTGTGTCTTCACATGGCAGAATGAATGAGTCTTATTCTGGCATACAGTAGTCGGGCATTAACTCTATAAATGAAGCATCCATCTACCTAGTCACTCCAGAAAGGCTCTAAATTCTATCACTATCATTTTGGTGATAAGAATTTCCTGTATAGTGTTTGGGTTTATACCAGTATTCAAAACATTGTACCATAGCAGAAAAAAATGCTTTAACTGAGGCAGTAGTAAGACCTATGCTTGTCATCATAGACCACAGTAGGACAGTCCTTAATGAATTAGCAAAGTATGAACAATTCATTCCACCAAATCTCAGTTACTTCATATAGCGGTACACATTACACTAACAATCAAGAACCAACTAACTCTTAGACATGCTACCTTTGATCATGATTGACTACATTAATAATGTATTTTTCTAGAATAAACTTGTAATAAAATGTATGCTAGTTATGCTTAAATTATCAAAGAGAATTATTAATACACAGCTACTTTTAAAGATAATGTATTGGAGCTAGAGAGCTATTTCAGTGATTAAGAAACCACATTATTTTTGTGGAGAACCTTAATTTGTGTTCCACTACCATATAAAGCAGCCTACAATTGCCTATAACTTCAACTTCATTTGTATCCAATGCATCTGGCCTCTGCAGACTCCTACACACACACACACACACACACACACACACACACACACACACACACACACACACACACAAGCCAAAAAAAGCCATTAAAATGAATTTAAAAAAGAAATGTTATTTAAGTGCTATTCATGAAATTATTTGTACTATAGTTTGTGGTTCTAGTATTTCTTTATAAGACTTTTGAAAAGTTTGAAGCCACTTGAAAACTAAAAACAATATCTGTATAATGATTTTTCAAACCTTCTACTTTGACTTAGTATTATCATCTGGATATTGAGTAGAAGTTATTGCATGTTAAATACTTCTTAAGCTATTAACTTATATTGTCACATTCAAGAATACATGTATGAAATGTCATAATGAAAACTATTATTTGTACACTAATTTCAAAATGCAAAAATATATTCTTAGGAAGAAAATCTAGCAATATTAGCTTCATTTTCTCCAATTTTACCCATTGAAAATTCAATTTCAGTATATACTATAAATTTTCTGAGTTGTGATTGTTTAATATATAATATTTAAATGTAGATCTAGTATATGTAGTTACATACTTGCAGCTCAAAAAGAAACTGAAGCAATATATATATATATATATTACATTTATGATATCATTTTTCCCAAAACTGCCATCAGGATTTTCTACAGCTTGTTTTTTCTTCAAGGTAGATCAATACTTTATAATATAATATGTTCTACAATCATACAATGTTTCGTTTTCTTTCCTAATTTTAAAGTCTAGGGTAAAATGTGTCATTAAATTTATTTTAAAACAAACCCAGAAAAGGAATTTTAGCTTTTTTGTCACTAAATTTATGTTTTTTATTGCTCCTAAAAGCAATATCAATGTTTCAAAAACTATCCATAAGCAATTTTCAAAAGACAAAGATTTCTGAGAAAAATATTAATTCATACATGTGCATGTATATGCACACATATCTATATGGTTTATTGACAAAATTTGTCTGTTCATTTGAGCTATATTTTTGCATAACTTTTCAGTGTACATGGTATATTAAGAGTTAATTCTATGGGAAAATTGTTATATAGGTCACTGGAAGCCCATGACCACTGGGCAAAAACATTTTTTCTAAAACAGATTTAAAATCAAGGAAAGATGAAGAACATTAAATATATGGCCAAAGTAAAAATTGTCTTTCTCTCTACTTCTTGTGAACTAAGCCTCATTTTATTAGTAAATGACAAAGTGTAGGAGAGTAATTAATCTTTTTATGTAATTATATAAAACTTTGCAAAATTTTACAACTTTGTGGTTTGGATTAGCTAAACTATGCAGGCTCACTGACAAAGGCTTAAGGTAAAAAAAAGAAGGCATGGAAATTCCCTTGTGATACTATAAACAATTTACATATGAGTTTGTCTAATCTTTTGATATTGTCTTAGAATAAGAATTTATTTTTGGTGGCATACACTTGAAATTGCAGCACTCAGTAAGTTTGGATTCATAGGATTATCAGTTCAAATCCACTAGATGTGTTGACATAAAACATTCCTCTCACCTCATAGTGAGTAAGAAATAATTTATTTTGAGCCAAGTATGAGTACTTTATAACACACATTCTGGCTACTCTAAAAACAAACTCCAATGTGAAAATGATTCAAAGAATCTTATAGTCACAAAACATATATTTCATTGTATTCATAACTGGAATTATCAAAGGATTAAAAAACAAGAAAATAAAATGTAAAATTATTTTATTTGTAGCTTGAGAAATTTTTTAAAAATTATATTGAAAGTTCCACATGATATAGTTTTTGAATCAAAGATGACACTGTATTAAAATCTTGTATATACTCCAATGAAAAACATTGAACCAGGCTGGGCAGTGGTGGCACACACCTTTAATCTCAGCACTTGGGAGGGAGAGGCAGGTGGATTTCTGAGTTCAAGGCCAGCCTGGTCTACAGAATGAGTTCCAGGACAGCCAGGGTTATAAAGAGAAACCCTGTCTCAAAAAACAAAACAAAACAAAACAAAACAAAACAAACAAAACAAAACAAAACAAAAACATTGAACCCATATTGAAAAGTGAATGTAAATTTATGTTTTAAATTCAAGTGAAATTTTAAGCTCACACTTGTTGACAAAAATTATGTGAATTTATTGTACAATTTTATTGCTTTATCCTTATAAACTGTGAAATAAGTATCAAAATCAAATCAATTAAAATAGCCATTTGTCTGGGAGCACATAGGGAGGGACCCATGGCTCCAGCTGTGTTTGTAGGGGAGGATGGCCTTATAGGGCATAGTTGGGAGAGGTGATCCTTGGTCCCATGAAGGCTGGATGCTGAGTGTGGGAGAATTTGAGGGTGGGGAGGTGGGAGTGGGAGGGTAGGTGGGGGCACATCTTCATAGAAGCAGGAAGAGGGGGGATGGGATAGGGAGTTCCTGGGTGGGGGAGGGAAAATGAGGTAAGGGGATAACATCTGAAATGTAAATGAAATAGCCAATAAAAAAATAGCCATTTCCATAATAGAAAACTGGAACTTGTTTATCATATAAATTCAAAGTTTTTAATCCATTAACTTCCAGATATTCTCACATCATCAAATTCCAACAACTGATGTATTAATTACTTCTTTGTTAATGTGATAAATTGCTATGGCCAAAAGCAACTTTAGAAAAATTTATGATTCCAGAGTGATAAAGTCTATCATGGTGAGGAAGTCATGACATAGTGGTAGGATCCAGTATTTATCTTTATCTGATCACATTTTATCTGTTATACATGAAGGAGAGAGAGAGAGAGGTAAAGGGAGAAAGAGAGAGAGAGTGAGAGACAGAGACAGACAGACAGAGGGAGAGACAGAGAGACAGGGACAGACAGAGACACAGACAGACAGACACAGAGAGACAGAGATAGAGATAGGCAGAAGCAGAGACAGACAAGAGTCAGAGACAGAGACAGAGACAAAGACAGGCACAGAGAAAGACAGAGAGAGGTAGACATACACACACACACACACACACAGAGAGAGAGAGAGAGAGAGAGAGAGAGAGAGAGAGAGAGAGAGAGAAAGAGGCTATAAAGTCTCACAAACTGCCACAATGATATTTTTCTTGTAGCAAGGCTCCACTTCCTAAAAATTCCATTACCTTTCCAAATAGTGCCACAAACTGGGGACCAAGTAAGTGTTCAAATAGATGAACATATAGGGTACATTTCTCATTTAAACCACTATATGTGCTTACTCTATTTCCTTAAGTTGAGTTTTCTCATATTCTATCTATAAATGAGATTGCACAGAATTTGTTTTTCTGTTTCCAGCTTTTTGCATTTGGTACAGTGTCCTTCAGTTCATCCATATTGTCTCAAATGACAGGATTTTCTTATTTCTATGACTAAATAATATTCTACTTAGTCTATACACATATTCATGCACATATATGATATATTTTAGTTTCATGGAAATAAAAATCATATAATATTGGTAGAAAAAATGAATACATAGACCAAGGAAAAAAATCTTCACATAAACTTATTACATGTGGAATAAACTAAATTTTTTTGATAATAATAAAATGCACATAAAGACAAAGAAACCTTTTATTAATAAATGGTATTGAGCACCTGGACCCAAATATGCAAAATAATGAAATCTAACCCTTGTCTTATGCAATAAAATAATATCATTTCAAAGTGCATTACTATTTTAAGCATTTGATTTCCAAATAGTAAATCTCTTAGAGAAAATGTAGAAGAATGTGATAGCTTGTATATGCTCAGCCCAGGGAGTGGCACTGTTAAAAGGTGTGGCCCCGTTGAAGCAGGTGTGGCCTTGTTGGAGTAGGCTTGGCACTGTGGGTGTGGGCTTACTATCCTCACCCTATCTGCCTGGAAGTCAATATTCTGCTAGCCACCTTCAGATGAAGATGTAAAACTATCAGCTCCTACTGCACCATGCCTGCCTGGATAATGCCAGGTCCCTGCCTTGATGATAATAGACTGAACCTCTGAACCTGTAAGCCAGCCCCAATTAAATATCCTTATAAGAGTTACCTTGGTAATAGTGTCTGTTCACAGCAATAAACCCTAAACTAACACAGAGAGTAGATGTTCACTGATATTAATCTTAAAATTTTTAATATGATAATTATTTGAATAAGCTCAAATGATAAAAGCAAAATCACAGTTGGTATCATAGTAAATTAAGCCTTTCTCTAGAGCATAAGAAATGATAAGAAAAATTAAATAGTAGCCTACTAATGAGAAAAATATTTTCCAGCATATATAAGAAAATAAGTTAATATTCAAAATTCATGAGTAACCCATACAAATCAAGAGAAAATTTAAAACTTGAATAAGTTCAAGGCAAATGTCCTGAAATTAACACCGTGAAGAAAACATTAAAATGGCCACCTATGATCAATATCAGCAGACATGGAAATTGAAATCATGAGATTTAATGTTATATTTCTGAGAATGGCTATCATAGAAATAAAAAATCTTATGTGATAATGATTATTAAATGCGTTACATATTGTGATTATTTGCTATAGGTATCAACTGCAAAATGAGTATCAGAATTAAATTAATTAAAATTCTGATTACCATCTATGCTGTAAAATTGAACACCAAGACTTCTTCAGAAATGTTGAAAGGTACCACCTGCTGGTAGTAGTATAAATTCATCAACCATTATGGAAATAGTATGTAAATTTCCCAAAGGGCTAAAAATAAAACTATGCTATGATTCATCAGTCTTCTAGTTACACTTCTAAAAAAAAATATAATCACTATTCTAAAAAGATACCTGATTCAGCAGCAAACCACTTCTTTCAGATATTATTTAAGCTAAACTTTGTGCTTTCAGTTATCAAAGAAATAAAAACCTTCTCAAAAAATATTATCTCATCTCAAAATAGAGATAATAGAAAAATATAAAAGCTAAAAATTATTGATAAAGGTATAGAAAAATAGGCTCCAGATGGATTCCATTTTCACTGAATTATCAGGTAATTGTCAGCCATCATGAGAGAAGCTTCCTCTTGCAATAGGTGGAAACTTGAATACAGATACCCACAATGAGACATTATGCAGAGAGTAAGAGACTTGGAACAGTCATCCCTAACCAAGATGTCTCCATCAAATCTTTCACCTCAAGACTCAGGGAACTCTCAGAAGACGAAGAGAAAATGAGTGTAAGAGTCATCGGGGATGGAGAATACCAAGGAAACAATGCTTCCCAGGCACAACAGAGCTGACCCCCCCCCACACACACACTCATGAAGATTGTATCAGCATGCACAGGCCCTGCATGAATCTGCACCAGATAGAGTCCTAAGGCTGAGGCCAGTAAACACTGGCCCCCATTCCTATCCTAGAAGCCTAACTCCATTTGATAACCACTTGCAAGTGAAAAATTAATTTTCCTCAAGGGAGTCTCATTGGGAAAACAAAGTATTCTTAAGTGTAGGTCTCATGCTCAGCAGTAGATGGCCAATAGAAAACAAACAAACGCAATTTCATCTTTGGAGGTTTTTTTGTCTAATAATAATGTGTCCAGACAGTATTTAAAACACACACACACAAATATACATATATACATGTGCATATACATATGTATGTTTTCTGTTTTGTGCTTTTGATGGGATTCTTATTTTTATAAACAGATAACTGACTTGAACCATGTATTCAGTGAAACATTATCTATAGTAACTAAGACATTAAAATAATCTAGGTATTCTATGATTGATGAATTAGTGAATTGCAAGATTAAAATATATTTATTTTTTATATTTTATGATGTAGTACAATACATGTTGCTCTAAAAATTTACCAATGATTGAACTATTTTGTAAAAAAGATGATTATCTAGCTTATCTAGTCTCAAACATGCAAGTTGAAGATCAGTGGTTTCATACCCTTGGCTTCTGCTTAGTCTGTATCACAACTTGGTAGAGTAAGGGGGGAAATGGCTATGGGCAGAAGGTACCAAGTAAGAGTATATGAGTTGGTTATAATTTCTAGCAAACCCCTTCTTTGAAAAGGGCAGTGCCTCTAACACCTACATTTTTGTGAACATAGTTTGATTAAGCTTCTTATAGCTCAAAACTGCAAAATGCAAAAAAAGAATGTTAATACTGAAATTTTGTGGGGCACAGCCAAATTATTGCACCTCATTTAACTTACATTTAAGTAATCTGGCCAAAGGAAAGTTCCATACTCTATATGTATTATTTTACTAACTTAAGCTAACTCATGGTTTCATTTCAGAACTGCCAAGTACTCTTCAATTATTTTCTTTTATAGCTAATGAAGCAAAAATTTTGAGCCTTGGAATGAACTTAATTTATCAAGAATAAGGAATAATATTATAATGTGAGTGATAAAATGGTTGCTCAAGATCATTTGGAAAACAACTTAACTGACAGAATTTTCACATTTTCAAGTGTTAACTTTAGTAGTACAGTTATTAATACTACACTGAGAAAAGCAGCTGACTGCTTAGCAACAATCCAGATCTGTTTTATCCCATGAAGCAAAGATTAAATCTGCTATTCCAGTTTCTTTACATGATATTTTATATATCAAGAAGTCTTAATGTTACCAATTGGAAGCTCTGATAGATTCCAAATGTAACATTTGCTTAAAAACTCACCACACAGAATATGGATGGCACTAACATGCTACACTATTCTCTTCTCTTACCTAAAATGAACCTTTTGAAATGGATTTTCTTAACTTTTATTTTTATATAGGAAGCTGGTTGCATTTTAAATGTTCTATAATTGGACTGGAGAAATGACTTAGTTGGTGAAGTGGATGCATGGGGATTTCAGTTTGCAACCCTGCTCCCACAGCTCCCACGAAAAAGATGTATTTAATGTTGTGTTTCTGTAACCCTTGTGTTGCAGTGCAAACACTTGGGATCTCTTGAGCTTCATCACTGGCCAAATATAACATGAGTGAGCTCCAGGTTCAGTGATAAATCTCTTCTTTTCCCTTTCTTTCTTTCTTTCTTTCTTTCTTTCTTTCTTTCTTTCTTTTCTTCTTCTTCTTCTTTCTTCTTCTTCTTCTTCTTCTTCTTCTTCTTCTTCTTCTTCTTCTTCTTCTTCTTCTTCTTCTTCTTCTTTTTTTTTGTTTTTTTTGAGTCAGAGTTTCTCTGTATAGCCCAGGCTGTCCTGGAATTCACTCTGTAGAGCAGGCTGGCTTCAAACTCAGAACTCCACTTGCCTCTGCCTCCCAAGTGCTGGGATTAAAGGCATGTGCCACGACTGCCCGGTGACTAATTTTTTCTTAAAAATTCCCATGGACAATTGAGAAAGACATGTAGCATTGATTTATGGCCTACACTCAAATACATGTTTGTGTGTGTGTGTATGTGCATGCACACACACACACACACACACACACACACACACACACACAGGAACACAAAGATGTGAGTATTCACATGCTCAAAATTGGCTTTAATTTCATACAAACCATAATTTATATTTATGTGTTCTTGAGAAGTGAGAACCTATACTATAACTATAGAAAGTGAACTAAGATTATATATAGTTTTATATGTAGTATTTTTTTTCCTATGATAGTTTTATATTGACAAGAGGAGGGCAACGGTTGTACTGTAAAAAAAAAAAGCGTAATTAAAAAAGTTAACAGTGTCATTGTAGGCTTGATAGTAAATTATCCTTTTAAGGTTTACTCTAATTACAAAGTAACTTTCAGATATGCATGTTTGTTCATAAATGAACAAGCAAGTTGTGAATATTAATATAGTTAAAAAATAAAATGGCATTGAAGAAGCTACTTTAGAAATACTCCCTCTATACTCCCTGATTATAATGACATCTCAATTTCCTTAACATTTTAGGTACCTTGCTTGATCTGAGATACAGACACTATCACTGCAAACAATATTTACATAGCCATAGCAAGGCTTCCTTTATTGGCAATGGCACAAAATATCTGGAAAATACTAAAAGCTATCAGTCAAGCTTATTTTCTCACTAGGGTTTTTGCTTCTCTGGTGATTGAGATTGTATAGAATCTTTCAATGTCAAATTTCCTATTTTCTAAATCAAGTAAATAATTAGCTACTATATAATCCATACAATGCTGTGCTTGATGTCTTCTAGTGAAAGACCCCCCCCCAAAGGGAGACCCTCACTCAAATCTGGATCAGCGCGCATCCAAGGACACACAAGAGACCTTCTTGATGCAATTGCAAAAGGTAGTTTAATGGCAAAGGCCCTTGGGTCGAAACATATCCCATGCAGGGGATAGAGGCTTCGACAAAGACCCCAGGATGTTTGGGATATTTATAGATAGAGGTTGGGGAGAGTGGAAAAATTTGGCGCAGTTACATATGATTGGATATTTCAAACATCAGCAATTTGCTTAAGCAATCATTTGAGCTGGCAGGATGACTAGTTATTTTTTGACCATGAAACCTCGGACCTGCCAGACAGGGGGGGAGAGAAAAGTAAACACTGAAAAACAAATTTACATTTTTCCTCCTGACTACACTGTAGTTTTCTCAGGTCATTTTATTTCTATTTCAAAATAATCCAGATATTCTAAAAAAAATATTTTTCAATATTTTCTGTTTTTATCTAATTAAAATGATATCTACTGTCAATAATATATTTTACCCTGTACTTATTTAAGAGAATATGTTTTGTATAGTAGGTTCAACTATATTCTGAAATGACTTTTCTAATAATTGATAGACAGACTTAAATGAGTCCCATATTTTACTGCAAAATTAACAAAAAACTGTAGAGGAATTTTAGTCAAGTAACATGGCTGCTCTGGCAAAGGATCACATGCAGAGACCTTTTAAGTCTTTGTGATTTAGTTGAAATACAAACACAACCTTAACACACACCTTTAATCCCTCTGGCTGGAATACAGACACATGTTTAACTCCTCTGTTTGGGATACAGACACAACCCTAGTATACACCTTTAATTCCTAACAATGGAGGCAAGGTTAGTTTGTAGGAAGAAATAGCTGTGTTTGAAAGTGACACCTAATTGAGGGTTAGACATAGTCACAAGTCAGAGAAAGATTTGACAAAAAGAGGAAATGTCCAACTCTCAGGAGGACAGCACAGGAAAGAGAGGCGATTTAGAACAGGGTTAGAGAGAAGTGAGGGTATTTGACAGTTTTACTGAGACAATTTGACAGAGACAGGTTGCTAAGAGAACCAGCTAGACACAGGTGAATGTAAGTTTGTAGGCTTGCGTTCACTCAGTTACTGAGCATGGCTGCTTGGGGAGGCTGAATGCTGGAAATTAGGCTGCAGATCTGTAAGCAAAGGCCTTCTCAATGGCTCCCCACAGCAAGTCTTGATGAAAAGCGGCAGTCCATGATTCCAAACAGTTTATTATTGTCATTGCAGAAAATGGATGCATAAAACCATACCCCACTTCTCAGGGTGGGCCTGAGATTAAATACCTTTTGCAAGGAGGAATGTCTGGGAAGGGAAGCTTATTGGCAATGTCCTCCAAGCCTTTAGGTACCTCATTAGCATGGAGAACTCTGTCTTGAACCTGCGTGACTACAGGTTATATCTCTTTTCCTACTGTCTTGGTCTGAGATGTTAGGGATGCCTCATCTACATATGGAAGAGCTTGATGCATTGCCCTTTTGTGACTGATGGCCACAAATCTATGGGGCACTGCGGCTACATGACAGGGTCCTGGTGCTGGGAGCAGGTGAAACTCTTACTGTCCCTTCAGGATCTCCAGGGCTTCAAGCCTTTGGCTCAACCTTACCAGGTTTCCTCTCTCAGTCCACTGCCCCACCAGTGAAGACAAGCCAGAGAATGAGGAGCTGAAAGACTAGAACATACTGTTAAAGTTACTATGAGGCCAAGCAGAACAATTTAATGAAAAACAGAGAGAAGCCAGATTAAATCTGTCAGCTTGGAGAAGACTTTGAGCCAGAACAGCTGAGTTGAACCAGCCAGCCAGAGTTCAGAAAGAACTAGGAAAGGTGAGCTTACTCAGCAATAAGTCTCAATGGCAATTATATCTGGCAAAATGTTACTTTTACAAAAAACCAAAAACTCTACTTTCAATCTTTTGAGTATAATTGAATGTCTAGATCATACTTAGTATAGATATACTAAATTGTACTTAGCATAAATACTACCAGAACACAATGAAAGCTTCAAGTTCATAGAATATTTGGTACATTTTAAAGAAGTTATAAATAATTTAAGAGTCTGGGAATGGAGACATGGCTCAATGGTTAAGAACACTTGCTGTTTTTCCCTGGGATCCAGGTTTGATTCCCAGCATCCACATGGCAGCACACAGTAATTTTTAATTCCAATTTCAGGACATATGCTATCTTATTCTGGCCTCCATGAGAACCCAGTACATGTATAGTAGTACACTTACATAGGTAAATGAAAAATACTCACATACATGAATAAAAAATAAGAAATTTTATAAAATGAAAAAGTGTAGTGTCAATATTTTCATTGCATAACATACTGATTAAAACAAATGATAACTCCTGTACTACTTATTGATGTACATTGGTTTTATAATTACAGTAATCATAAGTATTTAAAAAGGAGAATATATACATTTCAAAGTAGTTTGAGTTGACTACAGTTGTTGAGATTTTGTTTTGTTTTGCTTTGCTTTTGGCAAGAGTAAACTATGATCAGGAAATAGAATTAGAATATAATATCTCAAAAACATGAAACTTCAATAAAATTAAGTGAGTTTACCAGGGCAGAACTGTGAAAAGAAAAATAAATTCTGAGTATTAATTTTTTTAAAAAAAGGACAATATCTTAGAGCCTTTATTAATATTCTTTCTATACTGTACTAGGTAACCTAGAGTTTATTTAATTCTATTAGTAAAGTTACAAAATTCTGTATTATCCTATAATAATAAAATGTATAAAATTCTATTAATAAAGTTAACTTTAAACTTTTCAGATTTTAGAAATTGTAATTCGTTAGGATTGTTAAGTGGCAAGCATTAAAAATTTCAGTGATGAGATATACAATGGTTCAAGGGCTACTTAGAGAGCAGAACTGCAGGCAAAATCCGCATATGCAGAGAATAGAAGAAAGTGTTTGCAGATGAATAAAGTTGGTAATGATGAACTGCTAGAAAAATAACAATTAACTTAGGTAAAGAATATAGAAAGAGGATTTAGAAATATGAAATGTTGCAATTAATTTGTATAGCATTCAAATGCTCATTGTGAGCTTTTGGCAAAAGTTTTATCAATAAGATATGATGAGAAAATCATTATAATTCACAAATGTATTAGTAAAAATCAATGTTGTTTCTTATTTCTTTATTTTAAAATAGAATTATGTATCTTAGCAAATACTATAAACATAAGGCCCAAACTTTAAAATATACTTCTTAGTGAGTTGTTGCAACTTACTTTAAATCTGTTTTCTCACTTTCCAAAAATTTAAAATGTTATTATAAGAAAGTCTTAGTGTAACACAATTGATAAACATTATTTATAAATCAATCCTAAGCATCAACGTTTTCCCATATATATTTATTTTATTTTTAAATTTTTTATTAATCATTCCATTTGTTTACATCTCAAATGATATCCCCCTGACCCCACCACATCCACCCTCTCTCCACTCCTCTTTGCCTCTATGAGGGTGCTGATGCACCCACCCACCCACTTCTGCCCCAGCACTGGTGCCATTGGACCTCCACCCCTCCTATTGATGTCAGACAAGGCTATCTTCTGCTACATATATATCTGGAGCCATGAATCCCTGCCTGTACACTCCTTGGTTGTAGGTCTAGTCCCTGAGAGCACTGGGTGGTCTGGCCAGCTAATATTGTTCTACTTATAGGGGCTGCAAACCTCCTCTGCTCCTCCACTTATTCTGCCAGCTCCCCTACCATGTTCTCCAAGCTCAGTCTGATGGTTGGCTTCAAGCATCCACATCTGCATTGGTCAGTTACTAACCAAACATCCCAAGGAACAGCCCCACCAGGCTCCTGTTAGCAAGTGCCTCTTGGCAACAGCAACAGTGTCAGGGGTTGCTATCTGCAGATAGGATGCATCCCCAGGTGGAGTGGTCCCTGGATAGTCCTTCCTTTAGTCTCTGTTCCATTTTTTGTTCCTGCTTTCCTTTGGACAGAAACATTTCTGAATTAAAAATTTTGAGATGAGTAGATGACCCCATCCCTTGACTGGAGGCCATGCTTACCTGTAGGAAAAAAAAATATGGCTGGGGAACCACAGGGTCTCTCACGCCACACTGTGTATAGTTGGCTTAGAGTACTCTGGGTTCCTCCGGCTGGAAGTTAGGCCCAGAGGCTCACTAAAGGCCGCTTCACGGCTCCTCCCAGTGAGGCCCCAACACACGAGGAAGTCCTTGGGTTTCCAAAACCGGTTTATTGGCATGGCGGATGGTGGATGGATCTGGATGTGCGCCCCTAAAAACCCAGGGCGAACCTGAGTTAAATAGGGAAGGGAAGAGGGGGAAGGGGCTGGGAGGAATGCTTACTCAGCTCCACCCTCTGGCCTTCAGGTACCTCATTAGTATATAAATCTCTCTAGGGCCTGGGGCCTTTTTATCACTCCCACCTGTGTGACCGAAGGGTGAAGGTGAAATGGAGATTAGACCTCATGTAAGGCTCAACACCTATCTACTGGAAATGGTCTCTACAAGTTCAATATTTCCTTCAATGTATGTATTTACGCTAAAGTCATGCTCTTTTGTTTCTGTGAACCTCTTGCTTCCTTGGTGTCTGGGACCCTCCAGTAGCTATCCCCAATTCTTCATCCCCTACTGCAAATATTTATCAGACTTAATATAGTGAATTTTTGAATACATATAAGATGAATATGATCTTAAAAACCATACAGAACTAAGATGAAGAAGCAAGAGTAAACCTGATAATCCACTAACATAGTATTCAGTACTAATGATGACTTGCTTATTTGAAAACTTGAAGAAATTATGTATTGCATTTTTATTAATTTTATAACAAATTGTGATTATTAATAAAGGTCAATAGAAAACAATGGTTTCAAGTTTTATACGTAGCCTATTCATCATACACATTTGCTTTTCTAGAACACAATTATATTAATTAGAAAATAAACTTTATTTTACATATTTCAAATTTACAAAATTGACAGTATTTGATACATAGAAACAGGAAAATAATTTATATTATTATGCAGATTAACATATTTATCATCACACAGTTATTCGTTGTACCCTTACTGATTTAATTTTCCTAAAAGACACTAATTACCTTTAGCCATATATATATATATATATATATATATATATATATATATATATGTGTGTGTGTGTGTGTGTGTGTGTGTGTGTGTGTGTGTATGTGTGTGTGTGTGTATATATAAATGTATATTTATATACAATTATACATTATGTCTTTAAACTTTTCCATTATACATATATTATTTTGTTCTTCTTGGTTGGCACTTCTTCCTCTATCCATCCATGGTAAACATTGAGTCTTTATCTGTATTTATTTTGTCTCATTTTTCTTAATTGAAGTTTCTTCTCTGACAAAGCAAATATGTATACAATATATTCTAATAATTCTCTTCCTCCTAACTTTTCTTACCTTCCTGCCATCCCTATCAACCTCCATGTCCTGTTGATCTCTTTCTAAGATTTATGACCTTTGGTTTTGTTGCTTCGGCCATTAATTTTATCCAGGACCAAATATCTCTATGACTGTTGCATTGGAACTATGCAATGGAACCTGATAACTTCACCATTGACTACACAACAGAATGCAGTTTTTTTCTTTCTGAGTAAAACAGTAGTACATAGTTCAACAGTGAAGGGTGGGGTCCATAAGTCTTATTCATATTCTCTTCATTCATCTTGATTGTTGTGAAGATAGTGCAGACATCTGCTACTGTTGTAAGCTCTTGATTGGAATGCCTATGTCTTGCTCTGAAGCTAATTTTTCACATTTCTCTATTTTTGGTTCTTCAATTCTTCATAACCCCACTTTCACGATGTTCCCTGAACCTTAAAAGAAATGTTTATTTGTTTTGCTTAAGGCTGAGAACTCATTCATCTCTTATTTTTAGTATCTTGTGCAGCCATGAGTCTCTACATTCATCTCAAGTGTTTTAGAATATTAATTTTTAAATTTATTTTTATTTTTACTTATTCAGTTTACATCCTGCTCACTGCCTCCAATGGGACACTTCCTCCTACAATTCTTACCGCACCCCCTTCTCTTCTCATCAGGTGCCCCCTCTTTGTGTCTCCCAAACTAGCACTTCAAGTCTCTGCAAGGCTAGGCTCTTTCTCTCCCATTGAAGCCAGGCAATGCAGCCCAGGTAGAAGAACATATCCCAAGTACAGGCTTTTGGGATAATCCCCATTCCAGTTGTTTTGAACCCATATAAAGACCAAGCTGCACATCTGCTAATGTGTGTAGGGAGCCCTAGGTCCAGCCCTGTATATTGTTTTGTTGGTGGTTCAAACTCCAGGTTAGTTGACTCTGTTGTTGATCTTCCTGTGGAGTTCCTATGCCTTTCAGGGGGGCACAATCCTTCCTCCTACTCTTCTGTGAGAGTCTCCAAGCTCCATTCATTGTTTGGTTGTGACTTTCTGTGTCTGTCTGAGTCAGCTCTTGGTTGGAGCTTCTCAGAGGACAACTTACTCCGGTTTGTATGGTTCAAGAGTCTAATGGAGGCGGGGGAGAGGTGGTGGGAGAATAGAGGTTCTTGTGGGATAGCAAGTTGCTCAGAGCAGCTTGTTCAGAATATCCATTATTTATATTCAAAATATGTGAGAGATCATGAAGTGTTTTTCTGTGCCTAGTATTTAATATACTTATAATATTCATTTTTCAATTCTGTTCATGGTGTAGCCAATTTCATAATTCCCTTTTTGTTGAACAAATACTATTTTATAATCTGATTACATATAGTTGTCTATATAAATATGTTTGAAGTATACATGAGATGTATTTTACACTTTTAATATTTTCCTCTGCAATAGAAATTTAAGTTGTTTCTGCACCTTTATTGTTATCAATAATGTTACAATGAATTTTGGAGTACAGATGCTATCTGTTCTTAGAGTGCACATGACTATTTTCTGTGAACTAGCGTGGTTGCTTTCTCATTTAGTGTCTGAATTAATTAGCTTAATATTGTTTTGACAAAATATCATAACCAAGGCAACTCATAACTTATAAAAGAAAGAGTTTAATTTGATACATGGTTTCAGAAGGTTTAATCCATTGTGGTAGTGCAAAGGGGCTGATGAAAGCTCACATCTTGAATCACAAACATAAGGCAGAGATACTGCAAATAGTACAAAGTCAGTCACTAGTGACACACCTCCTCTAATAAGGCACACCTCATATTCTTTCTCAAACCTTTCTGCAAATTGGGAGCTGAGTATTCCAATATATGAGTGATTTAGTTAAGTAATATATATATTCTTCATTCATAACTGTAAATACCTACACAGAATATGAACATCAAAGATTAAACACTGTTAGTTACTATTTTCTTAAAAAGACAAAAATCTCTTGAATACGTGGCATATAGTAGGCATTGTTAAGGGTAATCCTATCAAAAGTAACATATCTTCAGTTTTTCAGGTGATACTTAAGTGAGTTCAGCTTAAGAAATTGCTGACCTCCTGCCTTTAAATATTCTCTTTAAATTTCATAATTGCTATCTATCATTTTATGACTTTCCAGAAATTCCCAGGTTAACATATATTCTTTGTACTTTTATATTTTTGTTTCCTTCTTTCCTTCTGCATCTCCCTATCAGTTTAGTTGAACTATCTATTAACTGTATATTTCAAGTCCTTTCCTCTGTGACTTTACTGTGAGTTGCTAAAGCCCCCATTCTTTAGAAACTATTCACAAATTCTTACATATTGTTAAAGAGAGAATATCTATATATCCTGAACTACCAAGAATCTGGACTCATGAATCCTCAAGCACTTTTTTCATGTTGTTTGTATTATGTATGTTATTGATCTTGTATTTATTTGCCAGTAGAAAAATAGTCTTAATGGAATATTAAAATTCCTGAATGCAGTTGTATAAAAAGAAAAAGTGATTGATATTAAGTATATGAAGAATAAAAATATAAAGCACATTCTTGAACAGATCATAACATGTCTTAAAATGTGATAAAATTGAGAATATAAACATATTTTAAGGAAATAAATAAAAACAGGACACCTGAGGATCATTTAATGAATTTAATTTTCCTATTATTACTGGCTTCTCAATTGTCTTAGATGAGTCCTAGTTTTGGGCCCAGCTTAATTGGTAAGATGTTTCCTAATACCAATAAATTTTATGTGGGATTAAAGGGTACATATGAAAGAGAGAGAGTAAAGGAAGGAACAAAGAAGCAAGGGGGACATGAGAAAAGTGTGATTTAATATTTTTCAGGACAGAATAAATGAAGTAAATCCTGACTCTTTCAAGTAATGTCTTGTTAGCACCTTTGAGTAAAAAAAAAAGGTGAACCTTTTACAAGAGGCCACCAGTACATAGAAGCACAGACACATGGTGCTTAACAAATCTCCATGGCAACTTGGATACAAAATCCTATTAAATATCTGGGGTCTAACCTTGATTCCCCAGGAGTATGTACTTCTATTTTTCCATTTATGAAGGAAAATGTGTCAGGGCTCAATAAATTCACTCCATGAAACCACACAAACATCAATTTGTGATTAATTGCAGCTCACAATGCTATTCACAAGGTGAATAGCTCACTCTGATCTAATAATTAGGTTCTGATTTTTCCTTTCATAGAGCCCTCAAACTATGCAGTTAATAGATGAAAATAAAATAATTCAATTAATATTTTAACTACATGTAAATGCTTTTTCCAGAGAATTACACTTGCATTTAAACAAAAGTTTAGGTATTCTAAGAAAAGAAATGAGTGTCAAAAAGCTTACAGAAATATGCAATACATTCTGTGAGATACTATAGCTATCATTATTTAACTTCAACATTGTTAATTGTGTTTTCCAAAATATTTACTACACATAAAATAACAACACGAAAATATTGATGGTTTTAAGTATAGTAATAAGATTAAAACTTTAAGAAAAATATATATTTCTAATAAAAATTATTTTTATTTATATAAAATATATTCATATTTTAAAAGTCCTATTTATATCATTAATTTTGTAATTTGTTTCATAAAGGGAACAATATTGTAACAAAGTATAATTAACAGAAATTGCATAATTATAAGGAATTATGTATTATAAAAATATATCAGAAATATAGTAAAATTAGCTAGGCTTTGTTATGTAATACTGATTAATACTCTGAATTATCTATTTATCAAAATTTTAATCATAATTTAATGTTTAAATACTGTCAAGTTTATAAGGTTATTACATACATTCATATCAAACAAAACTCTCTTCTTATTTGTTTTGAGACTAGAAATAGAACAGGAAGTGATGAAATCAGACATTATTGGGTACTTTACTATTTTGGGTCAGGATTATTAATCAGATATTTATAAAATCTTCTGATGAACCTAATTACTCCTAAATATGAATAGAGAATAACTTCAATAGAATAACATGCACAGAATAATTTGATTTGTAGCATGTTTGTATGATAATCAAATTTAGCATTGTACTCTTTTCAGTATGTGTCATAAAAACATATGAGAGAAAATTGTTCTTGTTCCTGGCCGTTTAGTTACACCACTATTTTTATCCTCAAATACCACTGATGTAAAATGATTAGAAGTTGTTTTTAAGCAGTAGTACACTTATGAAAGAAAGTCTGGCTACTTAGATTTCTTTCTAAGATATTATTCATCTTTGTGTGTGTGTGTTAAAATAGCAAGGCATTTTTGCATAGTACTATCAACTGTTTTCTTCAGAGTTTTGGAAAATTTTCTTGTATATAATAAATTAAACAATTAATTTTGCAATATATTTTGACATGTACTTCTCTTCTTATATTCAACCAAATTTTAAGATTGAATAAATGTGTAACAATTGGAGAGATAAAGCAAAATCTGAAAAATGTAATAAGTGTAAATGTTAAGTAAGAAAGAACTAGGTAAATTTACATAAATAAAATCCACAGTATTGGAAACTAGGTCTTCTTACTTGTTAATTAATTGATCCATTGGTGTAGCAATTATGTAATATTTGTCATAAATATGCCAGGCACTAATTCAAGTTCTGTAGATGCAATAGTGAGAATTTCATATAAATTACTGTCAAATAACACGAGAAACTGTACATTTAGCAAAAGAGATGTAGAATTGAGAACTGGGACAAAATGGTGTGAAATTTCAAAAGTATGACAAAACCCCCATGTTTTAAATGGTCAATGAGCAAATAATAACTTCAATAAATGATTCCCAATGACTTTATGCTATATTCTTGGACCAGAACCTAAGATAA
Organism: Rhabdomys pumilio; assembly: GCA_030674055.1. Lineage (NCBI taxonomy): Eukaryota > Metazoa > Chordata > Mammalia > Rodentia > Muridae > Rhabdomys > Rhabdomys pumilio. The sequence continues at coordinate 58,155,981 of JANHMN010000005.1, read as the reverse complement.
TCATCATCAGAAAGGCTTCATCAAACAACTTATAGGAGCAGTTGCAGAAAGACCCACAACCAGACATTAGGAAGATCTGGGGGAATCCTGCTAAAGACAGGGAGGAATAATTGTAGGAGCCAGAGGGGACAAGGATATCACAAGAGCAGTGCCTACAGAATCAACTATAGAGGATTTATAGGGCCTCACAGAGACTGAACTAACAATCAAGGCACCTGTATGGGTCTGTGCTATATCCTCTGTGTGTACATTATGGTTGTGTAGCCTAGTATCCTTGTGGGACTCCTAACAGTAGGAGCAGGGCAGGACATTGTCTCTGATTCTCTTGTCTATTTCAGAGACTCTCTTTCTCCTACTGGGTTGCCATGTTCAGCCTTGATATGAGGGTATGTGCCTAGTAACATTTAGCAAAAAGGATGTAGAATTGAGGACTGGGACAAAATGGTGTAAAATTCAAAAAAATCTTACTGTAGCTATCCACTGGCAGGCCTGCCCTCTTCTGAAGGGAAACGGAGGAGGAATGGAACTTGGGAAAATGGGAGGTAAATAGGAAAGACTGGGAGGAGAGCAGGGAGGGGGGACTATGGTTGGGATGTAATATGTGAGAGAATAAATTTAAAAAGTGCAAGTGGAAATGCTGGCAAGCAGGAAATTAAAACATATTGGAACATGCTAGGTGTGCTAATATGGAAGTTAGAACTATAAATAGCATTCATCATTCCCACTGTTCATAAATGTTTAAAAGAATTAATCAGCTCTAAAAGTATTATTTTAATAGTGTAGAAGTAAAATAGTCATAATATTTATAGCTGAGGAAATTAATTTTAAGAGATCAAATTGAATGTCAAAAACAAGTCAGAAAATGAATCACTTTGGGAGAAAATTTACCAATGAAAGAGGGAGAAGATAAAGTTGAACCAGATGATGCCACTCTGTTCCTTACCATCTGGTGTGACTTTTAAGTATTTAACTTTTCTTTTTTCTTTCTTTTATTATTTTCTTTATTTACATTTTAAATGTTATCCCCTTTCCTGGTCTCCCTTCTGGAATCCCCTTATCCCATCCCTGTTCCCTCTACCTTTATGAAGGTGCTCCCCCCACCCACTCACTCACACCTGCCTTCCTGCCCTGGCATCCCCCTACACTGGAGCATCGAACCACAACAGGACCAAGGACGCCACTCCTGATGTTCAAGAAAGCCATTTTTTGCCACATAGGCTGCAGGGGCCATAGGTACCTCCATGTGTACTCTTTGGTTGGTGGTCCAGACTCTGGGAGCTCCAGGGGATCTGGCCTGTTGACATTATTGCTCCCCCCACAGGGCTGCAAACCACCTCAGGTCCTTCAGTCCCTTCTCCAACTCCTCCTTCTCCAACTGCCTCTGAATTGTCAGACTCTGGCAGAGCCTCTCAGGAGACAGCCATATCTGGCTCCTGTCACCAAGCACTTCCCAGCATCAACAATAGCGTCCAGGTTTGGTGACTATATATGGGATGGATTCCCCAGGTAAGGCAGTCTCTAGATGGCCTTTCCTTCAGTCTCTGTTCCACATTTTGTCTCCATATTTCCTCCTGTATTAGAAGTATTAGAGTATTTTGTTACTCCTTCTAAGAAGGACTAAAATATTCACACTTTGGTCTTCCTTCTTCTTGAGCTTCATATGGTCTGTGTGTTGTATCATGGGCATTGTGAGCTTTGGGGCTAATATCCACTTATTAGTGAGTACATATCATGTGTGTTTCTTTGTGTCTTGGTTACCTCATTCAGGATGATATTTTCTAGTTCCATCCATTTTCCTGTAAACTTCATGAAGTCATTGTTTTTAATAGCTGAGTAGTATTCCACTGTGTAAATGTAAACCTTTTCTGTTTCCATTCCTTTGTTGAGGAACATCTGGATTGTTTCCAGCTTCTGGCTGTTATAAATATGGCTGCTATAAATATAGTGGAACATGTGTCCAATATATACAAAAAAACTCAAGAAGTTATACTCCAGAGAACCAAGTAATCCTATTTAAAAATGGGGAAAAGAACTAAGCATATAATTCTCAACTGAGCAAACTTGAATAGCCAAGAAGCACCTAAAGAAATGTTCAACATCCTTAGTCATCAAAGATATGCAGTTCAAAACAAACCTGAGATTCCGCCTCACACTAAACAGAATGGCTAAGTTCAAAAACTCCGGTGTCAGCAGATGCTGGCAAGGATGTGGAGAAAAAGGAACACTCCTCCATTGCTGGTGGGATTACAAGCTGGTACAACCACTCTGGAAATCAATGTGGCCGTTCCTCAGAAAATTGGATATAGTATTACATGCAGACACAGCTATACCACTCCTGGGCAGATACCCAGAAGATACATGTAATAAGGACACATGCCCCACTATGTGCATAGTATTTAACTTTTCTAAGCCCTTCTTTCTGCATCGCAGACATAAAAGAATGAGGTTTTAGTAGTAACTTTGCTAACAATATGAGAAAGAGAAATGAACTTTTCTGTCTAGCACATCTCCCTTCTTTTGTGATACTTTCCAACAGCCATTAAGACCACCAATTAATAAATGAGATATCATAAAACTGAAAAACTTTTGTAAGGCAAAGAACATGATCATTTGGACCAAGCAGCTGCCTACAGAATAGGAAAAAGTTTATCAAGTACATATCTATCAAAGGTTACTGCCTAAAATATATAAAGAACTAAAAGAATAAATGTGAGTATTGAGAAAACATAAGCGAATTAAAATGGGATGAAGACTTAGGCAGAAAGTTCACTGAAGATGAAACACTTAATGGTCAACATCTGTGTTCATCAGAGAAATGAAAATTAAAACTACTGTGAGAACATGTCTTCATTGCTGGTGGAAATTCACATTAGTACAGCCACTATGGAAATTATTATGGAGGTATCTTAGAAGTTAAAACTATGCTCTACCTCAATCTAGCTATTCTGTTCTAGAACATATATGCAAAAGACTCTATCTTACTACAGACACGCTTGGTCATTCCTGTTCAATTTATGATAGCCAGAAACTAGAAACAGACAAGTTTTACATTATTTGATGAATGAATAATGAAAATGTTGTACATTTACACAAGCAGATATTATTCTGCTGTTAAGAAAATAAAACTATGCCGGGCAGTGGTGACACACGCCTTTAATCCCAGCCCTTGGGAGGCAGAGGCAGGCGGGTTTCTGAGTTTGAGGCCAGCCTGGTCTACATAGTGAGTTCCAGGACACAGAGAAACTCTGTCTCAGAAAACCAAAAGAAAGAAAGAAAGAAAGAAAGAAAGAAAGAAAGAAAGAAAGAAAGAGAGAGAAAGAAAGAGAGAAAGAGAAAGAAAGAAAGAAGGAAAATTAAACTATGAAATTTTCAGGCAACAGAATGCATCTACATACTACCATTTTATTTTTTCCTGAATAAAATAACCCAGGTCAAAAATATTTATCAAAATGATAAATATTTCATGTTTTCTCTTCTAAGTTAGGATTTAAATTTTCAATATGAGTGCCAAAATATGAATAACCACAGAGGTTATATACCTAATAAAGGATTAGTCCCAAGAGGTGGTCTCCAAAAAAAAGAGAAACAAAATATAGCATCTTGAACACATAAAAGGAAGCTACAATAAGAGGATTAAATAAGATGAGAGGAGAATGTGAGGGCAGGATAAAGAACAAAATATGATGAGAGATAATTAACAGTAATGGCCCTTTGAAAAATCATTTGGAAACCGACTCCTAAACTTTATACACATATTAAAGGAATTTAAAATGAGTCTCCATATAATGGTGAGACAATGCTCCAACTAGACATAGTCTGACACAAAGTCAAACAACTAATGCCAAGGATGGGTTGCATTTTGTTGAGTCATTGTCCAAACGGGGTCTCCAAGACCTCTCAAAATATCACAGGATATTGCCAAAGGTATTGGTTAACCTTTAAAGCCTGATGGTTAAGCCTTGCAACTGAAAGTTACTTACATCATGAAATATGGTGAATGTGATTTGGTGCTCAACTAGAAGCTTCACTTCTATTGACTAGTGTTTATGATGCTAGAAGTTACTCTGCTTACACCTGGAAAAGAAAGATAATCATCAGAATCACCTAGCTACAAATCCTGTGACCCAGAGAAATGATATTTCTGCAAAATGCAGTGGTAAAATAGTGCACATATCATATGTTACTGTGGTGGCTTGGATATACTTGTTCCTGGGAGTGGCATTATTAGGAGGAGTGGTCCTGGTAGAGTAGCTGTGACTTTGTTATAGGAAGTGTGTCACTGTGCCAGTGGCCTTTGAGACCCCCCTCTTAGCCACATGGGTGCCAATTTTTTTCCTGTCTGCCTTTGGATCATGGTGTAAAACTTCTATCTCCTCTAGCCCCACATCTGCCATGCTCCTGCCTTGATGATAATGAACCAAACTTCTGAACCTGTAAGCTATCCCCAGTTTAATGTTGTCCTTCATAAGAGTTACTTTGGTCATAGTATCTCTTCACAGTAATGGAAACTCTAATTAAGACAGTTAGTAACCAATCAATTTTTTAAAAGTGGTTTTACAGCTCATCCCATGAGGTAGAACACATACATGACATTCTTAAATTGGCCAAGAACCTATAACTAGATAGGTCTTCATGCTAGGGAAAAACTTATAATTATTATTCTGCTTAAAGAGCTTAGTAAGAAAATGACTCCTAATGATATCTTGCTATGCCCATAGATCAGTGCATTTTCAAACTTCATCAGAGTAGCTTCTTGCAATAAGTAAGAAATAACACAGTGATACACCACTATATAATGTACAGAGACAGCCTTTTGGAGCATCCAGTCGTAAGAAAAATGTTTTCATCAAACCCCTTTTCTCAAGGCTCAGAGATATAAGTTACAAAAGGAGGCAGAAGACTAGTGAGAGACAGTGTCTTCTGAACACAACATTTATGAGCCATGTGTTTGTTTCTTCCATACCCTCTACATTTTACAAGAATTGTTTTCCCTGAATTATTATTATTATTATTATTATTATTATTATTATTATTATTATTATTATTATAGAAGAACTTATCCTTAGGAACTGTTTGCTCACAGTCATTTAGGGAATGATTTGATTTTTCACAGCCACAATAATGAGCATTTTGTGCTTTTATATCTCCTTTAATTGTTAGTTTAGCTATAACAGAGTTAGTGTGAGCATTAATGACCTCATGAATGTAGGTCATCCAAAGGTATAAGAGGAATTTCCTTAATGTCAGAAAACTAACTAAGGGGCTTCACTCAAGGCCAAACTAAAAACAACATGAGCCATTTGTTTCCTGTCCACCAAGGAATGATATTTCTAAAAACCAATTAAAATTCTACAACCACAGTAGTTTTATCTATGCATAAAGAGGTAGAAATTTGTTCTAATAGCCTTTTGCATTCAGCATTAGAATTTTCAAAAGTTAAAAATTCAATAAAAATTTCTCTAGCAGTTAGATCTGACATTGCTGTATTCAGAGCTGTAGTTAATCTTTATAAAAAGTCAGTGAAAGATTCATTTGAAACCTGAATTATCTTTGTAAAGTATTCTGCTCCTGTTTAAACTTGTCCTAAGTATTTAAAATTTTCATACGATATTGTTCTAGGATACCATCATCAAAGGTAATCTGTATCTTTAATTCAGAATATGGACCATCACCTAGTAACTGATCCTTGTCAATATCAAAGCCTCTAGTCCTATTTCATTGTTCCATGATCAAGGCCTCATATAGCCACCATGCAGCCATTGTAACTGAGGGCCAGGATCTAGGATGGCTGTCACATCAAATCTTCCCAATCTTTTGAAGTTATATGATTATGTGTTTCCCAGTTATTATTAAGTATCTGTTTGACATATGGTGAGTTAAACTTTTGAAATCAGGTGCCCCCGTAGGTTGCCATTCAAATTTTTGATAATCCTGTAGGTTTCCCTCATCTCCTCCTAATTCTTTTATCAAGGCTGGAAAGTTCATGTTAGGTTTCTTAACAGATATAGAATGACTTGCAGTCTTGTGTTTTATGTTCTCGCTTTCCCTCTTCTATTTCCATCTTAATATCTATTTCAATTTTATTTAGAATTTTTTGTAAATTTTCTTCTAAGACTTTTCTCCATTTTACCATTTTCTTATTCCTGAATCATTGTCATATTTGTATCTTTCTCATTCTTAACTATAAACCTTTATAATTTTTCTTCTAAAGTTTATTTCCAAATTTCATTTTTCTCTTTTTTATTTCTAGTATTTTAGCATACTCCTCAGTCTGGTAATATTCCTCTAAAGCTTATTTCCAAATTTTAATTTTTTCATTTTGTTTAATCTGATACATTAGTATTTTCTTCAGTCTGATGTATAAATTTTTGTATTTTTCTCTAAAGCTTTCTTCTTTGAATTGACTTAGAAAGCCAAAATGATTATTACGGTAAAATTGAGTTTTATTAATTTGATAATAGTCACAATCAGTAATATGCATCTCTTCTATTTCTATCTTAGAACTATTTAAAAGGGCATTAGAAAGCCTCCAACACCTCTGTGTTATTGTGTCTGTCATCTTATATTCCTTATATCTTTAAATTTATCAATGTTAAATTATTTGCATAAGTATATAAATTTTAACATTTAGTTTCCTTTCTCTTTTATTGTTTTCTAACTCAATACCTTACAAGTTCAAACACTGGAGCTTTTTAGTTTGTACTTTCGGCTGCCATTAGCTTTGCCCCAGCCATTCAACTAGCTCAAGGCTCTTGACTCTACTTTCTGCAGGCCATGATCAGGCCTCTCCAACCTGCTGTGCTTTTGCACAAATTCAGTTTTTCACTCACATGTGTCTAACTTGGGCTACTATATTCCCATGGGCTGGCTAGCTCTCTTTAGTGTACTGTACTAAGAAGACACTGTAGCAACTTTGTCCTCAGGCTTTCTTTTCTGAGATAGACTGCCACACAGCCTCTGTTCACTGCCCCCTGCCAGCTTTGCTGCAAGGCTGGGACTTATCTTACAGGAGCCATGCCTCTGAAATGGACTTGGCTTCAATTTCCCACTTTTTGGCTAGGAAACCCCTTTCACCCAAGACTTCTCAGGCTGCAAGTTTAGATTTAAGACCCACCTTCAGTGTGCCAATTATTGAGTGTTGTTTTTCCTCCCATGGCCTTGTTCCCAGAAATAACAACTCTGAGATTCAATTGTATTTACAAACACCTTGTCCATAAGCTTTAGCTGTTCCCCGACTAGTTCATACATTACTCATCACATTGTTCTGTTCTAAGTTCTGCCACATGGCTGGTTACCATTGCTCAGCTCTAATGCATCTGTCCTTCTTCAAGTCCCAGGGCTAAATCTCTAGTGCTTCTCTCTATCCCGGAATTCAACCTCTGTACTGGATGTCTCACCATCTATTCTAACCTTTCTTGTAAGCCATAGGTCTTATATTAACAAGTGATGCATCTGCATCCATACAACACAAAATGTATTCTTTCTATAATTGTTTACTATGTAAAATATTAACCATTATTGGATAGAGAATGAACATAAAAATTGAGCTATATAAAGCTCCTAATTTTCTTCTTTTTCAAATCAATATTGTTGCCCAGGATCTCTTGAGATTATATGCAAATTTTAAGATTTTTTTGTTTGTTTTAATAAGAACTGTTACTAAAATTGTTACAAAGATTGCTTTTAGTTGATACATAGTTTGGCATAGCATGGCTGTCTTATTTTGGTCTCTCTCTATATTCAAAGATGACATCAAGTTTGAATTCACAATTCACTAGTCTCCACTAAAGAGGCTTTGAATAATGGGCTGCTGAGCATCATCTAATTCTGAGTAGATATCCAACAGTATTAATTCTTCTAACTCAAAACAAATATCATCTCTCCACTTATTTATTTGATTATTATTATTATTTTTTTTTTTTTTTGGTTTTTTCAAGACAGGGTTTCTCTGTGTGGTCCTGACTGTCCTGGAACTCACTCTGTAGACCAGGCTGGCCTCGAACTCAGAAATCCGCCTGCCTCTGCCTCCCAAGTGCTGGGATTAAAGACGTGCACCACCACCACCCGGCTTGATTATCTTTCAATATTTTAGAGTTGTTACTCTCTAAGATTTCTACCTATTTCATTTTGCTTATTCCCAAATATTCTGTTCTCACAATTTTTGATATAAATTACTTCGGAGTTTACTTTTCAATTGTTCATTGTTAGTATTCAGAAGAGCCATGATTTTTTGTGTGTTGGATTTGTATTACTCAACATGAATATATTTCTCATGTTGCTCTAAGAGCTGAATTTGCTTTCATACATATACGTGTTTGATTATTTGGGTTTTCAACAAATAAGATTAATCATCTACAAGTTGAAATATATCTTTGTGATTTGGTTCTATTGATTTTCTTTCATAACTGCAAGGACTAGTGATTGGCAGTAGTGTGTTGAAAATAAAACCTTCTATAAATATTAAAGAAAAATATTTAAAAATATTTTCAAACATTTGTTTATACAATATATTTTAATCATGTTTTCATGCTTTCCCTAACTCCATCTACCCATCCAGCTCTTCATTCTTTCTCTCCCTCTCCCTCGCTTTCTCCCTGTCCTTCTCTCTCTCTAAAACAATTATAAAATAAAATGTACATTTTATTAAAAAATATAAGTTATTCAATAGGCCGAATTAGGAGATCACTATCAAATTCTTCTTGACTACAGATTGAATTCAAGGCTAGGCAGAACAATTAGTGATACTTTATCCTTTATCTCCAATTAAAATTGAAAATAGTCTGGTATGATAGCTTAGTGGTAGAGTGTACAAGGCCAAAAGCAAAAAAAGAAAAAAAGAAAAAAGAAATAAAACAAACAAAAACAACAAAAATACTTTAAACTATAAAAAATTGGAGGGGTTGGGAGGGTGGGTGGGTGAGGGAGCACCCTCATAGAAGCAGGAGGAACTGGGGAGAGGATAGGGGTCTTAACTGAGAAGGGGAATACCATTTGAAATATAAATAAATAAAATAACCAATAAAATAAAATTTAAAAATTACAGGATATCTTGGTTAAGTTTTCTCTTGGGGTAATAAAATACTACAATCAAAATCAACTTCAGAAGGAAAGGGTTTATTTCATTTGCTTGCAGTGCATCATCTATGAAAGTCAGGTAAATACTCAAAGTAGATTTCTGAAGGTAGAAACTGCAACAAAGTCTGTGGAGGAGAGCTTCTTACTGACTTGCTCATCTGCTTAGTGCTCAGGACCACTAGCTAGTGGTTGTTTGGCCCACAGTGAACTGGAGCTTTCTACATCAAATATCCATCAAGAAAATGCACCATAGACTTGCTGACAGACAAATCTGGTGGGATCATTACCTCATCTGAGTTTTTCTTTTCTAAAATAAAATGTCTTTAGATATGTCAACTTGACTTGAAGACAAGGCTATAAAAGAAAACTTACACACAATTCACATTATTCTTCCTTTTAAATAGTTAACCTAGGATAGTATGGCTACAAATAGAAAATTTAAATACACATATTTTCTTTGTTTTGTGTACAGATATTCATTATTTTAAAAGCATAAACTTAAAATCATAACATTTAGATTCCTAGCCTCTATCCCCGGGAGATACTCTGAGGAAATTATGGATCAATGGTCTGACCCTTTTTATATGTTTTTCAGTTGTTTTTTTTTTTTTTTTTTTTTTTGTAAAAAAAATGCTTTTAGGTGTTTCCTCTAAGTGGGATTATCATGCATAATGTTACTTAATGGCTTGTTTTTGAAAGCTTCAACTGTTTATTGCTAATGTACTTATTTCCTATTCCTCTATATTTAAGGTCATAGTATGCCTTGCAAAGTAAAATTAAAAGCAGTAAATTATAATAATCACATACTTCTGTAAGCATGATGCTCTTTTTGATGTGTTTCTTCTAAATGGGGAACTTTAGATATGCTATTTTGTGGGTAGTCATGGCAACTGATGGACACTATCAATATCCCACTATTTAATTTTAAAAAAACAACTACAGTTTTCTATTAGAGTATGGCAGCATAATTTTGTGATTGGTCAAGGTGAGACTATTCATAATCTGTATGCAAGCACAAAATTTATCAACACCATATCCATAAACAAAATTCATTAAAGGGAAAAGCCACAGTGGAGAAAATTTATGAGTAATTTTGATAGAAAAAAAGGTGTTATTTTGTTTATGAGCCTAACTGAATATGAATATTAATTTTAAAACAAGAATTATTTCCTTTTTCTTTTCTTTCTTTTACCTTTTCTGTCTTTCTTTCCAAACACATTTCTTAGTGCCTAAATGAAGGAGTTATTCCTAATAATACATGTGAAGATGCAGTCACAAGTTAAGATTCCTTTTTACTTATTATTCACTTTGCATCTTGCTTACTGCTCCCCTCTGAGACACCCCTCCCACAATTTTTACTCCTTCTCTTCTTCACTGTGTGGGTCGGGTCCCCTGGGTACCCCCCTACACTAGCACTTTAAGTCTCTGCAAGACTAGGTACATCCTTTGCCACTAAGGCCAGAAAGGCAGCCTAGCTAGAAGAACATATCCCATGGACAAGCAACAGCTTTTAGGATAGGTCCTGCTCTAGTTGTTCAGGACCTACATGAAGACTTAGCTGCACATCTGCTACATGTGTGTGGGGAGGCCTAGACTCAGTCCATATATATTCTTTGGTTGGTGGTTCAGTCTCTGAGAGCCCCAAGGGTCCATGTTAGTTGACTCTGTTCGACTTCCTGTGGAGTTCCTATCTGCTTCACCACTGCAATCTTTTCTTCTGTTCTTCCACAAAAGTCCCCAAGCTCCATCCACTGTTTGCCTGTGGGTATCAATATCTGCCTGAGCCTGCTGCTGGGTGGAGCCTCTCAGAGAATAGCCATGTTAGGCTCCTGTCTATATGGTTCAGAATCCACAGGTCTGATGAAGGTGGGAGGAAAGGTGGTAGGTGGTTGGAGAATGGAGGCCCAGAGGGTATAACAGGCTGATTAGCAAAATTGTTTCTTAAAGCCTGTTCTCACCTCATTAGCAAAAGAGAATAAATATTTCCACAATATAAGCATGAATCATACACTAATGGTTACATCTAGATGTTGTAGGAGCTAACATGTGAATATTACTAATGTATTAACAGAGGTATAATGTGAGAATATATTTATAACAAGATACATAGAAAAGACTTAACATTTGAAGAAATAAATAATTTAAAAATTGTTCTAGTTTTGAAAGTAGAAATGATCAATCATTCTGGTGAACTATTTAAATTAAAAGGAATATTAACTTTGTCTGAAAAGGGTTAAAATGTAACTGTACATTAATGATAGTAATGCAGATATGCCTTTAAGTTATGGAAATAAATTTAACCTAACAAAAATACCTTTATTGTCAAATGAAAGATAAATTCATATATTATTTTCACAAATGAAATACTCATTTTCTATACATGAGGAAAATTATTCTACCATTCTTTATTGTCTTTTCTTTAAATTCTTTTAAGCAGATAATATATATTTCTAGTTTACTCATTTACAGATGTACTTAATTCAATTTCATATATGGACATTCTATACATGCACATGAATAATAAAAATGAAAAATAGTTATGGTTGACTAAAAAATTTGCCATTTAGGCACTGCCCTACACAGACTACTATTTATGGGGTCTAATATTTTTTTATAAGATTCAACAATACAAATGTTAAATGTATTCTCTTAGTTGTGATATGTGTTGTGGATTGCTGTTTGTATGTTCTGCTCCCTCAAGAGTGATTCAGGTGTAGTTAGGTGAAATCTTAGTCAGATAAGGTTAGAACCTGTGATTGGGCAGTAGAAGAAGTTGGTGGACAGATGGGGGATAAAGACAAAATGAAGGAAGATGAATCAGAACCTCATGGCCCCCAAAAGCCACAGGTAGCTATGAATATCATAGAAGAGTAATAGAGTAATGTAGGGTACATTTGCTCCATCTAGGTGTGCAGCTTGTATTTATATCAATTGAGTTTTGAATTCTTTGTGTGGGCATTTTGGGAGGTTGAGGATTTATTGTTAAAAATCTGGCTGGTAAATTACAAGCCTCTGAAGTTTTCTTTTGATTTTATCTTTTTTCTTTTTTATTGGATATTATATTTACATTTCAGATTTTATTCCCTTACCCCATTCCCAACACCACCTAGGAACCCCCTATCCCATCCCCCTTCTCCTGCTTCTATGAGGATGTGTCTTTACCTATCCCACCATTCCCAGCTCCCCACCCTCGAATCCTCCCCCCCTCCACTCGGTGTTTAGCCTTGTTGGGAACCAAGGATCTCCTCTCCCACCTATACCCAACAAGGCCATCCTCCCCTAGCTATACAGATGGGGTTGTGGGTCCCTCCCTATATGCTCCCAGGCTGGTGGTTTAGGCCCTGGGAGCTCTGGTTGGTTGGTATTGTTGCTCTCCTCATGGGAACACAAACCCTTTCAGTTCCTTCAGTCTTCTCTCTAACTCCTCCATTGGGAGCCTGGGTTATGGGGACTTGTGTGAGCAGTTGCAGGCTTTCTGCTGGCTAGCCACAGGGGGCAGTGTAGTAGCCTGCAGAAACCATGGGGACTGGCCAGACTAACATTGTCAGCGAGTAGCCGGACATATTGTGGATTGATTTTTCTAATATTTACATGCTATAATATGTATTTTACCTTTTCAATGGGATTATTTTAACTTCTATTTATTTATAAAGAGACATAAAACAATTCCTGAGTCCATAGGAAAAGACTAAAAATATGTAAAAATTAATATTTAACTTATTTAACAAATGTTAAATATAAGAGGTTTTAGAGAATATAAAATCCAGTCCTCAGGTAGGATTACAGAAATGGTTTTGTATTGTACAACTGTCAATTCTCCATTGGAAATCTTGACTTATGTTATTCTTTTAAGATATTCTTTTTTTTCTTTTAAGATATTCTAAACTCTATAGTATTAATATTTATATGATTTGATATCTAGTCCTTTACATTAATTATAGCATAATTTGTATTCTTCTGAATAGAATTATTTCAAGTTCATTATTACAAAATTTTTAGTAAATCTATTTTCTCATGTTAAATTTTGAGAAAAAGACATCTAAACTGAGCAAGTTAATTGGCTATTATAAAATGTCTGTGTAGGAAGTACATTACATATCTATGAGACATTTAAGGACACAAGATGAATTTGTTTTACTGCATACATAAAGTAAACATACTGTGATTATTGGAAAGATTTACATGCAACAGCTACATAGATTTTGTTAGAATTTAGAAGAGAAACTCTTATATCAATCCATTAAAGTCCTACTGAAGAATTTCTGTTCTCTAAATTATGCTTACATGTTAATTTTCAAGATAGAAGTCCCATATTGTAAAGAATACCAGACTTGCAATCAAAAGAGAAATATATGTTCAGTACCAACAATCCTATAAAAAGTTTGATTCTATTAATGTTAATTTCCTAAACTTAGGAAGTCCAATTCAAAGCTTTATTATTTTTCTTTAAAAAATATATTTGTTTATTCACTTTACTTTCCATATGCAGATCCTCCCCCACTCTACCCTCTTCTTGTTTGAAAAGAGGAAGTTCCCCTCAAGATATTTGCTCCCTCCACTACCCCTCCACTAGACCACACACACACACACACACACACACACACACACACACACACACACACACTGCATCTCTGTGGGGAGCCGACAGAATGTGGTTATCACCCTTGCAGTCATCTTGAGCCATATACCCTGACAAGAGACTTGATTACATTAGCCTACAACAGCTGAGCACACTCTGATAGCATCTTGTTTTAGATACCTAGGATCTTCCCTTGGGTGTGTGAGACTTAAAGGTGTGATTTAGAGCTGAGACTTAAGGGTGTGACTCAGAGATTAGATTTAGAGATAAGGCCTAAGGGCATGATTGAAGGGCGTGACTTAGAGGCGTGGCTTAGAAGTGAGACATATAAAAGGCAAGAGGCAGACAGAAGAAAAATCAGAGAACCAGATAACAGATTACTTGAGATTAGTACAACTTGGAAGATGAGCACTTGAGACTTAGATCTGGAAGAATTATTTAGTTATTAGGAGCTTGACATTAGGTATTAGGCACTTGGCACTTGGAGGAAGAACTTGGAATTAGACAGTACAACTTTGAGTAGGAATTAGGCATTAGAGAAAGAGTACAACTTGGAACTAGGAATTAGGTTAGACACTTGCATACAGAGAATTAGGCATTAGGATTAGGCACTTAGCACTTGGAAGAAATAACTTGGAACTTGGAGAGAAGAAGAGAGACCGAAGAATAAATGGGATTGAATCACACTCTGTCTGGTCTCCATTCCTCGTTTTCTGTCCTCACTCTCTCTCTTGCTGAACCCCGACCCGTGGACCAGAGAAGCTTGGGGCAGTGTGGGCTCTAACAACTTAGCCCCAAAGGCTTTTGGCAGTGCGGGTCCCAATACTGACAGAGCAGTCTGACATTTTGGCCCCCAAGTGTGGACCAGCTCTGGCCGTGACATTTTTGGTGCCCAACTTGGTGCTATTGTGGTTCTCAACACATCTCAAGTTGCTGCAGAACTAGGTGCATTCTCTCTCACTGTGGCCAGACAAGGCAGACTATTTAGGGGAACAGGATTCACAGGCAGTCAGGTAACAGACTCTGGGACAGCCTCTGTTCCAGTTGTTGGAGTATTTGCCTGAAGAGTAAGATGCTTGTATTCTACATAAGGGTAGGGGTCCTGGGTCCAGCCCATGTTTGCTCTCTGGTTGGCTATTTAGGCTCTGAGAACAACAAAGGGTCCAGAGTAGTTTACTCTGTTGATCTTCCTGAGGAATCCTTGTCCTCTTCATGTCCCTCAATTCTTTCCAAACGTTCCCATAAGACACAAAGAGCTTCATCTAATATTTGGCCATGGATCTTTGTATCTCTTTCCATTGGCTGCTGGGTGGAGCCTCTCAGAGGACAGTTCCTGTTTGCAAGCATAACAGAGTGTCATTAATAGTGTCAGGGATCAGTTCTTGCCCATGGGGTGGGTCTCAGTATGTAGCAGTCATTGCTTGGCCATACTATCAGTCTCTGTTCTATCTTTGCCCCTGTTCTTCTGGTAGGCAGGACACATTTTGAGTCTAAAATTTTGTGAGTGGGTAACTGCCATTATTCCTTCACTGGTAGAGTTCTGTTTGGCTAGAGGAAGTGGCCACATCAGGATTCCTATCCCTAACTGCTAAGAGTCTCAGGTAACATATATCCTGTAGGCCTTCACCCATGACGGGTCACTGGCACATCCAAGAAATTGCTTCCCCTGCCACCATCGATTTCCCTCCTCTTTCCCCCGCTCTTCCTACATTGCTACATCTGATGAGCCTCCACACTGCTCCCTTTCTAATCCCCTCTCCCAATTAGTTTCCCCTTCCATCGACTTTATGTATTTCGTTTCCCCTTCTGAGAAATATTCAACCGTCCTCTCTTGGGCACTCATTGTTATTTGGAATCTTTGGGTCTGTGGATGGTTATCCTGTACATTTTTTGGCTAATATCCACTTCTCCGTAAATACATGCCATCCACGTTCTTTTGGGTCTGGGATACCTCACTCAGAATAATATTTTCTAGTTACATCCATTTGCTCGCAAATTTCATGATGTCCTGTTTTTAATGGCTAAGTAGTTTTCCATTGTGTGAACGAACTACATTTCTTTATCCATTCTTTAGCTGAGGGACATTTGAGTTATTTTCAGTTTCTAGCTATTATGAATAAAGCTGATATGAGCGTAGTTGAGCAAGTGTCCTTGTGATATGATAGAGCATCTTTTGGCTGTATACCCACTAGTGATATAGCTGGGTCTTGAGGTAGAACTATTCCAAGTTTTCTGAGAAACAGCCAAATTGGTATCCAAATTGGTTGTACAAGTTTGTATTCCCATCAACAATGGAGGAGTGTTACCCTTGCTCCACAACCTTGCCAGTATGTGCTACACATGAGTTTTTGATCTTAGCCATTTTGACAGGTGTAAGATGGAATCTCAGAGTTCTTTTGTTTTGAATTTCCCTGATAACGAAGGACGTTGAACATTTCTTTAGGTGCTTCTCGACCATTCAAGATTCCTTCATTGAGAATTCACTGTTTAGCTGTATCCCAGGTTTAATTAGGTTAATTGGATTGTTGGTGTCTAACTTCTTGAGTTCTTCATATATTTTGGATATAACTTGATCATGGTGGATGATGTCTTTGATGTATTCTTGGATTTCGTTTGCTAGTATTTCTTTTTTCTTTCTATTTTTCTTTTTTTTTCTTTTTTGAGTATGTTTGAATCAATGTTCATAAGGGTAGTTTGTTTGAAACTCTCTTTGAGTTTTGTGTGGTCTAGGTATCAGGGTGACTGTGGTCTCATAGTTTGAGTTTTACAGTGTTCCTTCTGTTTCTGTTTTGTGGAATAGCTTGAGGAGTATTGGAATTTAAAAGTTTGCTAGAATTTTGCACCAAATTCATCTGCCCTGGGGCATGTGTTTGTTTGTTTGAAGCTACTTTTTTTTTTCCAAGACAAGGTTTCTCTGTATAGTCCTTACTGTGCTGGAATATGCAAACCAGGTTAAAATCAAACACAGAGATCCAAATTCTTTTACCTCCTCAATGCTGAGACTAACCGAGTGTGCCATCCCCATCCACCATAGTGCTGTTTTTGGTTGGGAGAGTTTTAATGACTACTTCTACTTCCTTAGAGTTTTTTAGGACTATTAAGATAGTTTATGTGGTCTTGATTTAGCTTTGGTAATTGTCTAGAAAATCATCCATTTTATTTAGATTTTCCAATTTGTGGAATAGAGGCTTTGAAGTAAGGCCGAGTGATTCTTTGAATTTCCTCACTGTCCACTGTTATGTATCGCTCTTCATTTATGATTTTGTTAATTTTCGTACTGTCTTTCTGCTTTTTAGTTAGTTTGGCTAAGGGTTTTGTATCTTGTTGATTTTCTCAATGAACCAACTCTTGATTTTGTTGATTCTTTTATTGTACTATTTTTCTAGTTTATTAATTTCAGCCATGAGTTTGGTCATTTTCTACCATCTACTTCTCCTGGGTGTGCATGCTTCTTTTTTGTTTCTAGAGCCTTCAGGTGTACTTTTAAGTCATAAGTATAAGAACTCTCATTTTTCTTTATTTAGTCCTATGAACTTTCCTCTTAGCAACTCTTTTATGGTATCTCATGAATTTGGGTTTGTTGTGTCCTTATTTTTATTGAATTCTAGAAAGTCTTTAATATATTTCTTTATTTCTTCCCTGACCCAATGATCATTTATGAGAGAGTTGTTCAGTTTCTAAGACTATTGGACTTTCTGTTGTTTTTGTTGTTATTGAAGACCAGCCTTAGTTCATGTTGATCTGATAGGATACACGAGATTATTTAATCTTCTTGTATCTTTTGAGGCGTGCTTTGTAATTGACTGTATGGAATATTCTGTGATGTACTGAGAAGAAGGTATATTCTATCGTGCTCAAGTGAAATGTTATATGTTCATTTGAATGTTAGGTTCATTTGAATCATACTGTCTGTAAGATTCATTATTTCTCTGTTTAGTTTCTGTCCCGATGACCTGTCTATTGGAGAGAGTGGTGGAATGTTGAAGTCTCCCAGTATTAATGTATGAGGTTTGATGTGTGATTTAAGTTTTAGTAATGTTTTTTTATGAATGTAAATTGACTAGATTGCAGACCCAGAGTAAACTTTGTCTTGTAATTTAGTATTTGGGACTTAAAAGAATTTTATTGATTTTCCCCCCTACAATATAAAATATTACTCCTTGCCAGGCTGTGGTGGTGCACGCCTTTAATCCCAGCACTTGAGAGGCAGAGGCAGGCGGATTTCTGAGTTCGAGGCCAGCCTGGTCTACAGAGTGAGTTCCAGGACAGCCTGAGCTATACAGAGAAACCCTGTCTCGAAAAACCAAAAAAGAAAAAAAAACCATAAAAGATTAAAAAAAATAAAATAAAATATTACTCCTATCTTTCTCACACTCACACCAATTATTTGGCCAGTGATATTATAATATATAACTATTCTAATATACATATAAAATGCAAATAATTCATTTAATAATATTTCATATGTAAATGAAAAATAAATTATACTGTGACATTTTCAGATATATATCATTTTGCTATATTCTGTATTTGGTGATTGTGACTCTACACAATTTTATAATTTTTGCTTTTTTATTAATTGTGGACTTCATATATACATACATGTAATGTGTTTTGATCAAGTCTAACCCATATATCTTAAATCTAATTCTTCCCCTATCTCCATAACCACTATGTCATATCCTAATTCTAGACCTTTTCTTCCTTTTATTAACCCTTAGAATCTATATAGTGTTGACACCATGTGCGTGTGTGTAGGGTCCTGTACTGGAGCCTGAATAACCTCTCAGGGGCCTACTTCCTGAAGAAAAGTGACTTCTTTCCAACAGTCACAGACTGCCAATAGCTCACATCTAAGAAGAATTCCCTCCCTCCTCCCCACTCATCCCTGGATGGGATTTGTCTTGATCTTGTGTAGTCATTTGCATGCCATCACAGCTAGTGTCTGTTTATATGTGCAACTACCAAGTGATGTCCATAAAACAGTTTCAGTGTAGTCATGTCCTGCCTTTGGCTCTTCTTTATATGAAGCCTAAGCCTATGTAAGAGGGAAGAGTGTTGTAGAAGTCACCTGTAGAAATAAGCACAATAAAATTTTTCAATCTCTGGGTCTTTGCGTTAATCACTAAAATTAAGTTGTGTTAATTTACTAAAACAAGATTTTCTGATGAGTGAGGAAGGCAGTAATATATGAATATATGAATAAAGTTAATATATAATTAGACATATAGAGGTGATTATAGTAATATATGAATAGGGAACATTAATTACCATATCAACTTATAATAATAATAATGGGATGTTTTGCACTATGGCTTATGATCTATTTTTCAAGAGATTCTTAATTCTGTTAACAGTGCAGGCATGAAGTTCATATTGAGCAGTATACTGTAAAGCCAATTAAAAAGTCCTTGATAGTTCTTCAGGATCAACACACAGAAGCTGTGGTCCAGAAGGGGCACTAAGCTCAGAACACTCCAAGCTGGTAGGAGAACTTTGCAATGTGTAAGAATCTCCCACTTGGTACCTGTTTAGGATTCATGAATGGATAATATGTCAAACTTGCCACAATGAGAAGTCGGTAGAGGCTGTTCATGAAGGTGCATTTGAGCATTTGCATTAGTTTTTTTTTTTGAAGGTCATGTAGAAATTGTTCTTTTCTGAATATCATGCAGAATTCTACACCAAGTACATTCCTTTTATTTAGAAAATTTGAAATAACAATACTTTATTAGTTTTTATAGGTCTATTTCAATTATTTACTTTATTATGATTTAACATTGGTAGAATATATATATATATATATACTTATATATATGTATATATATATATTTGCTTAGATTTTACAATGTAGTAATATATATATGTATATATGTATATACATATATATTCAGAGTATAAATTTATAGATAGAGATAGAGATAGAGATAGAGATAGAGATAGAGATAGAGATAGAGATAGAGATAGAGATAGAGATAGAGATAGAGATAGATATATAGATATATTTGAATTCCCTAAAGGTTGATTGTAATATCTACATGTTCATCTCATTATTTCTTGTGTAGTCCAGAAGTGGTGGCACATGCCTTTAAACTTAGTGTCAAGAATTCAGGAGGAATAGGTAGACAGATCTCTGAGTTTTAGTCCAGTCTAGCTTAACTCAACTCTCAAAGCGTGTTTCCATAGAGTGAGGGATACACAGAGAAACCTTGCCTCAAAATAATACAAAACAACCCCCCCCATACTTATTTCTGTTTATGGTTGAGTTCTACTGGGAATCCTACAAGTGGGAGGAGAACTTTTCCATGACACTTTTTCCTGCTTGTGAGTATTTTCTAAAGTTTCTATTGCACTTTATGTTCAGTTTTATCTCATTATTGTCAGACGGAATTCAGTGTGATATTTCTATTTTCTTATGTTTGCTGAGGCTTGCTTGAACAGCATGGTAATGTGGTTGATTTAAGAAAAATTCATGGGCTACTGGCAAGAATGTTTGGATGGAATGTTCTACAGATGTCTATTAGATTTATTTGTTTTATTTTTAAATTAATTTATTTTAAACTCCAAATTTTATTCCCTTCCGTGTTCACCCTCTGATTATTTCACATCTCATAACTCCTCCCCCACACCCCCATCTCCATGACGATGTCTCCACCTACCCACTACCCATCTGGCCAGACCTCCTCACTCCTGGGGCCTCCAGTCTCTTGGGGGTTAGGTGCATCTTCTCTGACTAAACCCAGACCTGACAGTCCTCTGTTGTATATGTGTTAGGGGCCTCATATCAGCTAGTGTATGCTGCCTGGTTGGTGATCCAGTGTCTGAGAGATCTCAGAGGGGCAGGTTAATTGAGACTGTTGATCCTCCTACAGGGTTGCCCTTCTCCTCACCTCCCAGTTTTCTGCTAATTCAACCACAGGTGTCAGCAGTTTCTGTTCATTGGTTGGGTACAAATATCTACATCTGACTTTTTCAGCTATGTGTTTGGTCTTTCAGAGAGCCATGATAGGCCCCTTTCTGTGAGTGTTCCACAGTTTCAGTGATAGTGTCAGGCCTTGGGGCCTCGCTGGATCCTACTTTGGGCCTGTTGCTTGACCTTCTTTTCTGCAGGCTCTTCTCCATTTTCATCCCTGCAGTTCTTTCTGACAGGAACAATTATGGGTCAGAATTTTGACTGTGGTATGGCAACCCCATCCCTCATTTAGTGCCCTGTCTTCCTATTGGAGGTGGGCTCTATAACTTCATTCTCCCTACTGTCAGGTATTTCATCTAGGGTCTCTCCCTTTGAGTCTTGAGAGTCTCTTATCTCCCAGGTCTTTGGTGCATTCTGGAGGGTCCCCCCCAAACTCCTACCTCCCAAGGCTACCTGTTTCCATTCTTTCTGCTGGCCCTCAGGGCTTCAGTCCTTTTCCCACAACCAATACCAGATCAAGTTCCCCTCTTCCCACCCTCCCCGCCCATTTTCCCTCCCAGATCCCTCCCTCCCTTCTGACTTGTGATTGCTCTCTTCTCCCTTCCAAATGGGACTGAGGCATTCTCTCTTGGGCCCTTCAGCTTATTGACTTTTTTTTTTTTTTTTAGTTCTGTGGACTGCATCTTGGGTATTCTGTACTTTTTTATTGGTTAATATCCACTTATTAGTGAGTACATACCATGTATGTCCTTTTGAATCCGAGTTACCTCACTCAGGATGATATTTTCTAGATCCATCCATTTGCCTGTCCAATTAATGTTCTTATTGGTTACGGTGGGATATTAATGTAACTCACTATTATTGTGTTACGGTTAGTCTGTGGATTTAGGTTTAATTGTGTTTATTTTATGAAGTTTAGTGCTGGTGTTTATGTATTTAGCACTGTAACACCCCTGTAGTGGATTTTCTTCTTAATGAGTAATTATCCTTATTACTTCACACTTTTTTGCTTTGACATCTACTTTGTCAGATATGAGAATAGCCATGACCGATTTTTTTATTCCCATTTTCTTTGAATACATTTGCCTATTCCTTGGAATACATTTACCTGAAGACGTTGTTCTAGCATGGATAGTGATGTATACTATTTAGAACTCCTATGGATGAGTTAAGGGAAGGACTGAAGGAGCTTGATGGAGATGGCAATCCCATAGGAAGAACAACAATGTCAACTAAGCCAAACCCATGGGAGCTCCCAGAGCCTAGGTCACCAACTGAAGAGCAGATATGGGTTGTTCTGTGGCCCCTGGCACATATGTAGCAGAGAATTGCCTTGTATGGCCTCAGCTGGAGAGGATGCACCTAATCTTGTAGAGACTTGGTGCCCCAGGTAAAGGAGATGTGGGTGTGGTGGCGAGGTGAGGTTGGTTGAGTGAGTGAGGGGGTGGGTGGATGGGTAGAAGAGCACCCTCTCTGAGGCAAAAGGGAGGGAGATGAGGTGAAGAACTATTTCGGGAGATACCAAGTAGGGGGCAATATTTGGAATGTAAATAAATAAAACAATTAAAAATTATGAACAAACAGTTAGTTTGTATAAGCCGAGTGTGCATTCATATAAAATCATGCAGTTACATGTATACAGACTCTTTAAATTCTGTTTCTGTAAAACCAGTAGGTAAGTGATACAATTTTATTGTTTTATACATTGATCAATAAAATATGAAAAAAAAATCTTTTACCATTATACAAGTCAATGGTAATTTATTTGTGTTAATTAGCACATTGACTAAAGGATAGATTTCATATTTACCTTTCACAATATTTCCTTAAAGTCAGATGAAAAGATTTATAATTAAAGCAGATTCACAAATACAGATGTTGGTCTGCATCGCTTGTGAGAGTTCTCTTGTCAAAGCTTTATTACTATGCAGTGTCATTGTTTTGTTCCCTCTTTAATGATGCCTATAAAATGGATTTAGAGCATATGCTGCTTTAATCATTTTTTCCTGAGGAATCATACTCTATACTATCAGAAAAAAAGCTATCAAAGATTGCTATTTTTTTATGGTTGAAAAAAAGAAGTGCCAGAGAATAGAATTAAAACAAATGTATCTGACTTGCAGAAAGAATAGTGTGAAGGAAATTTTCATCACGGTTTTTGAGTACACAGTGTGAGAAGCTCACAAAGGTGAAATATCTCCCTACTATTTAAAGAAAGCTTGTTGAACAAGTCTTTTTGCTTAGAAAACATTTTAGTTTCTGTATACTTACACATTTTAAGGAATTTAGAAAATGAAAGATTATGTGGTACTTATGTATCTTAAGGTATAATTCCCATATTTTTTTTTAGATTTTCATTATTTATTTCCAACTTCATTTCGTTCTGATGATGACAATTTAAGAAAATGAAAAAGAGAAACCTTTTTTCTGTGACTCAAAAGCAGATTACCACTGAACCTAAATACTACTTTCCTCTATCTTTAGCCATGATATTTGAAATATATGTTTTATTGACATTAAATAGACTAATAGTAAATCATACCCAGGATTGTAGCAGGTAGGAAACATTGTAGCAGCAATGAAAAGATAAGTGAACAAGAATGATAAGAGTTATTTCTTTATTAAAAGACTGTACAACAAATTATGAGACATTTAAATTTGGTTGAGACATACTCAGAATACATATTGGTAGAAAACACAGGTAAAGAATAACTTCACACCACTGACATAATAGGTACACATGGATGAAAGACATTATTATAAATCTTATAAAATGTTATAGTCATATAATATTAAGATTTACAAGACATTGTATGTGGATATTTCAGAAAATGCATTTTTCTCTTCCCAGTGCTAAGTATTCTGTAAACCCAGACCTCTTTACCACTGAGCTAGTCCTTTAATCCTGTGTATCTAAGACTATTCTTAAACATAAAATTTGCTTCCAAGTTCTGGGAATCTGGATATGTACCAGTATACAGAAAATGAAGAATTTGTGTAGTATGTCAAATATTCCCAATGAGATAAATCAAAATAGAATTGATTTTATAAATATTTCCATGTGGTAGAACACTGGACTATTCTCACCTAAATAAATGATAATTGGATATAGAACGATGCCAGCATGCAGAAGCGTTTCATTGTAAATATCTGTTGCAATAAAAAAATGTACAATATATCATGAATTAAACAATTGTATAGAAAATGGGAGAAAATATATAACCAATTAAGTGTAAAGGAATGAAAGCAGTAAATGCATAACAATGTTAAATAGCTCTAATATTAAGCAGGGAAAATAAAACAAAATTATAATATCATTTACACATATTCCAAATGTCAGCTTATTGATCAAAATGTCAAATTATTGACATAAAAAGATGGATTAAAGCAAAACTGAATAGGTTTAAATAATGGCTTCTACACTGGGCAGCTGAAAGACCTTGAGCCAGTTGACAAAACTCTATAACTTATTTAATTCCTTCATGTATAAAATTAAAGATGATGTTTCTCATATTACAAATTTATTTTGTACGTAGACTAATTTGGATGTATAGTATGTCATGTGTTAACTAATTTTTGCTACCAAAATTATTAACAAGATTAATAGGATAATGTTTCTCAATATCCTTTGAAAGTAAACTAATATATTTTATTTTAATTTTTCCTCCCCTTTGATCTGTTAGTGCTACATTCCAGAATATATCTAAAGTAAAAGTGACCTCTCAGAATGTCACTTGATTAAGGGATTCAAGTTTTTTTGTCAGTAGATTGGGAGTTCTATGAAAGCCTGAGCTACATGAAGAAATTTTGTCTCAAAATGAAACAAATACAAAAAGGAACTTAAAAAGAAAATAATTTCCATTTTTTGTGAAGAGAATTCAAAGCAGTTTTCTTAAAAAATTCGAAATAGCTTGACCTCATTTGTTTATAAATCACAAGTGTTTTGTTATGACTATTGCTTTCAACAAGAAAACGTGTGCAGTAAAATATGTAGGTCTTAGATTATAATTTCATGGGATAGGATTGTATGATAAAGATAAACAGGTATCTATCTATGGGTTTCAACTTGGATTTATGGATATTTAGGACTCAAATTTCACATCTATGAGAGCAAGACTTTTTTTCTTATTAATTGCTATGATGTGAAGACTACAATGTGTTTTATATTGAGTAAAGAATCATGTTTTGGCTTGTTATAAAGGTGTACATAAGTTTTGTAATATAAGCTATATTTCAGTGTTTTGTAAGCCAGGTGAACTGCAAAAAAATATACTGTCAAATCTATAAGTATGTTATTATTTCTATGGTTTCTCCCTAATTTCTCAAATACCTGTCTTGCATTGTGCATTGTGTATGCAATATTAATTTGAGGATAATATCAAATTATTTTTATTGAGACACTGAGACTATACATATATTCAAATTATTAATGAATACAAATCACTACCTAAAGTATAATGTCAATTTTAAGATTATTCTAAATAACAACTGATGACAGACATATTTAACCATCTTTGTTCTTCTCTGTTTAGAAAACTTTCATATCTTCTTATTTATTCTGTAATAATATTGTTTATACTTATTAATTTAAGTGTAGATTCCTATATTTTGAACCATAGAATTACAAAATATTTTAGGTTTATGGAGTTTATATCTCAACATTGTATTTTAGGTTTATACTGTTTAGGTTTATAAATTTATAATGACTGTAATTTGATCTAACTTTATAAATGGAAAAATGAAAAAGCTGAAAAACACTGTGCACAGAGCCTAATAGTTTCTACAACTGTTCTCAAAAGTGTTGATTACAAGCTCATCAGTGATATCTCTTATCTATTGTAATTACCTATGTAGAAGTTCTTGAAATGATGTGGGTTTTGTATAACAATATAGTTTAATAGTGGTTTTTATTAATATTAGATTAAATTCTATTTAGATTAAATTAAATTAAAATCTGTTTTGTTAAAAGAGAATAAAATAAAATTAACAGACCAGCAATTCAATATCTCCATTTAAGCAAGTCAGGGAAGTGGGAATTGCTCTGAATTATAGTGTCAAATTCATTCATAGAGAAATATCAAATTGTGCAACCTGAAGTTAGTGCAATACAATTACAATTAATGGCATTCAAAATACGATTTCATGAGGGGATTTTTCTCATACCATGATGTAAAACTCTGGGCATGAAATATTCTTTTATTCTACAGAAACAGACAGTTGGTGACCATTCATCTAAATAGGAATAGTGTATCAAGTATCTCTGTTTACACTGTTTTTGAATAAAACTGACAAGAATCATGATCTATAGGCACTAGGAACCGCATATATTGTCAATATGTTCATTGTTCAGTACTGCCTTTCCTGTTTTTAGACAGAAAGGTACCTAAAAGAAGATTGTTTTTACTTCCTGGCATTTTAACAATACCTAAATAACATAGATAACAGACACCACTGCTTCCTTCAGGTCTGGGCACAAGCACTGAGCAGATCCTGGGTGGCAACTCTGCTCTCAATCTCACAAAACCCAGAAGAAGCAGGGCTCCCAGGAGCTCTAAACCAGGCAGTATCTTAGGTAAGGAGACAGCAACACCCGCCCCAAACAGGAAATTACTAGGACCAATTAGGACCCAGGAAGTCACTCCTGGCACAGAGCACTGGTTCCTTTCAGTCTGTGCCAGAGCACTGAGCAGATCTTGGGCCTCAGCTCTAACCACAGTAGTAACACTCAACCAACACAGTTCTAACACAATCAAGATAATAGGAAAGACAGGCTCTAATCAGAGATAAGGCAGGTAGCACTAAGTAGATCCAGATGGCAAAAGGCAAGTGCAAAAACATAAGCATCAGCAACCCAGGATACTTGGCATCATCAGAACCTAGTTCTCCGACACTAGAAATTCCTGAATTTTCCATATCACCAGGAAAGCAAAACTCATACTTAAAACCACTTCTAATGATGATGATAGAGGACTTTAGGAAGGACATAAATAACACTCTCAAAGAAACTGAGAACACAGGTAAACAGAAGCCCATAAAGAGGAAACACAAAAATCCCTTAAAGAATTACAAGAAAACAAAACCAAACAGGTGAAGGAATTGAACAAAATCATCCAGAACATAAAATTGGAAGTAGAAACAATAAAGAAATCTCAAAGGGAAACTACCCTGGAGATAGAAAACCTAGGAAGGAGATGAAGAGTCATTGACACAAGCATCACCAACAGAATACAAGAAATAGAAGAGAGAATCTCAGGTGCAGAAGATACCATAGAAAATATTGACACGACTGTCAAAGAAAACACAAAATCCAAAAAGTACTTAACACAAAATATCCAGGAAATCCAGAACACAATGAGAAGACCAAACCTAAGGATAATAGCTATAGAAGAGAGTGAAGATTCCCAACTTAAAGGGCTAATAAATATCTTCAACAAAATTATAGAAGAAAACTTCCCTAACCTAAAGAATGAAATGCCCATAAACACACAAGAAGCCTACAGAACTCCAAATAGACTAGACCAGAAAAGAAATACCTCCCGTCACTTAATAATCAAAACACCAAATGCATAAAACAAAGAAATATTAAATGCAGTAAGGAAAAATAGACCAAGTAACATATAAAGGCAGACCTATCAGAATTACACCAGACTTCTCAAAAGATACTATAAAAATGAGAAGATCCTGGACAGATGTCATACAGTCCCTAAGAGAACACAAATGCCAGCTCAGGCTACTATATCCAGCAAAAGTCTCAATTACCATAGATGGAGAAACAAAGATATTCCATGACAAAAACAAATTTACACAGTGTCTTCCCACAAACCCTGCACAACAAAGAATAATAGTAGGAAAGCTCCAATACAAGGATGGAAATTATACCCTATGAAGAGCAAGAAAGTAATACTCTTCCAACAAATCCAAAAGAAGATAGCCATACAAACAATGCCACTGCTAATAACAGAAATAACAGGAAGCAACAATCTCCTCAATATCTCTTAACATCAATGGACTCAATTCCCCAATAAAAATACATAGGCTAATGGACTGGATACATAAAAAGGACCTAGCATTTTCCTGCATACAGGAAACTCACCTCAGTGACAAAGACAGATACTACCTTAGAGTAAAAGGCTGGAAAACAATTTTTAAAGCAAATGGTCCTAAGAAACAAGCTGGAGTAGTCATTCTAAAACCTTTAGCCTGAGACACAAAGTGAGGGACTCATGACTCCATGTGTAAAGGTAGTTGAGGGTGGCCTTGTCAGGCATCAGTGAAAGTGGAAAGCCTTGGTGCCTGAAAGTTTGTATTCCCTAGTGTTGGGGAATTCAAGAGCAGGGAGTTGCGATTGGGAGGATGGTGGGAGCTGGAGCGGGAGCACACCCTCATAGAAATAGGAGAAGTGGGCATGGGATAATGGGATTTGGGGGTAATAGGAGAGGAGATAACATTGAAAGGTAAATAAATAAAATATCCTATTTAAAAAAATGTAATGGGTCTAGCAATTATAGTTGAGCAGTCGAGACTTTTTGTCAACAATCTATTAAGGGGATTTCATATAATCCTCAAGGACAAAGTAGTGTGGAAGAGGCCCATGGAACTTTAAAAAGATTGGTGAGACATACTGTTGCTGAGACAAAGAATGATGCTGACCCATGAGCTTGCTATGTGCCCTGACAATGGTGACTGGGTAGCTCTATTGGACATATGTTCCTGACCCACCGTTGCTTGACTATATCTCAGATGGGACAAGCTGCGTTGCCTCAAGTTTTTTAGTCCTTGTGGGATAGAAAATCGAAAAGAGAGATCATGTCTTTTGTATTCTTCTTAAGGTTCCCAGCTATTTAGGACTCAATCATGTACTGGTCTAGAAATCAATTCAATATGGGAAATAACAGTCTACTTTTGGATGAATGGATCTGGACTTTGTCAGGGACATTTGGAAGCTAGCTGTAGCTATGAGGTTAGGATAGCAAGAGATAATGTTGGGACAGGATCTGGATTTCAAACAAGGGTTAGTTCATGTTTTAAGACTCTTTTAATTGTCAAGCTTAAATTGTTTTTTTTTTCCTTCTACAGTATTTATTGTAAGTTGTATTGACTGTATAATATCCAATTACGTTAGTGTGTTGAAACCTGGCATGTCTGTTATGAGGACTATCAAGCAGTTTTGTCTTACCCCCATGAATATTAGAAAACCTTGATTCTCTGAAAAAATCTTGAAAGTGCTGGAAGAAGTGAGTTAGGCTTTAAGCAGAAGAAAGAGGGTAGCAGGCTTGATTATTGCTGGTATAAAAATTTATTTCCATTAATTGCTAGCACCACTGCTTTTGCAATAGCATTGACACAAGGAGTTAAGACAACTATTTTTGTTAACCATCTAGCAAAAGTGTTATTAATGTATTGAGTATACAAAATGATTTATATAGGTATCTGGAACAATGAATGATGCTCTATAACCCATTCAATTTATCTGAAGGAGGTTCAGGGTTCAAGAGTTATGAGCCATCTCAAGTGTCATGACAAATATCAGTGGAGTATTGTTACTTTTAAAATTCACAATGATTGTCATTATAATCAGAAAAAAGGTTAAAGACACCTGTAGGATATATGGCATAATCCTAACACCTCTCTGGGTGTGCTAACTTTGCACAGTGAGATTATGAATTTAAAGAATGCTGCTCTGTTGACCTTTAATGCTGCAGGTAATGCTGATAAAATTAATCCATGGCCTGATCGCAGTATTTCCATTTTGGACAAACCTCAGGAATGGCATATATAATTTGATCAGGCTAGCCCTTCTTGTCCTGAGAATACTTTTATTCCTGCCCATCCTGTTAAAGCTTATCTTTAAGAATATCAAGATGTTGGCCTCCAAAGTACATGGCTTAAACCTGAAAATGGACTCTCAGACAGAGTTATTAAATTAACAGGCTGGCAAGCCAAGAACAAGTAAGATTCTGCACAGATCCTTACTAACCTAACCAAATAATACACATTCCATGACGGGTAAGGAGGACATTCTTGTCAGAAAGACCTAAGACAGGATCAGTCTGATTATCAAAATAAAAAAAGGGGTAGGTGGAGAGCCTTTGTGGCTACTTGGCAAAAATCTAACATGGGCCAAGGACAAGGAAAGGGACTGCTTATCAGGAATATGACATTGGCTAAGGAGCAGGAATTAGGCTTCAAGCAGGAATCTGACATTAGACTACAACAAAGAATTAATATCAGGTAGGAGTTTAAATTGTATGCTACAACAAAAAGTAATCTGAGGCAGGAATCTAAATATTAGACAGAACAAAGAAGTAATTTCAAACAGTAATCTAAATTTTAGGCTATAATAAGGAAGTAGGCTTCAGACATGAAAATGACCTTGGGCTAGGATAGGGAAGTAGCCTCACATACTTTGGTTATCCTGATAAGCCTTCAGAAACAGTGATCATGGGAGTGTTCACATAACTGGGTTTAATGCCTTGCTTTTTCTTTGACTATTTGTGTTTATTCTATTGCTTGTTCCTCAACTATTTGCATCTATTGTATTGCTAGACCCTCAAACTAGAACTGACCTTAATATATGTATGAAATCAAAATGGTATAAAAACATAAAGGAAGAGGGAGTATAGGATAGGGGGTTCTAGGGGAGAGGAAATGGAAAAAGGGGATGATATCTATATTGTAAATAAATAAAATATCCAATAAAAAAGTAGAAGCAAAAAAAAGAAGAAGAAAAAAAACCACAAAAGGGTCCAAAACAAGACAATGATGATTCATAGATTTATAGTATGTATAATTCTACATAAAATATTATAATTTTTCATGTGAGCTTGTGCTATCACATATGTCTAATTGGCAATAGAAAATACTTTCTGAGTTTCTTCCTGGCTTCCTTCAGATGAAGATGTAGCTCCTCTTGCCTGGATGCTGACATGCTCCTGCCTTGATGACAATGATTAACTGAATCTCTGAACCTACAAGCCAGCCCCAATTAAATGCTGATTCATATATATATATATATATATATATATATATATATATATATATATATATCACCACTGCCAAGTATTTTTAAAGTTACATTTATATCTAAAGCTATATTTTATTTTATTTCAGAATAATGACAACAACTATTCAGATTGTGATAGGGCATTAATTCTTTTTAGATACTTAAAATTAGCATTCAAGATAAAAACCAATAGTTAGAACTTACCCCCACACATACATACACACACATTAATATTCATGCACACACACATCAAGACAGATATGTACACAGTAAGTCATGTAGCACACATCCGTTTGTAGAGGAGGAAGCAGTAGAGATTGAGAGAATACGTTTTTACTATAAAGCTAAGATTTAGACATCAAAATAAATCAATTTAGCTGAATAACTCAATTTAACTTTAAATGAGAAAAGGGAATAGCCACAATTTAAATAGAGTTAACTATAATTTTCAATGTCCAGGTCTGACAGTTGAGTCATATAGATTAAGATGAATAATATTTTTGATATTATAATAATTCTTTTCTTTTTTTTTGAGACAGAGTTTCTCTGTGTAGTCCTGGCTGTCCTGGAACTCACTCTGTAGACCAGGCTGGCCTCAAACTCAGAAATCCACCTGTCTCTGCCTCCCAAGTGCTGGCATTAAAGGCGTGTGCCACCACTGCCTGGTATAATAATTCTTTATCTTACAAATTCATCTATAATTGAGTAGAATACTAAAGAATCAAATATTTCCTAATAATTTGTAAATGAGTTTTGCAGAAACTTTACATTTTGCTTTTATATAGTTGAATGCCTTTCCTTTTGACATTCATGTTATTGAATTTTGATTGGAATTAATCAGAATCTTTTATCATCATATCAAGCATGAATCATGATTACAAAGTCATTATATTCATTAAGATAGTCTCAAAGGCCTTGAAACTATTCACATGTCCACAGAAAGTCAGAGGTCATTTTAAATGTTTAGGAGCAGATTTTCAGAAAAAATATACCTTTTACATTGTAACATGCAAGTTCTGTGTATATATCTAAAGGATATTTGTGGAATGATAAAGTGACATAAGCATTATTTTATTTATTTTCAGGATACAGGAAGAAATATAGTTGCCTTACTGAAGCAAAGAATAGAGCAGAGCCCACAGAATTGCCGGTATGTGAATGCTAAAGAGGTTTGCTTTCAAACATTATTTAATGCTTCCACCTCAATTCCTACCTGTGGTTTAAATGTTTTCAGATAATTTCAGGAGAGCATTAAATTTTCCACATTGTTCAATGACACTGATCTATGTCCCTCCTATTACAATCTCAGATAACTTAATGAAACCCCTTTTAAAATTTAAGTGTTGATATATGTTTTGTTCCACATATATATTTCCAAGGTCACAGAAAATTCATTGATGACTTGAATGTACTAGCAATTTATTAGTCATGACGTTTGTATATTTGGAAAGAGTGTAGGACTGAGACACAATTTGGTCTTTTGAGATGAAATATGACATGCGATAGTATTTCTTACTCCATAGTGTATCAGAAGTAATCATCAAAATAGCCAGTTTGAGGGAACACAACAGTAAATATGGTGAAATAAGAATCAGACATCTTGGGATGAAATTCCAGGGTAACCTGGAAGAATTTCTTAGAACTTCATTCTTTTAGTTTTCTCTCATTTATAATGTAAAACATATTTTATAGAAAGTTACCTCCTGTGTCCAAAGACCTTGCTTGACTGACAATACCATGCTGCTATAATTTATATGAAAGACATTGAAATAGCTTAATAAGAATTAAATCTGTCTGTATTATGATAAAATATCTGTAATCAAAATTGTGAATAAAGTCTATTTAAGAGCATTTAAAAATTCATCTTGTCACATCATAACTGAGGTTATCTGACACTTTCAAGAGAGATCTTCTTTTAAACTTCTGTTTAAACCTTAAAAAAAAAAAGCAAAAGTGAATATCTGTCATATCATGGCAGGCAGGAAATGCCAAAGATGTTGACCTTCCCTTGGAAACACATGACATCCATTGTTGGTAGTGGAAATCTGGGAGCCTGTATAGGAAGCACATGAGCATATCTTAGCTATCATGAGGCTCCATAAGTGTCCAGGTTTAAATCATCTGAAACTTCACAGAGGAATCGCTGTGTTGCAGGATTGCTAAAGTAAATTATAAAGACATTAAGGCGTTGTTTCTAATATTTGACCTATAATGTAAGGAAGTTTATTCAAAAATATAAAAATAAATGTTTCTTTGAATTCAGAAGATCTGTTCTCTAACTTACCTGTAAAATGAGTGAGAACAATATTAATAAAAATTCTATAAAATAAATTTTAAAGAAAACTTCAATGATACTGTACAAGTAAAATTTAATTGATTCTACTCTTGAAACTTTGAGGAAAGACTTGCTGCTTATGAACCATGATGATGATAAATTTTGTCAGAGTAACCAAAACCTACCTTTAAGCTAGCAAAAGCATCACAATAATGAAGGTGCTAGTGACTCCAAGCAGACCTCTATCCAGTGGGATAAGATAGCTAATTCACCTTCTTATCTGGCTATTCCTCTAGGCACTCTCATTCCTTTTCTCAGTTTTAAATATCTGTAAGTTGAAGAGATCCAACTGTGTAGCTACAGTCCCCACTTACCTGTGCATGACATGTATGCTCAACTGCCAGATAATTATCTAAGCAGATAGTTAACTAGGTTCTATTTTTGTCTTTCTACAATACCAAAAATGTATTGAATACTAATGAATTCACAAGATAAAGTGGTTTTATTGACAACAATTTGTCATATACCCTTTCTTTTCTTGATCTCTGGCTCAGACAAATCCAGGTTCTTTTGAAGTATGTCTAAATTGGGACATTTTGTTTCTCACTCTTTTTCTTTTCATTATAATGAATGCTACCCATGTCAACTCTTTTGACCAACAATGAAACCAAGAGGGTCTTTCATCTAATTCATTATCTATCTATCTATCTATCTATCTATCTATCTATCTATCTATCTATCTATCAATCTAAATATCTATCTATCTAATCTATCTATCCTGTACTACATTTAATATTAACTGAAATTGATATACCCAGTTATAAACTCTATTCTCTCATGTGCTGTCTGATTCTGTGCTATTTACCTTGAGAGAAAAGATCTGAGTGGATGGTTTTCAGCTGACATTCATTCTAAAGGCAAGAAAAAGCCAGGTTAAAACTAGGTGTTCTAGTCAAGAGAGACGACAGAGGTTCTGGTTAGTCAACAAAAGGATGGACTGGGTATTAAGACTATCTTGTACCTCACTGATACAAATAGGAATAATTACACTCTAATTGTATTCTGAGAGAAAAGCTTTATTTTAACAGGAAGAGTAATATGTAGGAGGAGCTAAGGGGGAAGGAGCACCGAGAGGAAAAGATGGAGTAAGGAGAGGAGAAGATGAAGTAGATGAGAAGCTAGGCAATGAGAGAGAAAAAGAGAGAGAAAGAGAGAGGGGGCATGGAGGCAGAAGTTCACGTGTCTCCACTAGTCAAAGATAGTTTACATAGCTAGGTTGAGTATTGGGTTACACTTCTGATTGAGCATTACCATACTTATAAAGCCCTTGAATAACATTTTTAAAAAATTGTGTAAAAGCCAAATGGAAAAGGGGGGGCATGGGATAGGGGTTTCTAGGGAGGGGAAATGGGGAAAAAGATTGGCATCTAAAATGTAAATAATATATATATATATGCTTTTATATATATTTTTATATATATTATATATATATATATATATAAAAGAAACTAAATCTATTTTCTCAAAATTAAAAATTTAAAGTGTCTTTTGTTGTAACAAATGTAAAACAATCACAGTGAGTCACAGTTAGTGAATATTAAGATTAACTAGAGTTTTATATATGTTAATTTTCTATAAAAATGTAAATCTTGTGAAATGGAACTAATTATATAGTTTTCAGTATCCAGTATTTCTTAAACACATTGCACCATTTTGAGCTTAGTTACTACAAATTCACTAATGATATTTTTGGACAAGTGATATAGCTTTATATAACCAATATTATACTATAAGCATAATTTTTTAATGCTAAATCTTTGGAACTCAATTTGAAACATGTATATATTTTCTTTTAAATTTAACATGTGTTGCACACTCTGAATTTTTCCTAACATCTTAAATATAGTTTTTAATTAATCATACTTATAAAATTGATAGACCTAATTAATCTCCTGCTATGCATCAGCGCTGCATGGGACAGAAAGAACAACAAGAGAAATCTATGTCATTAAAGAACTACTTCAAGCTGTGCTGAACATTTTTTGTTCTTGTTTCCAGTTCTGGAGAATAAATTATCCTTTGTATGATTATTTTTGGCAAATGCACACAAATGTTTGTCTTTAGCACAGCTTAATTTATCAAAATCAAAAATGTCTTTACTATTAGTAAGATTTGGTGCCAAGTACAGGGCATGTCATGGCACTTATCTCATAACTTTTATTCTATTCCTCTTAGTCAAGATAATTAGATGAAAGTATGCACAGAAGGAAGGAGATAAAGAAAGTAAAAGATTGAGAGAATTATTTTATGGTTAGACAGTGTCCAGTATTTACCTGAAAAGAGTGATAGAAATTCACTATAGATTATTTGGGGACTCTAAAGCATATTAAAGTTTAACGTATATGTAGTTGTACTCATGACAACTTAGTAGCAAGTTACTCCCTTTTTAGTTTACTGCATTGGATTTGTTTTATTTACAATCATTGGCTCAGAGACAAAGAGAATTCACCAAAAAGTCTTAAAATATTTATTCTATTACTATAACTTAGAAATGGCCCAAAGTGAAATGTACAGTTTTCTAAATTAGTCCTTCTCTCCTGAAACTTCATTTTGATTAAAATAAATTATTATCTTTCAGCTACAAAATAATTTTTTGTGCTTAGAATAATGAGGAAGAAAAAATATCACTAAATAGAAGGCGTGTGTGTGTGTGTGTGTGTGTGTGTGTGTGTGTGTGTGTGTGTGTACATTAAAACATTATGGGTTCTTGCTGGTCATAGTTTTTTTTTTTTTTTGATAAAACACTTTCAGACACAGGATGACTACTTCCTTCCTTGTCACTGTGGGTTAATTGTTACTAGAGAATGTAGTTCCATGTACTTAGATTTAACAGTTTGTTGAAACCAAGGTAATCAAAGCAATATATTGAAATGCAGTTGAAGTCTAACAGGAATGATTGTTTTCAGTGTAATACTTATCAATGGTTATTATGATTCTGAGTTTATACTTTAGTTTCTCCTTAGTTTAGGGAGTTGTATGCTGTAGACAAAGAGTAAAATTGTCCAGTAATAATGTTTTTTGTTATTATTGTTGTTACAGTAACAAAATACTCTTTTAGTAAAACCTTTTTTGTTGATTTTGGTGGAAGTTCACAAATTAGCAGATAGTAGTTATTGTCTAAAAATCCTTATTATGGTTAATGATACTACAAAAATATCAGTAATTATTTCTTTTGCTCTTATTTTAAATATAACCACTATGTTGCCTTTATATACTATCTGAATATTGTTATCTATTTCATTTCCAACTTAAGTAATAAATTAAATTTGTAAAAATTTAGAATGCATATAATATAACATATCTGATATCTTATTATTTGTTAATATAATATTTTTATAATATATGTAAATTTATAGTTATTTTAACGATTATTATATTAATATATTAGCAAATTATATAATAAATTATTTATTATATATATTTATATTATATTTATGATTTATATATTATATATAATATCAAACTATTCTAAGGAATGACATAAAAGCATATTTACCTTATGAATTACAGTATAAAATTCATATTTGGAACACATGAACTCTTCTTTTTAAAATTAATTGTAATTAAGAGGCTGGAGAGAGGTCTCAGAAAAAAAAGAGAGCACTGACTGCTCTTTCAAAGGTCCTGAGTTCAATTCCCAGCAAACATTTGGTGGTTCACAAACATCTGTTATGGGATCTGATGCCCTCTCCTGGTAAGTGTGAAAACAGCTGCAGTGTACTTGTATACATAGCATAAATAAATAATTCTAAAAACCCAAAATGAATTGTTTAAAAAAAATCATTATAATTAAAAGAAGTAAATGAACCCTAGTCTCTGCACATCAACTATGCAGTTTCACTGCCTCTCAGTTACAGAAGAGCTTACTTTGTAAGGTATTTTTTTTTTTTTGCATTTCTTACTAGTATTAGCATTATAAAGGAAGACTTGCTTTTGTGATTATTTGCAATAGAAAAACTTCATTGATAGGTAAAATACATCTAAACTCTGTGAAGACAGAATTAGGAATAGGTATACAATCTACGTAAAATTCCTTTCCTTAAGAATTTCCTCTGACTATATCAAATGTGTCTGAGAACCAAATTTAAAACTTGGCTATCAATAAAATATTGCAAAGAAGCTTATTTTGTAACCTTATCTTTGTTTTCATCTTTCCATATAAAGTAAGACTTTGTTTACCTTTAATCCTTTGGGTTGATTTCTAAAGTTCTATCCCTGTGATTTAATCTATGAAGTTGACTTTTGTATTCAATTAAAAATATTGGGTACAGAGTCATAAAATCATTGATACTGAAATGTATGAATGTTCTAATTAAATGAGGGAAACTAATATCAGTTAAGATGATTTTGTGTGTCAGCATCTTACTTCAATTGACCACTCTATAAATTGTCTAGGAAACCAAGATTAGATAAAATTGTACTCTAGTTTTCATCTGATACATGAAAATTATATACAATGCCCTGAAGACCATATCCAGAGTTCTATAATAAATCCACCAGGTAAGAACACCCACAACACCCACAATACTGTTCATGTTGGCAAAGGAATACATGTCCTGTGCATCTCTCCAGGTAGCATCATCTACTCCAAATGTGAATCCAGCAACTGCCACCTATGGACTATCATTTGAACCTTTACAACATCACATAGATTTCTGAGTTATGAAATGAGAACCTGATCACTCTAATGAATGCTTATTCTATACAGAGAAACTATACCTAAGCTTAGTTAAGCTATGGCCTACATCTTATACTCTCTTTGCATATCATCGCCAAATGGCTCTTGAATTGAACTCCAAATACCACTCAAGTTGTTTCAAACCCTGAGCAGCTAGGATAAAAACAATCAGATCTTAATAGCTATGAAGTATGTCAAGGGTAGAGGGCAGATATCCACACAAAAATCACTATAAATGACCTAATTCTGAGGTGCTTATTTCCCATCAGAAAAGCACAAACTGTATAAACAATTCAATCCTAGAATTAATCCTCACATACTAATGTTCTCTGAGAAAAACAGCTTGGATGACTCACAAAGCAATGATGTCAAAGTAACAATTATAAATACATTAAAGGAATGCAAATAAGATAACAAACACCATAATTAAGACCATAAAAACAAAATTGAATTAAATAAGGAAGCAATTCAAGATATGAAAAGAAAACAAAGAAAAGTAATTTCTTGAATTTTCCATTGTGTATTTATTTTTATTGCTTGTATGTACTGTTTGACACTATTATATATGTGTAAAATGCATTCTGATGACTCTAATTTTGCACCATGTCCAACCACTCTCATTCCCTAATTTGTTTTTACCATATTCATGTTTTTGTTTTGTGCCTTATTTCCTGCCTTGAGTTCCTGATCTAATTTCCTTTGATGACGAACTGTAATCTGTCAGGTGAAATAAACCTTATTGTTCCCAAGTTGTTTTTTGGTCAGTGTTTTATCACAATGGTAGAAATCTTAAAACAGGAATTATCCATTGGAGTATGGCCAATCTCCCAGGAGCCATATCCTTAAAGAAAACTGATTTTCACTCGCTGAGAAGGTTCAGCCTTCTATACTCCTCTGTTAGTGTTGGGCGCTTCTGAAGCACTTTTCATTCTACTGATTTGAACTTGTACTTGCTTTATGCAGGCCACCACATCTTCTGTGAGTCCATGAGTGCAGTTGTCAAGTCATGCCCAAAAGATACCTTTTTCTGTGGTCTCCTGAATCTTTCTGAGCCAACTCTATCATGGTCCCTGAACCTTAGGAAGGTGCTGTGATATAGGTGTCCCATTTTTGTCTGAGCAATACACTTATTATATTATTATTATTATGCTTATTTTCTACATTGTGACAAGCTGTGAGTTTCTGCATTAAACACATCCACGACAAAAAAATATTCTCTGATGGGGTATGATTAATTTATTAATTTATGGGTATAGAGAAATAATTTAGAAATAAGTTTTATCCTATGTTCATTTAGCAAAGTATGAATATTTGCTTTACCTCTGGTTCTTGTGAGCTCCCAAACCATTGGTTCTTGGCCAGATTTGCATTACATGGTGTATGTTTCCTCGTGTGGAGCAGGCCATAAATTTAATCAGGAAACAGGTGACTACCCCTTTCACATTTGTGTCCTATTGCAGCTATTGTCCTATTATGCCACACTGGC
This sequence comes from Rhabdomys pumilio, assembly GCA_030674055.1. NCBI lineage: Eukaryota > Metazoa > Chordata > Mammalia > Rodentia > Muridae > Rhabdomys > Rhabdomys pumilio. Next base: position 58,116,912 of record JANHMN010000005.1, on the reverse strand, counting down.
CTTTATTGTAGTTTAGAGGTTTCACAGTCGAGTATAACTGCTGCTGATTTTTCCCCCAGTAGCTGGAGTAGTACCTTTTCATACAGTGAGAGCTAGTCATCACAGAAAAAGCTTTCTAATAAGTACTCAGTTGATTTCTCTGTGTGTGATGAATAATGTGTACTGTCTTAAGCAATTTTATCTTGGCATTAAGTACAAATGTGCTAAAAAGTTTAATAGCACTAGCTTGTTTTGGAGCTTTTTAGGACACCATTGAGCAGAAACTTACAGGAAATATCCCACACCTGGAGTTGGACTTTTTATTTGGTGATTTGATTTGGTAATTTACTAGAATTATCATAATTTCTCTAGCAAGGTAATTCCAATTAAATTATATTCTATAAATGTACAACCATATGTGTGTGTGTTCATCTTAATAATAGTAGGATTCTATATAGCTTTCCCCTTGTACACTGTTAGTCAGAGTGCAAATTGGTTAAGCACCTATATAAATCAGTGTAGCAGCTACTTAGAACACTTTTAAAAAGTATGTTTTATTCCTGAGTATACGCTCAATGGATTCTCTTTTTCATCTATCTATCTATCTGTCTTTCTATCTATCTATCTATCTATCTATCTATCTATCTATCTATCTCTTTTAATTTACTTTACGTCAATATAACAGCCCCCTACCACTTCTATTCCCAGTCTTACCCTGATAAATCCTTCTGCCCATTGCCGCCTCCCCTTCTTCTCAAAGAGGAGTGCCACCCCCTTGGGTACCACTCTACCCTGGGGTATCTAGTCCCACCAGGTTTAGGCACAACAGCTCCCACTGAGGCTCAACTAGGCAGTCCAAGTAGGGGGAAGGGGATCCAATGGTAGGGAACAAAGACAGAGACAGACCCCATTCCACTTGTTATGGTAACAACATGAACACCAAGCTGCACATTTGCTACAGATGGGGAGAGTGTCTAGGTTCAGTTTCTGCATGTTCCCTGGTTGGTGGCCCAGGCTCTGTGAGCCCAATGGTCCCAGGGTAGTTGACTCTGTAGGTATTCTTGTGGTGTCCTTGACCCCTCAGACTTGCTCATTTCTATGCCCCACTCTTCAGCTAGTCTCCTGGGCTCCACCTGATATTTGACTGTAGATCTCAGCATCTGCCTCCATCCTCAGCTGAACAAAGCCTCTCAGGAGACAGTTTCATTTGATTCCTGTCTGTGAGGATAACATAGTATCATTAATAGTGTCAGGTTGGCTCTCTCACATGGGATGGGTCTAAAGTGGGGCCAGTCACTGTTTAGTTGTTCCCTCAGTCTATGCCCATCTTTATCCCTGCAAATCTTGTAGGCAAGACAAATTTGGGGATGACAGTTTTGTGGGTGGATTGATGTCCCCATTCCTCCTCTGGAACTCATGTCTGGCTATAGGAGACAGCCATTTCAGTCTTTATATCCCCCTCTGGTATGAATCTCAGTTAGGGTTACCCCCCATAGATTCCCCATATCCTCTCTTATACCAGGCCTCTAGCTAGTCACAAGAGATGAACTTCCCCCTGATTCCATTCTGAGTCCTAGGCCTCTTTCACACCCTTCAACCCATACCTGGTCTCCAACCCCATTCTCCTCTTCACCTCCTCTACTACCTAGTTCCTTCTTTCCATCCACCTCAGGTGACTGTTTCCCTTTCTGAATAAGATTCACACATCTTCCCTTGGGACCTCCTTATTACCCAGGTGTGTGTGTGTGTGTGTGTGTGTGTGTGTGTGTGTGTGTGTGTGTGTTTTTAATCTGGGGATTGTAGCATGGTTATCCTGCACTGGGACTTTATTTTCTACTATGGACACACATGTTCAGATGCTCTATTTTAAATAACTAGGCCTTGAACCAGACTAATTACTGATCAATTAATATCCACCAATGGGTAGTGACCATTTTGTACTTAAAGACAATGGAATTTTATGCAGCTGTAAAAAAAATGGAACTTGCTGGTAAATGGACCAAGTGGGGAAATTTTATAGTGAGTGAGGTAAGCCAGGTCCAAAAAACCTTTATGTTCTCATTAATATATGGATTTTTTATTGATTATTTTACTTATTTGCATTTCAAATGTCCTCTTTCCTGGTCTACATTCTGCAAACACCCTATCTCATCCCACCCCCCCTTTGCCTGTGCAGATGGTATAAAGGGAATAGAATAATGGGGAGAGGGATAGGAAGGTAGGACAGAGAAAGGTATTGGGGGAAGGAAAATTAATCCAAGCATATTTCTTTTGTCACAATTACCTTCAATTTGACTCATGTATTCACAAATTATAAGACATAGGTTACTTTCACACACACCTACCCACTCCCTCCTCATCCCTCTAGCATCCCCCTTCACTGGGGCAACAAGCCTCCAGAAGATCAAGTGTCTCCCCTCCCATTGATGCCAGATAAGGCTATCCTCTGCTACATACATAGCTGGAGCCATGGATCTGCCCATGTGTATGCAGTCTTTGGTTGGTAGTTTAGTCCCAGGGAGCTCTGAGGGGTCCAGTTAGTTGATATTGTTGTCCTTTCTATGGGGTTGCAATCCACTTCATCTCCTTCAGTCCTTCCCTTAGCTCTTCCATTGGGGTCTCCAGGATCAGTCAGATGGTTGGCTGTGAGTGGCTGGATCTGTGTTACTCAGGGTCTGGCTGATCCTCTGGGACATCCCTTACTAGGCTCCTGTCTGAATCTTTAGAAGTATATATTAGAAGCACTCACAGAATCCAGGAACCTATAAATCATCATTGCTTTTGCAAATGAGGTGAAAGATCTTAAAGGCAGGGTACAGAGAGCGATGGGAAGGTAGGACAGAGAAAGGTATTGGGGGAGGGAAAGTTGACACAAGCATATTTCTTTTGTCACAATTACCTTCAATTTGACTCATGTATTCACAAATTATAGGACATTTGTATGGATAAGAACTATTCTATCATAGTTTTCACAGGTATTCATCATTTGGTATATATTAAAACTGTTTCTGTTTCTGGGAATAAACTCATGAACATGGTTCAGTTTATGAAAATACATGAGACAGCAGGGAAGTAACTGCTAACAAGTAAATTTCCCATGAAGATGAACTAGACACTACTGATATTTCATAATGGACAAAAATAATAATTAACAATATCTAATATTAGCAAAATTTATTTGTGATGAAAAGGCAGTATTTGGAAATATAACCTTAGCTTACTCCAATACAAGAACATATTCATTACAAGAAAAAATAAGCTTCAGAATTATGCAAATTCGGGAAGCTGCAGTTCTCTTTCCTTACTAATATGAGTTTAGAAAACTTAATCACTAGTTTTACATTAGGTTAAACTCGAGACCTCAGTTTTTCACATAAATTTTCAGCATAATGATAAAATTTGCCAAAAATATATTGCCAGAGGGCATTGTAAAGATTGTGTACAAAATGCTTATGAAATACTTAGTATAGTGACTTCTGGCACAGAGTTAAAATTAATTAAATGTTGTTGAGGTCTTGACTCATGATATTTTCTCAGATTGATTCTAACAAGGATTACAAATAATGGTCTTTTAATTACTTTAGCATACATTTGATGAAAAGCTACTTAAAAATATTGAAATAGTACATGTACCTGAATTTTGTGGTTCAAACGATGAGTGATGGTGAGTTTAAGATCACCCTCTTAAGGATGCTTGTTAAATATCTCCATATTTTTAAAAATACTTGAATATGTATCAATTTATTTTTGAATTATATAGTAGAATTTTATTCTAACTTGATATTTCATTTTCAAGCTTAATTGGTATAAATAAGGTCATTAAGATAACTAAATTTTCAATAAAATGATTCATTAATTTCTATGATCAAAAATTTAAAAGATGCATTCTTTAATATGTTTGACACAAGTGATAATGTTAGAAAAGCTCATAAATCTCTGTAAAAAGCAGCTTAAGCTAATTTTGGAAAACACTGTATACATTCTCACTTAAAAAATATTAAGCAGAATTAATATTAGCACACATAAGAAACTTCTCCAAATTGGCTAATAGATGATGAGAATGAATAGAAAACATGACATTTTCTATAGTCTCTGAACCGATCCATAGATGTTCTCCAGTAGGTGAGAAATTCTCCCCGGGGAGCTATTTCAATTCATAAGTGATGGATCAGTTAAAGTAATGGTTAATTATATAGGTTTAATGGTAAATTTTAGATGACTGTGTTATGACATTATAAGGGAAAAAACGGTTTATTATTTCTAACCACACATGCCTTCATATTTATTTGCCTATTAATCATAACAGAGAAAGTGCTTGAATTGAAAGCTTCATGTAGGTTACTAAGTTTTCTTCTTAAACCTGTTATATGTTAAGATTTAGTGAGAAAAGTATAGCAAGAAGATAGCATTTTTGCATCATCCAACACAGTGTGTCATTTGAATACTAGGAAGTTTCAGAAGTATTTCTGTAGAAGTAAACTTAGTTCATATGACTACTAAGTTTCCTTAGCTTATTTATTTTTTAATTGCTTGTTTTAATTAAAATGATATTATTTTTAATGCTTTGCATGATGTGTCCTAGGTAATTTTCTTTGTAATTTATTCAAGTTGAAAAATATTGTGTCTAAATGCTCTGAATTTTATTTATTAATTAATTTTATTTATTTTATTAATTAATTAACTGACTTTTGACACATAATCTTTCATGAGAAACTGAGCCTTTCAATTTAGTAAGACCTAGGGCAAATCAAAGGAATGAACCCTTTTCCACTTTCCCAGACCTGATATTACAATTGTGTACTACCACACTTGAACTCTTGATAAGGGCTCAAACACAGGTCTTCATACTTAAGACAAGCACTCTCTTCTATAATCAATTGAAAACTATAGTTCTCTTTTAAAATGCATCAGACATAATGTATAAAATATCCTTTGTCCTATAAATGAAATGCTTTTCTTTCTTTAGTATAGTCTCATTTTATGTAAGTGGAATGGCTCATTTATGAGATATAGAACATAAAACTTACTTACATAGTCAAGAAAGTTATATCTACTTAAAATTGATAACAACTTAAATCAGAGATGAAATCTCTACATTATTGCTTCCTCAAATATACTTCATATTACTGATACAAATATTTTTAAGTTCTATATTGTGTATCCTATAAGGAGCCTTGGTGGCTATTGTTATTTTCAACTCTTTCATTTAAACTTTTATATTAAAGTTAAGATTGATTTAATTACCATCAATTTGTTTATGTATTCACTTTAGCAGTAAGATTTGTATTCTCATGTGCTTTTGTGCTGCTGTTTGAAGTTTATTCAGCTGGACTCCAAGGTCAAATAGGCTGTTTGCTATGCTCTCTAGTAGGGTGTGGCTGTTATTTAGACTTTGGTTAACCTTCACTGTTGGCTAGGTTCCCAGCTTGGGTGTGGTCTCTCCCTTGGAGTTCAGCATCCTTGGCAAGACTAATTTGCTTCTATAGTCAGACAGTACAAGTTAAAGAAACTCCACATTAGAGTGAAGTTATTGGTGGGAATTCTGGTGACAGAACTAGTACTATGGGTACAAAGTTACCATGAAGTTCTGTGCACTAATTAATATGATGCCTCATTTGATTTCCTTGCTTTCCCCAGTAGTATAGCTGTACCATTAACCAGCCCATCCTGTTTCCTAAATGGAACATAATAAAAGTGAGTGCAGCACCTCCTGTTCCAAAATGGAACATAATAAATACTTGATCTCTTTTTTCATATCTTGAATTATTGCCAGTGAAAACTCACCTTAGTCTGTCTTTCTTGCTCAAAAAGCAACTGTGTTCAATGACACCTTTTCCCATCTGGTGCTTTACTGATCCAGGTAAGAGTTAGTAGAATCAAGTGCCATTTCTACTCCTAAAGTTTGTCATTCTGTTTCTGTGTTCTCCTACGGTAATCTGGCCCGACTCTATGTTCTGGGATTCAAATAAAGGCATTTATCTTTATGAATTTGTGTTTTATTCAAAGAACCATAACTGTGGGCCTCCTATTCAAGTCTTGCTCCAAGATCTTATTTCTGCAATTCCTAATCTATTCCACAAACTTTGTAATTTAGCATATTTTCTCTGAACATAATTTGTTTCTGTATCTTTAAATATGCAACAATATCTTTCCCTTATATCTATTCTTTATGCCTTAATACTAATATCAAATATCAATGGAATTTACTTCTACAAGACTCCATGTAACTGCTCTATATTATTTTAATAGTTTCTTAATACAATACTCCAAAGAAACATTACTCCTTATTTCAATGTTAATTTCAAATAATTCTAATCTTCACGCTTATAGTTCCATTGGGTTTCCTAAGTCATTTGGTGATTATGATATCTGATTTGAGAAGGGAAATCATCTAATTCTGTTGGGATATGAGAAATATGTCTTTGAAATTCCCTAAGAGAATATTAAATAGAAATGTTTTGAATGATGTAGATTCCAGAAAATATTCATGAAATTAATTATCTCTTAACAATAAGGAAGAGTAATAAAAATAGAACTCTCTATAGAGATCTATTATTAACTGGAATGATGATTGCATTATTGAAGCAATTCTAATTAGGTGACCTAGAATGATTCAAAGGCCAAACTTTGCATTATTTTTAGGTTATCTCACAACCATAAAGTGTAATAGAATTCGTTCAAAATGTCTTTATTAGCATATGTTCAGTATAACAATTGAAATGATGGGTTTCATTTATGACATTTTGTAAAACTATGTCATACACTTTGAGAACACATAATGTTTTCCTAAGTTCAACTTACTTCATTTCAATTTATCATCTCTGTTTTCATTCACTTTCCTGAAAATTATGTAAATTCATTGTTCCAAACAAAATATGGTCTCCATAAGCAATGAAGATTTATCTGTCCATAAATTGTGCTGTAATTCTAATGATAATTGTTTACACTAAGATACTGTGTTTGTGTACATATTTTGACATGTTGTAAGCATAAAGAAAGCATGGCCATTTGATATAAATTAGTTTAAAGATCAATCAATTCTATCTTTTTTAACTACTGTGTGTTTCAGCCTTTACTTTCTCTTGGGAACGTAAAAGGTATATAGATAAGTAATTCCTAAACTAAGTGAAATATTAAGAATGGTGTATTTAGATAGCACGACTGTGCTAAATGGAACCTTTATGCTTTTGATTATTTTACATTTTGTCAAAGTACATCTTTGAAAATGTCATAAAAAGCTCTGGACTTTTTCCTAAATGAGAATGAAGGCAATATTCTTACAGGATCCAAAACCAGACTGAAACCCACTTACGTGGTTTACGAGGATAAAGAAATCCTGATGTCAGGAGAGAGATTAGTAAATATGGATTAGTAAATGAGTATGAGATAAGTCTGGAAGGACAAAGCTTGAGTTATTTAGAATGGAAATGATGTATTTTAAAATAAGAGAAAGCAGTGTAAGTACACATGAAAAGTTGATAATAAATGGTGTATTGTCCACTAATATCTTGGAATTGAGAATCCTAAATAGGAAGTTTCAAGCAATATAAGTAAATAACTATACCACATTTTAGGCTCCCCAACACACAAGAAAGTGAAAGAACCAAAATAATCTTGATTGTTGTTCATGTATTGCTTGCTTACACACCTTGATCATCAATTTTCCCTGTATTCTCTCTTCTCACTGATCAGTATCACTTTAAAAGTTCAGCTAGTGTTATAAACCTAAGGGACTAATAAAGATCAATCTCAACCCAATGCTTTTTCTTCTTTTATATGGAATATGTTTCTGGTTCCACATTTTCAACTTAATTTGAGGCCAGCCTTTTAACTGGAGAAACTGAAACATTATAATCCATAACATATTTACTGCCACATATGAACAATAATAGAACCAGCTTTCACAGGAGTGGCTTTTTCTGAAACACAGCAAATTGTCCACAACTTTTACTCATATCAACATTTATCTCTTAATTTGCTGTTTTGAGTTGATCACCAGTAGTCACAGTTTAGTGTGTGTGCAAATGGATTATTCGCTATCTGCAAAATGACAACGTTTACATATTCCAAGTCACGATAATATTTGTAATAAGTTATAATAACACCTATTACACTGCATCAAATAATTATGGTGTAGCAGGGTGGTAATTTCTGTTTTAATAGAGGGTAGCGGTAAGAGAAAGCACAGCCTCAGTTTTAAAAAACCTTAAAGTATCATCAACATTGTGTCATTTCTCTACTACAGATCATATAATTTCAGCAGGCTGCTGGATGCCAATATTTTATCAGCTAGACATCCCCAAATTTCACATATTTCTTAGTCAAAACAATCTCTTCCATAAGTGGTAAGATACCATGTTTGGTGAAACAGTTAAGGTTGCACAGAACTCTCATAATTTGAGCAGTAATCCTTTATCTCTTATATACATTAAAAGTTGTATTGATACTACATTAGAAATGGATTATGCATGTTTTTTCTTTCCTTTTGTATTTCTAACTATACTCATTTTATGCAGGCCTGAGTCATCGCTTGTCACAATTGTTATAACATCTTTTATTCTGCCATCTTTAACATGTAAAAGTGTTTTCATTATTCAAGGTCCAATTCAACCTAATTTGTTTATAGATTTTACATTCTTAGTTTGGTAACACTACAAATTTGTTTAAGTTTTTTTTCTGCTTATAGAGATAAAAAAAAAATTCTGTAGGCTTCTGATCTATTTCACGACTGGAAATATCATGACTGATTAGCCAGTACCAAAGTTCCATATTAGCCATGCCACCATAAAAACCACTTTGCATTTGCAGCTCATTCTGGGTCAAGCCATTATGGATATTACATTGCCTATGCTGCCCATCACAAAAACTATGATTACCTTGCCTTTGGTGATTCATTGCTGCACTTGGCTCCTGCTACTTCAGGGTCAAAATAAACCTATCACATGTCACTCATCCATCTGAGCAACATCTATCTTGATTTACAAGTCATTGTGAGCCATCTGAAGTGGCTGGTGGGAACCACACATTGGTTCTTTGTGAGAGCAGTACTTGCTCTTAACTGCTGAGCCATCTCTCCAGACCTATCTAATTTAAAAACAATTCTCTTTTTTTGTATTGTTTGTGAGTAAATTCATTGTTTTGTACATCCTAAGCAAATGTTCTATCATATTCACATCTGTGACCCTTCTTGTTTTCCTCACATTGAGTTTTCCTTTGATTTCTGTCTTGAAACATTCTACTTCCCTTATTTCTTTTTGTTCATAACTTATCCAAGAAATTTTTAATTCAGATTTTAGTCTTTCTGCATGCAATTTTCCATTTGTTTCTTTTATAGCATTTTAAAATTATTTAAGTAGTTATTTTTTAAGTAAACAAAGTTATTTCAAATTTGTCATGTATTATCTTACCAGAACTGATTATGAATCCTACATCACACAAACTTTTAGAATAAAGGTGTTCAAATAGTATTGGTTCTACCATTTTAAGCAGGAAGAAAAGGCTCTGCAAATATTGGTTTATTATTAGGAATTGGGTAGTTTATGGGTTGATTTTGATGGCATAATTGACTATGAAGACACGTGGAGAAACACTCTGAAAGTTTATACCAAAATCAGCGATCAGTGCCTACCATTGTTAGACATCGGATTGCTCAACTAACTACATGATGAAATGTTTGTTTCAAGAAATAGAATTCAGAGAGTTACAGTTCAGTAAATGAAGCTATTATTTCTGAATATGAACTATTCTAAATACTGACCATTTCTGCTGTTAATTATTCTACTTTGTCTTTGACTACAAGTAGTATTCCAATATTAAAAGTGATTATCTAGCAAAAGAGTAATACAAGTTCTAAAGTGATTCATTTTAATAGAAATTTAGTAATATGCTCAGAAAATTACCACCCATACTATTTAAGACAAGCTACTAAATTTGTTCAGCAATTTACTGAATTCAATTTAACTGGCAGATACTTTGTAAAAGTATGAATGCAAGCCTTAAATTGGTTATATTTTGTAAGTGTTTTCCTCAGATTAAGTGAAAAAAGAACATTGCTTCAGTAGCAAGGCTGTGAACTTCCCTTTATTTTATATACTATCACATAGTTATAATAAATAAAATATGGCTTTTCATTGTTACTCAATTTCTCAATTTAAATTTTGTAATAGGCATAATTTATTTGAGATTCACACAGATTGTTGCCTACATAGAAAGATCATTATTTTTTAATGATAACTAATACACCACTATAAAAATATACCATAGATTCTTTAACCCTTCAGTTTTTGAAATATATATGGATAGTTTTCATCTTTGGGCTATCAAGATAATAAATCTGCCATGGGTATTACGTACGTCTTTGCATAAAAATAAATTTTAATTATTTTAATTATTTGGGGGACACCATACCCAGGAGTAAAACTGTCAGATCATATGGCAGTCATTTATTTAATTTTATAAGATACTATCAAAATGTATTTCAGAATAGTTAGATTATTATACATTATTACTTTGCAACATATGAGTGACTGACATTCAAGACATTCTCACCCAAACTAGATATGTTACAATGTCATTTTTGCCATAAAATAAAAATTGCCCTCATTCATTTTTTCCCAAATCAATATACATCATACCAATTAATTTAAGAAGAATGAAAGTTTATTTTGGTATACAGTTCTGTTTTGTTGTTGTTTTGTTTTTTGTGATTGTTTTGGTTTGGTTTGGTTTGGTTTTGGACAGGGTTTCTTTGTACAACCCTGGCTGTCTGGGAACTCACTCTGTAGACCAGGCTGGCCTCAAACTCAGAAATCCGACAGCCTCTGCCTCCCAAGTGCTGGGATTAAAGGCATGCACCACCACTGCCCGGCTGGTATACAGTTCTGAAGGCAGGGATATGAAACAAAGTGCAAAAAACTACCCTATGGTTGCCAGTGTGGAAGAAATGGAGGAAAAATGACCACTTTGATTGCCAACTAACTTTTTGAAGAACTAGTCATTTCTCCTTAAAAACTAATCAAGAGTTCTAAATAATCCATTCTTTTAAAAGTTATTTTATTTATTTAAATTCCGATCACTGCCCTCCCTTCATCCTCCCTCCCACAATTCCTCATCCCATTCTTACTCTACCTTGTTTCTGAGAGGGTGCTCCCCACCCACCAGACCTCCCTCTTCCCTGGGGCCTCAAGCCTCTCAAGGATTAAGCTCATCTTCCCTCACTGAGGCCAGAACAGGTAGACCTCTGTTATATATGTGCCAGGGGCTTTGGACCAGCCAATATATGCTCCTGGTTGATGGCTCAGTCTCTGGGAGCTACCTGGGATCTGATTTAGTTGAGATTGCTGGTCTTCCTATGGAATCGTACTCCCTTTCAGCTTCTTTAATACTTCACCTAATTCAACCATAGGGATCACTGATTTCAGTCCAGTGGTTGGGTTTAAGTATCTGTGTCTGTCTTAGTCAGCTGTTGTTGGTAGAGCCTCTCAGAGGACAATCATGCCAATATCCTGTCTGTTAGCACATCAAAACATAGTAGTGTCAGACCTCATTGTCCCCCCATAAGATGATCCCAAGTTGGTCAAGTCATTGGACAACCTTTCCTTTAGTTTCTTCTCTATTTTTGAACCTGCAGTTGTTTTAGACAGGAACAATTCTGGGTCAAGAATGTTGACCCTATCCCTCTACTTGAGGCTCTGTCTACCTACTGGAGGTGGGCCATTCAAGTTCTCTTTCCCCATTGTTGGACATTTTGACTAAGGTTACCCCCTATGATTCCTGAGAGTGTCTCACCTCCTTGGTCTCTGGTACTTTCTAGAGAGTCCCCCTACCTCCCACTCTTGAGGCTGCATATTTCCATTCATACTCTTGGCCCTCAGGGTTTCTCTCCTGTCCCCTCCCCCATCTATCTAATCCTGTTCTCCTTTTCCCCTCACTCTCTCCTCTCCCACCCAGATTCCCTCCCTCCCTCTGCCTCCTGTGATCATTTCCTTCCCCCTTCTAAGTAGGATTAAAGCCCACTTGGGCATTTCTGCTTGTTTTATTTCTTTTGTTTTGGTCTGTAGGTTGTATCCCAAGTATTCTGTATTTTTTTTTTTTTTTGGCTAATATCCACTTAACAGTGAGTACATACCATGCATGTCATTTTGGGTCTGAGTTACCTCACTCAGGATGAGTATGGTCTAATTCCATCCATTTGCCTGCAAAATTCATGATGTCCTCATTTTAAATAACTGACTAGCATTCCACTGTGTAAATGAACCATATTTTCTGTATCCATTCCTCTGTTGAGAGACATCTGGGTTGTTTCCAGCTTTAGGCTATTACAAACAAGGCTGCTGTGAACATAGCGGAACATGTGTCCTTGTGGTATGGTGGAGCATCTTTTGGGTATATCCCTGTACTGGCTGGTTTTGTGTGTCAACTTGACATAAGCTGGAATTATCACAGAGAAAGGAGCTTCAGTTGAGGAAATGCCTCCATGAAATCCAGCTGTAAGGCATTTCCTCAATTAGTGATTAAAGTGGGAGGGCTGATTGTGGCTGGTGCCATCCCTGGGCTGGTAGTCTTGGGTTCTATAAAAAAGCAAGCTGAGTAAGCCAATGAAAGCAAACCAGTAAGAAACATCCCTCCATGGCCTCTGAATAAGCTGCTGTATCCTGACCTGCTTGAGTTCCAGTCCTGACCTCCTTTGGTGATGAATAGCAATTTGGAAGTGTAAGTTTTTCTCCCCAACTTGTATCTTGGTCATGATGCTTTGTACAGCAATAGAATCCTTGACTAAGACAATGCCAAATAGTGGTATAGCTGGGTCTTCAGGTAGAAATATTTCCAACTTGCTAAGGAACCACCAGATTAATTTCTAGAGAGGTTATACCAGTTTGTAATTCCATCAGTAATGGAGAAATGTTCCTCCTTCTCTATATCCTCACCAACATGTGCTGCTGTCACTTGAGATTTTGATCTCAGCCATTCTAGTTGGTGTGATGAAGAATCTCAGGTCATTTTGATTTGTATTTTGATCTCTGAAGACTAAGGACTTTAAACATTACTTTAAGTGCTTCTCAGGCATTCAAATTCTTCTGTTGTGAATTCTCTCTTTAGCTTTGTACCCCATTTTTAATTTGATTATTTGGGTTCTTGAAGTTTAACTTCTTGAGTTCTTTATGTATTTTGAGTATTAGCCCTCTGTTGAATGTAGGGTTCATGAAGATTTTTTCCCAATATGCAGATTACTGATTTGTTCTATTGAATGTGTCTTTTTGACATACAGAAGCTTTTCAGTGTCATGGGTCTCATTTATCAATTGTTGATCTTAGACTCTGAGCCATTGGTGTTCTGTTTAGGAATTTTCCCTCTGTGCTAATGTATTAAAGGCCATTTCCTACTTTCTCTTCTATTAGATTTATTGTATCTGGGTTTGTGATGAGGTCCTTGATCTACTTGGATATGAGCTTTGTGCAAGGCAATAAATATTGATCAATTTGCATTCTACTACCTTCAGACCTCCAGTTAGATCAGCACTACTTGTTGAAGATGCTTTCTTTTTTCTGCTGTATCATTTTAGTTTCTTTATGGAGATCAAGTGTCCATAGGTATACGAGTTTACTTCTGGGTCTTCAAGTCTTTTCTATTGATCGACTTGTCTGTCCCTGTACAAATACCATGCAGTTTTTGTCACTCTTGCTCTATAGTACTTGAAGTCAGGGATGGTGATTTCCTCAGAATTTTTTTAATTGTTGAGAAGTGTTTTGGTTATCCTGGGTTTTCTGTTTTTCCATATGAAGTTGAGAATTTTGATTAATGGGTCTACTATCTCTTCCTTTTTCTCAACTCCAGCCCCACTCTTATTCAATTTGTTAATCTCACGGTATTCCTGACTCTGTTTCTTTTCACATATATTCGATATTTTTCCTTTTTAATATTGTTTTTGCATACTATATGGTTATACCTTTACTTATATATTTTAGTTGTATTCTGTCTACATCTACAAAGATCTTTAGTAGTTTTGATATTAATTTTTTAAAATATACATCATTCCTGTAAATGCATGTTTTCCATATATGTATGTATTAACTATATACATTCAGATGTTATCTCCTTTCCCCATTCCCCCCACACCCTCGAACTCCCTATCCCATTACCCCTCCTGCTACTTCTATGAGCGTGTGCCCCCACCAATCCATCTATTCCTCCCTCCCGGCCCTCAAATTCCCCAACACTGGGGCATCCTTTTTTCATGGGACCAAGGACCTCCTTTTCCACCAGTGCCTGACAAGGCCATCCTCCACTGCACATACCTCCTGTTTAGCCTACTGCCCACCAGAAGTAGTAGGAAAGAAAGGACATGGGAGTTAGGAGATTGTACCTGTTTAGAAAGGTTCTTTGGAGCAACTCCTTTCTGTGTTATCAGGAAATTGGCAGTTCAGTTCACAGGTCAGCAGCTGCAGCTGATTCCACTCACAAGCATTTCATAGACATACTGGCAGTTCAGTTCGGGATAGCAACCACGAATCAGCAGTGATGGCATACCTAGCAGAGACAGCCAGGCGTCAACCCCTTCATGATACCAGGAGGAACCCCAGGAAAAGTTCTCGGTTGTACCTCTCTTAGGGAATTGAAGATCTGCAAAGACCCGAAACTCACAAGCATTACTCAGCCAGCACTATAAATAAGAAACGCTCAGACCTGTCACTGTCCAAGGAATCATATTTATACTCCTTCGAAACAGCACGTGTCCACCACAGGTCTTGTAAGTCTGTCTCAGCTGATATCACTCTGTCAATCAGCCTGAGTCCACAAAAGGGGCAGGAAAATGCAACACACTGCAGGAAGTTTTGTGGTGCATTTCTCTCTATGGAGTCCCGAAAAATACAGCTCAACTATGCAATGTAAGGCAGACCAATACATGAGTTTTGTTAGCAAAGAATTCTTTATCACGTGTCCTTTTGCATGTTTGCTTTAGCAAAACATCCTCTTTCCAGTGTTTGCTTCAATGAAATGTTCCTTCATGTGTCTGCCTTAGCCTTTCACACCTTGTGTCCACTTTAACAAAATGTTCTTCATGTGTTTGCCCCAGCAAATCACCATCCAACTAACTTTTCAAAGAACCCTTAAGTTTCTACTTCAACAGCCTGTAAAATGTGCTATTAAATCCTCTATTTATATATTAGTCCTTTCCAGGCATTGGGCATTTTATTTGCTAGCATGGAGTGTCTGATTGGGTAATTTCTGTTATATTGTAACTTCACTGGAATGCTGTTAATAAGTGTATTTATATATTTTAGGAAGCTTCTGCAGGAAGAGGTATCCATATGACATTTTTCAAATGTCTTCAATGTTATATATCCCTTCAAATATCCCTTCTACTATGCTCCCCACTCCTCCTCCACACCATTTAACTCATCCTATTCTATTATTTCCTTTTATTATACTACATCTACTGCTTTATTTTATTGAAACTAGATGTATAAAATGATAAATGTATGATACTATATAAACCATATATATTTTACACATAAAAATAATTTGCTTTTTATTCTACTTTCATATTTTTAAGTTTTATTTGTTTTATGTATAAGAGTACACTGTCACTATCTTCAAACATACCAGAAGAGGGCATCAGATCCCATTACAGATAATTAATGACTATCATTTGGTTGCAGGGAAGGAATTCAACTCAAGACCTCTGGAAGAGCAAACAGTGCTCATAACCATTGAGCCATCTCTTCAGCCCTAGTTTCACACTATTACAAACATTTACACAAGGCTGTCGAGGTGGCATACTGGTTTAAAGCACTTGTTGATCGTTCAGTGGACTCATATTCAGTTTCCAGTACCAGTGCGGTGGCTCACAAACATCTGCAACTCCAGCATCAGGGGATAAAATGCCCTATTCAGGCCTTCATGGTTGTGAGGCATGTAAATGCTACACAGTCATGCATGAAAGAACAACACTAATTTTTTAAATTTATTCTTCTCTCATACATTACATCCCAACTGCAGTTTCCCCTCCCTCCATTTCTCTCAGCCCCTGCCTCCAACCCCCTCTCAGATCCACTTCTCTTCAATTTCCTTTCATAAAAGGACATGCTTCCCAGGGATGCCAACCAAACATGGCATAACAAATTACAGTAAGACTAGACACCAACCCTCATATTAAAGTAGTTTTAAATCTTTAAAATGAACACTTCCAAAACATTTGTGAAAAATGTATCATGATCATATATTTGGTGGTAAAACACTTACCTTGCCACTTATCTAAGAGTATTAAAAGCTATACCCATAAAGCCTTACCCTTATAACTGCCCAAACATGAACCAAACAAGAATGGCACCAAGAGACATTCCAAAGGCCTGAACCCCACACAAAGAACAACAGGCAACTTTAGGAAAGCTGGGTGTAAGAGAGGTATTCTCCAGAGATGAAGACACCAATTGATTATTCACTACCAAACTCCCCTGAAAACATACTCCTATAATGTTTTACAGACTAAACTGGTTATATTTAGGAATATATGTGTATACATATATGTATGCAGTAACAATTAATGAAAAAAGAGGCTATGACTTGGAAGGAGCATAGTGACTTGGAAGCAGCAAAGTGAGGGGTACATGGGAGGATTTTGAGGGAGGAAAGAAGGGAGAAATGTTATGACTATATTATAATCTCAAAAAAGTACATGTACAAATTGAATATTTATTACATATATTTTAATTTAATTATCAATAGTATAAATTACTAATATACATGTAATGCATATATATCACATATATTGTTAATACTATATTAATATATACATATTGTATATATAATGTAGACATATATTTGCACACAGGAAAACACAACATACACACATAGAAAAAGAGAGAAAACCAAGAAAACAGAGAGAATTATAGTCAGATTTAGAGAGAAAAACTTTTGTTAGAATAATGTAACTACATTAAACAAATTTAATTAAATGCTTTGGTGAAATATATTTTAAATATAAAACTATAAACATTGATAAATATTTTGAAAAACAGAAAGATCAATACATCATCTCATATTTCTGATCTTATCAGCATTTTTTCTATGACAGCACTAATGGCAGCATGCTTTTAAAGATTCTCTTGTTATATTGCTTTGATCATGCTAAACTAGCAGCTATACACATGTACTCACAAGAGATAAATGTCAATATTAAGTTAGCTCTTTGAAGGGTGTTTTATTTACCTTCCAATAAAAGAAATGCAATTTCTTTTAAATATAACACTTAACCACAATTCTAATAATCCCAGTGTGCCTTCCTATTTTATTGCATATTAATTTATTTAGGAATGAGAATTAAGGACTTTAGTATATTTTATCATGGCAGTTAGATTAAAAAAAAAATGCAGCCAGACACATGATAGTAGCTATAAAATGGCATTTTCTACATTGCTTATACCTGGGTTATCTATCAATACTTTGTAGTTTAAATCACCCTTCTTCAAAACATTTTATACAATAGAAAAAATCTGTATCATTCTTTGCTTTTTTAAAAAAAAAACTACCCAAGGCATTAGGTAATTTTTGAATAATTTTTCTTAAATATAAAATTTCTAAGGAAGCTAAGAATACTATCACTTCAATTATTTCCCTTTAGGTAACTATGATTAGTTCATTATATTTCATTATTTACTCCAGAGATATATGCCATTGTAGTAAAAAACTTAGGAGGTTATTTTTAAATGTAATTTTACTCAGAATGTCTGAAAATTACACTGTAAGTCTTCAATGGAGCTCATCATTTCTGCATGACCAAGTGAGCACTAATCATATTTCAAAGAAGTAAAATTGTGAATTTAGTTCTTGGGTTATTATTAGCATCAATATAAGTATGTTCACTCAGCCTTGATATTCATTGGAATTTCCAATTACCTGGAATGCTTACAGTAAAACTGATATTTGTGTGCATTTTCATGTACTGTCATAATTCATATCTCTATGACTGCTGAAAATGCTGGTTATATAACACTCACATGAATTTCTTTTAATTTGATAGGTAATTAGTATAAAGAATGACTCCTTCCTGTTCCCCCTCACACAGCTCCTTCTACCATTCCATTCTCAAGGAGGAGGCCACCCCTGGGTACCTTGTACCTTCAAGTTACTGCAGGACACATCTTCTTCCACTGAGGACAGACAAGGCAGCTGGGTTCAGGGAACAGGATTCACAGGCAGATAACAGAGTCAGGGACAACACTTGCTCCAGTTGTTGGAGGACCCACATGAAGACCAAGCTGCACATCTTTTACATCTGTCTTTATGTGTGTGTGGGGGGGAGTGGTTAATCCAGCCCATGCTTTCTCTTTGGTTGGTGGTTCAGTCTCTAGATGCTCTCAATAGTTTAGGTGAATTGACACTGTTAGTCTTCCTGTGGAATCCCTATCCTTTTTTGGTCCTTTTATCTTTTCCTGAACTCTTCTACAAGACTAGGCGTACATTATAAAATGACAAAATCAGGGTAATTAGTATAATTTTGTAATACTCAATATATCATTATTAATCACAGCCATCATATTGTGCAACAGAACAATGGAATTCACCTCCCTTACTGAAACTTTGTACTCTTGACTAGTGTTCCCCTTTCTCAGTTGAAACTCTTTCCCAGCCCTGATAATCATCTGTCTATTTTCTCCTTGTGTGAGTTCAATTCCTTTTTTATTCCATATATAGATGAGCTAATACTGTTTTTCTCTGTGCCTTGCTTTCCCCTCTTAACATTATGTTCCCTAGATTCAGTCATGTTGTCATAAGTGACTTAATTCGTGTCTTTAAAGTCTGTTCCATTGGGTAGTTACATGAAATTTTTAATGCAGATGAACAGTTAAACTATTTCCATGTTTTTACTATGGTGAGTAATGTTTTAAGGAACATATTAGCACATGTCTGTTCAGTATACCAATATTGATTCCATTTTGTATATATTCAATAATAAGTGTTTGTTTATATTTTTACTTTTTCAAAAGCTTCCATTCTGTAGTCTACAATGGCTGAACTGATTTATCATCCTACCAAATATATAAAGTTTCCTTACCTGACCATTCTCCTTGACATTTCTTTTATTTATTTTAAGTTAAAATATAATTATTTTACTTCACCCCTTCACCTTCATCCTTTAACCCATGCCCTCTCTCTCCAGTCTTTTTGGTGCCTCACATCTCTCTCACACAAATTGCTAACCTTTTTTTCTGCGATTATTACCACTTTGTGCTGGATAAACCTTAAGGGGGGCTATCTCTTGGATAGACTAATTTCTCACTCTCAGTAGTCATTAGTGGCCTGTAATTCTTTGTCTGGAGGGTGGGAGTCTGTGAGATTTTTCTCATTTGTATTAGTATGTCTATTGATACTGACATTGTTCAGGTTTTGACTAAGTAGCCCTTTCTAGAAAATAGTCTCACAGCTGACTCCTGGTCCTTGGGCACTTAAAATTTTTATCCTCACTCCTCTGCAATGTGCCCTGAGTCTTAGGAGCAGAACCTTTTTAACAGTGGTTAAATATAATGTATATGATTAGTTTTTTAAATAAATGACTACAATAATTAATTTTCTGCAGTTGTATACTTTATCTGCTATGGAATATCTCAGAAATCATATACCTCTGTAATGTGTACCTATATTCTATATAATATTATCTTGGAATTTAATTAACTAAATTATTGTGAATTTTTATTTAGAGTAGCAAGCTATAGCACCTTTGGCAACTTATTTCTAGGTAGAAAGAATCTTATGCTTAATGCCATCATAGTAGTAGGAGGACATGCAAGAAAGGAGAAAAGTCACATAATGAGGCAGGAAGTCAGAGAATGAGTCAATAATCAGTCCTGACCTTTTGTGTTTTTCTGCCTAGTAAACTGTTGGAGTCTATGATAACTATGTTAATTGTTTCTAATAATAGGTTTTCTAAGCATTTGACTACCATAGTTCTCATAGCGTCAAGGTCCCACCATCACTCCTCATGGCTATATAGGAGAAGAAGCTTTCAGCATAGGACCTCTGATGGGAGAACTTGCATTCAAACCTTAGCACTGTTATGGAGCTAAGCTGAGTGGATTCAATGCTTTTTATTCTTGTCATGTGTCATGTGCACATCCCTTATAGCTTTTCATTTATTCTATTTGGTATAAAAAAATTTGCTTTATCTTTGTGTAACAATATGGTCATATATCTATATATGTATCTGTATCTAAATCTATCTATCTGGTCTAAAACAGATGCCATGAATCCTAGGTATTTACTTAGAATCTTATATAGTTAAATAATAAGAAAGGATTCCAAAGTTAGTTGTCTGTACATATTGACCTTATAAAAAGACTTATTTTGAGGTTTTATTTAGTTACTTAAAGTTTGTATGATTACTACTGGCCACAAAACTGTCAGACAGGTGATTATAAGTGTGAACACTAGGACAAAATAATCTATAAGAAAATAGATTAGAAATTTGGAGGTGAGATAAATTACTCATAACTCAAAAATGAGTTCTATATCTTATCAGTCTGTATTTAATGACTTTCAAATATAGCAAAAACCCGAATTGCCCAGGGTTCTCTAGAGAATATAAATTAAAGGGTACAAAGTAGGAAAGAAGAGGGAGTGATTATAAAATAAGGGAATAAAGTATAAGATTATAGACGGTGGAGTGCTCAGACATGCAGCAAGAACACTTGGGCTGCACATGATCCGATGGTGTACTTCATCTTTAAATGATTTCAGGCTTGAGTCCCAGGAAGAGCCACCATTAGTTCAAATATATGTACAAAGATTCATGCATTCAACTGATTGGCTATATCACATTGAATTATGCCAATCTATTTTATTCACTCTGTTAATATAATTATTAAACTTACAAAGACACCCCCACATAAACAAGTAAAGAAAAGTCTAGTAAAATATTTGGGCACTTTATAATTCAGTCAATTTAAAGTGTTTAAAATAACACTCATAACTTACAAAAGCAAGATGGAAAAGGGAATGAGGCAATTTGCTTTATAAGTAACTAGAGATAAATCTCAAGCTTAGATAAGTTAATTTCCTTCTCTAAATTCTTTCAAAAGCCATTTTACAATAGTGTTTGTTGTTACTTAGAGATCTAGTCGCTTCTCCATGTGAAGAAGCTGAGATAGAAAGAAGTGACTTCCCCAGAGTCACACAACTCATTGACTACAAAGCTTTAACAAAAGCTTACAAATTCAACACAGATTTTAAGGGTGTGCTAAGATAAGTTCTCCTTTATTAATATGAGTGTGAGATGCAATATCTGGGCATATTTCAAAAACGCACAATAATGTTGGTATTACAGATGTATGTTAGTTTGAGTTAGAAATATTTGTCTTGGCATGAAATAATCATTCTGAAACAGATATCTAAATATTTTGGATACTACTAGCAATGTGGCAATTTTGAGTTAATTTAAAACATGTTCTTCTGTATCCTTTTATAAAGACTCGAACAAAGAAATAAGCCTGTGAAAGTACAGGGTATGATAAATAGGTGTTTATATAGGCAAGAGGCCAGAATGGTCAGAATGATGTGTGCATTTTCAAGCTATGGTCAATGATAGAAGACATCTCTTTGAATATGACTTAGAAAAGCACTGTTTCTCTTTCCATATATTAGCTTAAGTTAGTTACTATCCAGACAGCACTTAGTAGGATGAGTGTGTATGTGTGTGTACATGTGTGTGTGTGTGTGTGTTTGTGTGTGAGTGTGTGTGTGTGTGTGTGTGTGTGTGTGTGTGTAGGCATATGAGAGTGTAGTTATGGCTAATCAGCATGATTTTATGATTTTTTATAGCTTCTATATTTAAGTAGAATGTTTATATAGAGGCATTCACATTTTCAGAAAAGCTTTGCATATAACTGCGGATCTCCATAAGGGGACTGAGGATACGATGCTTTTCCTTAATGAGCTACATTCAAATTTTCCATAAGAAGAATCTCAAAATAGATCATAACGAATTCACCACGACAAATTCTCCTGGGACAAATTGGCACAGTTTTAGAAGTGGGCTATAGAGGAGTGAGTATGAGAGTGGGTGGAGTGGGGGGGGGAAGGGGTTATAGAAATGACTTTAAACAGTTTGCTTTTACTCACATACATGGATTTAAGCGACAGCTATGCACTTTGGCATCAGAGAAGAAGGGTTAGATATTCAGGCATAAAGGCTGTGAGTTTGCAAATCTAGCAGCTGGAGTGTTTGTGGTAGCTGCTTTCCTGTGCTAAGCTGATTTACTTGTTTAAGGTCTGACCTCATCATCCTGTCAGTATGGGTTCCCACCTACACTGTTAGCTGTTAGCGGCAGCTTTCTGGCTTCAGCTAAGCTGGAAGTGTTCACAGTGTATCACAGGCAGAGGGGGAGGGGAGAGAAGGCAAGAAAAACTGCTCGTTCTCTCAGCACTTGTGCTTTTGTTAGTTCTACACAAGAGGCAGAGAGAAACAAGAGATAACAAAGGCTCCATTTCCTTTCTGTTAGAGAAGGCTTTTGTCTTTTCTCCGGCAACAATGTCAGTGTCCGGCAAGAAAGAGTTTGATGTGAAACAGATCCTGAGGCTGCGCTGGAGATGGTTTAGTCATCCTTCTCAAGGATCGCCTAACACTGGAAGCTGCCTTCAGCAGGAAGGATATGAGCATAGAGGGACCCCGGTGCAGGGCAGGTTGAAGAACCACTCACGGGACAGAAACGGACTGAAGAAAAGCAATAGTCCTGTCCACCACGATATACTGACGCCAGTGCCAGGACCAGCCCCTACCCATCAAAGAGTCCTTCAGAATTGGCACCAACAAAACGTGGTAGTACATCTTCAAACAAATGAAGACACTCCTAAAGCCGGTCCAGGAGGAAATTTGCTCAAAGAAGCTTGTGCGAAGGGCTCACGAGATTTGGAGATGATGGGTGATGACAATATAGAAGATTCTAGAGCAAGGTAGGAGTTTTTGGTTATGTAAGTGAAAGCCTTAGCCTAGATTAACTTAGTCGATAAAACTCTCATTTCACACTAAATAGGAAGTGTCACAATAATCTGAGTTTGTGTGCAGCCAATCAGGGTCTTGAAGAAACCCTCGTTTCTAAATCTATGAAAGAGCATTGTAATCGCACATGTTTTGATAATTAATGGGAAGTTGTTTTTCCTAGTAGCTTTACATTCTATTTTGTTCCCTATCCATTCAGAATTCTTTTGATTTTAAGAGACAGTTTTTTTTTTAATTACTAACCTATGTAGAAACCTTCAAAAGCTTAGATGTTCCCACAGTGGTGGTTGTTTTGACAAGTGCATTAAATCAGAACACTTTTATTTTATGAGCAAGTTTAACTTTGACAAAAATAAATACAAGTTCTGACTGAATATATACTGACTTACTGCTTACAGCATAGTAATACTTTTGAAATTCTTTGGGTTTTGGTTTTTAGTGAGAATATATAAAATTCCTTGTCATTTGAGAGTCATTTCAAGTGGCATTACTTTCACAGCTAGTTTGTAAACAGACGTGTTCATTGGGCAAGTAATAAGAATTTGCTCACATCAGTAGATTCTTAAAATAAGAAATGCCAAGCATTTTAAGGCAACAAAATTAAGCTAAGAAGGCAAAATGTGTATTTGGGGTAGAATTCTTAAGCCATGATTTTATTCTAAATTGCATTCATCAGTAAGCTTTGAGTGGAAGAAATGTTTATTCTGTTATCTAGTATTGTCAAATATAAGAAAACCCAGTGTATTCCTCAGTTTTTGTATTGCCAGCAGAAATTTTGTATGATTAATTTGGTTAAGCCATAATGGATTTTTTAATTGAAATTAAAATTTAAAAGTGCTGTATAAAAATAACTTGTTTTGATGTATTAAAAATTATATAATAATCTATCATGAAACTGTACTAACTTTGGAAATCTAGATGCTTAACAATGTGTTCCTGTTAAGGACTGGGATATTTTCCTCATCATGTGAATTTGTTTAGTATATTTACGAAATGCTATTTGTTTTCCTGAGTCCAAAACAGAATATCAAAAGATAATATAGTATATTAACATTATGATAGAGACAAATCACATATTCAAAGCAACAGCTTTAGAGGAAGTCGGTCTTTTTGAAATGTAAATATGTAAAGGATTTCTGAAATGACTCTAAGTACAGTACTAGATTACATGTAATATAGATCTTTAAAGATTTCAAGTGTTCTTTTGTGAGCATGTGTCTGTTTTCACTTAGAGAAAACTATACAACTATTAAGATTGAAAACTCAATTTAGTACTACTAAAAGGCATTCAGAATAATATGGAGTCAGAGTTTTCATTTAAAAGAGTCTTCTTGTGAACTTTCCTCATTCTACTTTTTAATAGACAATTTGAAGGCTAATGTAAATATTTAACTCAGCTATATACAAACTTTAAAAACTCACTCTAATTTCCTAAGAAAATCTTTTGAGTATCTAGGACTAAAACTGAATAGAAAAGAGTAAAATAAGTTAGATACTAGAAGAAAATGATGGCAAAGTATCACCAAATGACTTAAGATTTTGACATTCCTTATATTCCAAAGAATTTTTCTGATAATTAAGGTTTCATAGGAAATTTACTATTTTCTTAATATAAACACAGGAAATGTTTATATGTTTGCCAAGACTATTAATTCAGAAGGGGGGTACTAAATTGAGGGGCTTATTAATTAAAATATTATGTCTTATTATCCTCTTATTACCTATTACAAATTTCCATGTTTTGTTCCAAGAGAGTTCAAGGAGTAGGTCTGGAATTTCTTACTACTTTAATTCTCACTTCTTCAGCAAGATTGCAGATCTGAAGGAAAATACTTTGTTAAATTGGTACCAGTGTGCCACATCCTTCCTTGGACTAAAATAAAAGAAAAGATAATCAGCAATCAGCATGGAGAAATCATGATAGTAGTATGGGTAACCTCTGATAACTCAGCAAAGAAGGCTAAGGCATTCCACTTTCTGTATATATTATAAAAGTTGAATCCATAATATACTAATTTATATGTATTCCGTTTAAAAATAAGTCAAATTAATTTCCCCAAAATACTAAAGTCACTGTGGCAAAATTTTATTAATATATTATATAATAATTTAAAATTCCAAATATAAACTTCCAAGCTTCATTCACAAGTATGTATTATATTTAGGAACAAGTGTCACATGTCTGAGCACTATGAAAATGCATATATGAATATTCCTATCATCAGAGTTCTGAATTCATTCTGTCATTTGATTTTTATGATATTCATCTGCCAACTCTAAATTTTTGCTTTTGTGTAACTACCTTGTTTTAAAAAAAGATTTTCTCTTCTTTGTTTCAAACCATAAACTTCCAAAGATAAATATTTTTATATTATATTATGATAATGCTAATATTTAGCTAGATGATAGATATGCTAAATAATATACAGTATTTACCTATAGCCATAGTTGATTACTCATAAATAAACAATTGTGTTAGTGTTTCAATGGAAATCATGGTGTTCTAAAGAATTCCCACTATAATAAATACCAGTTATTAAATCAAATGAATGTGACATGTTTATGGTACCAGCATATACCTTAAGCTGAGAGTTAAAGAGCTCTTTAGTTTAAAGACAACAAAAGGAATGGGGGTCATGGTGATATTCTGTCTATAGGACTTATAAGGTGTGGAATAACTGACAGCTATACAGATACATTAATCTGCATTCCTTTCTAGTTTGGGAGTGTGAGAATGATACTCAAAATTTTGCTTCACTGATCACTTTTTATTTATCAAATAAAATTTGCTTTGAATATTGTGGCTGTCATTGTAATTATCAGTATAGAACAGGAAAGGAGAACTGTATTAATGACAAAATTGTCAATAAGTAAATCCACAGACATTGAGTATTCAATGTGTTCAGGAACTCTAGGCTACGTGTTAGGAATAGAATGAAATCTAAAGGAATAATGTGTTTTTGTAATATATGCATATTATAAATTCACATATAAAATGTAAGTGTCTATAAGCGGTAGTAAAGAAAATTAAAGGGGATAGAGTATAAAAGGAGGTATCTTTCACAGAGCAATAGAGTTTCCAAAGCAATTACAGTTGAACAGATATTTGAGTGCAATGAAAGACTCCAAGCTTCTGAGTCACAAATGTGAGGCAAGTGCCAGGTCACTGCCCTGTTTTACAGAAGTGTCCTTAACAGCCGTACCTCATTTATCTGTGCAGATCAGTGCTACATAACCACATAACCAATTGAATGAAGTACAAAAATCCTCAGGATAAGTGAAAAACTAAAAATTGTATTGTCCTGTTTATTGTGGGGATTTTATGATTACATCTATGTCCCCAGGACACAGAGGTGACTTCCCAGACATCCTGTAACTATTGTGGCATTGTGCTATCTAGGCAACTCAATACTCAGCTCCCACAGAGTGTGCTTCATAGACAGAGGTCTATACCCTTTTAGTGTGTAGGTGATTTTTGTTGACAAAAATATTCCTATAGAGAAAAATTCAATGTGGGCTTTCATTTCCTCTCCAAACCATTCTGCAGTACGTAATATACATGGAAAATACTTAAGCATAGGAGAAGCCTAAATTGAAAATGATGAAATGTATTCTAATATTTTTCTGATACAATAAAGAAACAGCTGTGTAGTATTCGTAGGCATGCTCCAAGGAAGCAAAACTGAAATTTCAATGACCCTGTAACTGAAGTGTACTAAGTACCTTAAAATACGAATGTGTCTTCTAGTAAAGTTCTCAACAGAAACAGCGAGAGAAGAGAGGTTTTGAAATATAATACAAATAAATAATAGTAGTAAAAAATAGGGTTTAAAATGTTATTCTTTATTTCTTGGCATAAAACAAGTTTTAAGAAAGTAGTATTAGGTGTGCAAGTTATTATTATATTAAAAGGTGTAAAATATGTTTTTTAAAATATCATGAGTCTAAAGCACCTTTAAAATAAATGTAAAATTCTAGTATGATAATGTGTGTATAAAAATTCATGAGTTCAGCACTGATGGTTACAGTTAATGTCTATAAGATGCCTGGAAATTATATGTGGAAAAATAAATTTACCTTCCATTTGTTACAAAGCTATTTTAACTTATAAATTACACATACATTTTACATGCATTAGAAAGTAAATGGCAATTTGAAAGCTCAACGGTTATTTGGGCATAAATGAATAAACAAAAAGGAAGGAAAAAATAGTACCTTTAAAACTGAATAATTAAAAATTGATTACCATTTCTCACTTTACAATCCATATTTTCACTGTTTATTTCATATGGCTGCCTCAGCACATAAAAACATAGGGAGAATAATTGATCAGTCTCATTTTCTCCAACAACAGAAACAGAATTTCCAATTTCCATAATAAAAGTTGTAGTCTTGAATCTGTGTTCTTATACAAACAAAATATAAACATGTTTGCTGTATCTGGGGTAATATACATGGTACATGTTTTAAAAACACAAAAGTACCTAGACATTCTGATTTAAAAAATCCAAATGCTAAAATCTATCTGGCACAGCCACAAATGCCTCACTGTTTTGTTTCCCATCCTTTCTTAAACATAAACTTATTCTAAGGAGTTCTAAGGATTAATAATATATAACATATGGATAATTTAGGGTTAAAAACCTCATGGATTTAGACAATGGTGTTTCATTTAGCAATGATAACTCTTAAAATAATCACAACCCTAAAAGTTCAATTACTTTGCTGTAAATAAAATGGTTTGAAAAACAAAGTATTAACAATATTTGCAAATTATCAGCTAGTCCATAGTGAAGTGTTAAGTGTTGTTGTTTATAGGAAAGGGAAAGATTAGCCACTGGTATTGAGCTGGCATACCCAAAAGGCACTGTATTTCAACATTTACTATATATTCTAGGCATACACACACACACACACACACACACACACACACACACAAACAAACATACAGAGAGAGAGAAAGGGAGAGAGAAAGAGAAATAGAGAGAGAGAGAAAGAGAGAGAGAGAGAGAGAGAGAGAGAGAGAGAGAGAGAGAGAGAGAGAGAGGGCACGCTTTACATTTTTCTCTAGTTCTCCTGCTTTTAAAGGACAGATTACATTGCAGTGTTCTCATTCACATGGACAACTAATATTTCTCTGTGAAATGTTTGTCTGGGTATGTGTTATTACCTACCTTTTTTTGCAATGCAAAAAAATAGTGTGGTTTTCTAGGGATCAAGGCCTGCATTATTAACTTTACACTGCATTATTCAATTGAAACAGATTTCAAATGGAAGAATCAGGAATAAACTACAATGTGATTTTGTAGAAGAATTAAGATTAAATTTTGACTGTGACTTAAAGCAAACTATACAGCAGCATATGAATTCCTAAAGTGTTTCAGTGAATATAGACCATTTTAAAACATAATTTAAATATAATGTAGTAGTAGAATATAATTCAAAACATTTTAGAAATGTAATTCTTTGCTCAATTTTTAAACTCTTTGTATCCACAGTCTCTTTTTGGACAATTAAATACTGTGGTCCCCATGTTAAATAGATTTTTTCTAAATCAACATTAGTGAATTACAGAATTATGAAAAGTGAGTATTTGTTGTTTCTTAATTTGTATTCTTCCACAGTTTATATGATAATGTTTTCAATGTTCTCAATTCAATTCACCATCTCTAATGAGTATGTCCTATTTTATGTCAATAAGATAATATTGTAAATACAATCATGGTGAAATTAACTAAAGTTCTAAAAACAACACAGGATATGCTTCTCCAGATAAAATTACTCCTGATTATCATTTATTGTGTACTGATTGCAAGGGTATAAAACTCATAATATCACAGTTTCCCATTAGAGAAAAATCACATTTTAATCACTGAGTATATCCTCGACAATAGTGACATAGTGAATATTTATTGATATTTTCAAATATACATATTGCCTATCAGTTTAATATTAATTTGCACTGCTGTTTACTACTTTGATTTTTGGGAGAAATTATTGAAACATATGAAACAATAATTGTTTTGTAAAATCTTTATCTTCCAAAGATAAATGGATATTGTAACCATTGTTTATAATTTAAATTTATGGTTATTTTATTCACTTTAGATAATTTCTCTAAAGAGCGTGTCAATTTTTTAAAAACTACCTAAGGAAAGTAAACTGGAAGTAAGAAAAAATGTAAATCAAATTACATTTAGTCACTTAGCATTAACACTGCAAAAGGAATTGTTGACATTTTAATATAAAAAGCATTACATATGTGTATGTGCTGAAAACAGTATAGAACAGATGTTTTCCAAATCAACAAATAGATATAATATTTCATATAGCATTATAATTTACACCAGAAGAGGGAAATGTCAATGATTATGTTTATGCAACATCCAGAAATGAATCATTTCTCTAGTAATGCTCATTTCATTAGCCTGCTCTTATTGGTTATAGTTACTTACCCATTGTTTATTAAGAAATGTGCCTCTCACACTTTTCTGTACCTACTTCTATTGGTTTCTCAGTAGTCATACTTTAGTAATACTTGCAATTACATCTTACAGAAATAATCAATAAAAATTAATTCAAACTACAGATCTCCAATAAGACAACTGCCCATTTATCATATTTACAATATTATAATTTTGAAAATTCTCTACTACCTATGAATATAGATTTACTGTTCCTGAATACCAAATACAAACACCAGATTTGAAAACACTCAGAAACTTGGGTTTTGTTTTTTGTTTTTTTGTTTTCCTATTTACTGTATAATTCTAAATTATATCCT
Source organism: Rhabdomys pumilio (assembly GCA_030674055.1). NCBI lineage: Eukaryota > Metazoa > Chordata > Mammalia > Rodentia > Muridae > Rhabdomys > Rhabdomys pumilio. Next base: position 58,087,159 of record JANHMN010000005.1, on the reverse strand, counting down.
TGTTAATGAATAAGATTACTTTGGTAAACTTAATAAAAAATTAAAAGTAACTTTTTAAAAATAAATAATCCTCTAGCTCATTTAAGTAAAAAAAGCCATATACATTTTTTTCTTTTCTTATATTGGATATTTTATTTATTTACATTTCAAATTTTTCTGGTTTCCCCTCTGGAACCCCCTATCCCATCCCTCCTCCCCCTGCTTCTATGAGGGTATTTTGTGAATGAAGTTGAAGCTAATAAAATAAAAAATGAGATATACCATAAGACAATAGATGGGTCTATTTCCTATTATAAAGTTTAACTATATTGTTAAACTACAAACCCTTAGGGTAATAATTAGCTATCTTACATCCAAAGCACTTCCTGTTTCAAGTTTATTAGGCCATTAGTATATAACATTTGAAGTTTTAACGAGAATAAGCAAATAACGCTCAAAGTAGCAGGTCTGGTATACTAGAATTCATCTCTTTGAAAGTAAGATATAACTTAGATGCTAAAACATTGTTAGTTAAAGCATTTTTAATTTTACATTTATATGTATTAGCAAAAATAATCATGTAGTCCAATAATTAGGAGTTCTGAAATTTGATTAAATATAAAAGGAGTTTAGTAGAAATAACATTCATTTTACTTGGTAAAATACATAAAACTTCAAATCTGACTCTGGAGTAAAAGTAGCACAAAAAGCACCAAGAATACAAAGCTAATATTTAAAGCTCAACAGGAATATAAAGAATAAAGCACTCTTATTACATCTCTAAGGCGAGAAAGACTGCAACAAAGCAGCTTGAGAAACAGGGAAGATACTACAATCAGCCTGTCCCTGGAGAAATTCTAAGAATTATAGTAACAATTGATCATAGTGTTTCAACAGGAAAATGCTTAACAGATAGTTCACAGCATTACTTAAGCCTTGTGCTACTTTGATATTTAATGGGATTTATTAAGTTCTACTATAGGATAGCAAATATTTTAAAGATCATGCCCTCAAGGAGTTTACACTGTAGTTAGAATGTTAAGAGGACAAGGGTGGGGGTTAGAAAAAGAAAATACTCTTCCCCCATAAAAACCTTAATAACAATTACAATAACAGCAACTTATTATAGATCCTAGTGTTTAGTTAGAACAGCAAAGATGGAAATGAGTCTAGTAATTCAAAATACAAACAGGTTAAGGCTCAATTGAAGAATAGAAACAAATTCAACAATGTGAAAATTTTTTATTTGGTTTCCATTTCCTGGATCAAAACCAAAATTACCAATAATGTACTATTATCAGTAGAATTCCACTGAACTCTCTGATGAACTGTTTGGAAATTTTCTAATATAATTCTATGTATGCTGCAAATATTTATCCTGCCAATCATGTTCTGTCACAGCACTCAAATATTTTTCTCTTTTTCCCCAGGTCCCACAACAAATTTTCATAGATATTATATATCTGAGGACAAGCAATACTAGTGCACTGGATTTTGATCCTTTTACTTCCATTGAGCTTTCCATAATAATCACACTTTAAAAGATTGTGGTGTTTCTGAGTTTGAAAAGACTTTTACAAAGCTATACAGATTACAAAGGAAAGTCTAAGTACAACATGACCACATCTAATTCATAGGGAAAAGACTAGAACTCTAAGAAAAATTTCTTAATTGCAGGATGCTCACCATATTCCTTTCTCAATTTCATGTCTGATTTCTTCATTCTGAAAGTATTATGTGTCCGCAGTTAACTTTAGAGTTATAAGTAGAAAGTACCAAGATTAAGTTGCACAGGGAATTTTTTCCAGTTAAGTATTTGAAGTAACTGTGCCTTTTAAAATTGTAACACTACCATATCAAAGATTCACTTTGATACTTTTCAAACTTTTAGAGAATAGATATAGTTAAATCACCTTGCTTTATTGTTTTGCCAAAATACATAATAGCTAGTCAGTTTGTAAGTAGGTATTGGCTGTATGGGTTGTCTATCACAAAATAGAGTTTTTGTAGATTCTGTGTGGAACAGTCGGAGGGTAGATGGGGCGGGGGGGGGGGATAAAATCTGGAGTGTAAAAAAGTAAATAATTAAAAAATGCAAAATGTGAAAAAAAAACAGAAAAGAGGGCTAATTGTTTACTAGGCTTCTGTCTTCTAGTGATATAAATAAGAAAGAAGAAGTAAATGAATTGCTATTTGAGAACTTTTCTAGTATTTTGTTTGATTTGGGTTGGTATGGCATGGTTTGATTTTGAGACAGGACTTTTTTTCCCCATACAGTATTTTCTGATTATCGTTTCCCCTCCCCTTACTCTTCCCAGTTCCTCTCCATCTCCTCTCTCATCCTGATCCATGCTTTTTCTGTCTCCCATTAGATAATAAGCATATGTCTGAGGAATAATAATGATAATAAAGTGCAATAAAATAAAACAAAAACAAAGCAAAATAGGACAAAACCAAATAAGAACAATAGTGAAAGAAAAGGCATATGTAATGCATTTAGACACAGTACACACCTATGTACACATACAGGAATTCCATTTAAAAAGGAATACATAACATATACATAAAATATAATATATATGTATGTATATATATGCACATATGCACAAAGAAATAGTAATGCAAAATAAAATTTTAAAAGTCCTAAACAATATGAGACAAAGAACCTCCAAAGATTTTATTGACTTCATTTTTCTTGGCCATCTTCTGCTAGGCATGGGGCCTATCCTTAAAAGTAATTTGCTTTCCCAGTGAGACTGTTATTTTAAACTCAAGATTTTATTCCCCTCCCGGTCCACCCTCTGACTGCTCCACATCCTACCCACCCCCTGTCTCCATGAGGATGTTCCTACCTCTCATCCCCACCTCACCAGACCTCTACACTCCATGGGACCTCCTGTCTCTTGAGGGTTAGGTGCATCTTCTTTGACTAAACCCAGAGCCAGCTGTCCTCTGCTGTTTATGTGTTGGGGCCTCATATTAGTTGGTCTATGCTGCCTGGTTGGTGTTCCAGTGTCTCCGAGATCTCAGGGGTCTTAGGTTCTTAGTCTCATTAACAGTCTTTTGCTTAGGTTTAATCTCATAGAGGGCCTTTTAAATCCAATCTAGCAGTGGTTGTTTATTCCCATAGCATTTGGGTAATTATTGCAACAGTACATTCTGTAGACTGGTTGTTGATGTAATTTCAGGTTTTGCGGATAGGTTACATTGATGATTACTTCTCTCCTCTGATAGTGCAGAAAGTGTCCTGCAGCACCATAAACTCTAGTCAGTAGGAGTAAAGGTTTCAGTTGGGCACAGCTAAATATTTTCTTATTAGATGACACTGTTTCAGCAGCAAGGACTTACCATCCCATGTTGTGGTGGGTAGTCAATAGTATTGACAATAGCCTGTAATGTTTGAATACTGTATGGAACCTCTTTGGTCAACAACTCAACAGCATGCAACTCATTGCTGGCATGGAGAGTTCTACTTGGTATCATGAGGTGTCTAATTGAATAAAATATTGTATCCCCTATTATATGATGACTCCACTTAAATGCCTTTCATATATGTATATATTTTAGGAAACTTCGAAAGTAGTTGCTTTCATATGCCTTTCAAAAGGCCCTAAAGTATCTTTCCCTGTATTTTCTCCCTTATCCTGCCCTCCCACCCTACTCCCCATTTAATTGCCCCATTCTACTTTTGTCTTATTCTCTTTTTATTGGGTGCATTCTATTTCCCCTTTCTTGACAGTTCTCCCCCTACCTGCTGAACTATTAATAGTTCCCTAACCTCTGTGGTTGTTATGATTGCATTATACATGCTGAAAGCTTAAAAAGGAAAACCTGGACATTTGTCTCTTGGGTCTATATGACCTTACTCCAGATAGTTATGTCTAGTTCATCTATTTGTCTGCAAATTTTATAATTTCATTTTTCTTGATATATGAATAATAATCCAGTGTATAAATAACAATCCAATGGCTATAAGTGTACCACATTTCCACTATCTATTCATAGTGATGGACATCTGGGCAGTTTACAATTTCTGTCTATTATAAACAGAGCAGCAACAAACATGGATAATCAAGTACATTTGTAATAAGATGTAGAGTCCTTCGAGTATATGAACCAGAATTACATAGCTTAACCTTGAGGTAGATAGTCATATTAGAATTTGAAAGAGCATGCCTAAAATAAATGCAACTATTTGCAATTTTCATGGTATTAGAAATATTAAAGAAGTCAAGAATATGGATATTATGTTCTGTATGTCTTATCTAGAGAGTGATAAAAGGAATTCTCATATGTAGTAATGACAAGACATTAAAATCATTTTGTGTTTAGATTATTTATAAGCTATTATCAACTCCTCAGGATTCTCAGCATTATATGTCATGTACTTCATTCTACAAGAGAAACAAAGAGGACATAATTCTAAATTGAATGTCATTTTCACTCTTTCTTTTCTTGGGGATGTTGTTTGTGTCTCACTGTGTACTCTGGCTATAGTTCTTGTGGAACTTACTATGTAGGTCAGGCTGGGCTCAAACCCACAGAGATCTGCCACCTCTGCTTACCCCATTTCTGTGATTTGACTATTGTATACACAAAGGTTTTCACATCAAAAATGTACATTGTGGCATTATGTTAATCAGATGCTGGTTTTTGCTAGAACCTTCATACTTGCCATTATAGATGAAGTAAATTTTTTTTTACTAAGAAGTTTATTATTCAGTCATCTCTTGACCTATTTCCATCAATCAGTTGACATTTCATTGCTATTTAGTATTTAATTTTTTTCTGTGATACAGTTAGAAGGCACGGGAAGAAAAACTGCAAGCTAAATTTTTTAGATATTTGGAAAGGAAAACTTTGGTATATAGTTGATATTTAAATTTTTACTTTTGCCAGGTAAAATAAAATTATTCTTAAAATTTGACTGAGTATACGCTAATGTATGATAATGTAATATGCATGTACTGCTTTACAATTAATGCCTAAAAGTTGATAGGCATAGACATTCTGCACTAGTTCATAATATACCATGGTCAGGTCCAGGTAGTAGAAATTCTAGATTTTCCCCTAAATAAATATCATCAATATACCAGTTTTTGCATTTTTATTATACCACCATCACATATATCCAAATCACTGGGTATATCTTAATTGTGACATCACTTTGTCAGTATCTCTAGCCATTGAAGCAGTGAAAATCTTCTGTACCAAAAATTTACTTTGCCTATCCCTAAATAGACACACAGCCATTCCCAGCCTTTCCACCCCTTTAGCATTTTGTTTTCCCAGTGCTATAAACTTTTATATAAATTAATATTGGACTCATGAAAAATCATCAAAAGCTCTACTGTAATAGTAAGAGGATATCAAATAAAAGCTGGCATCATTTAAACTTGGATAGGGAGGGTCATATAGTGAATCTCTTGAGATCCTGAGATAGTGCTATTATTTATCTTACATGGCAGAACTATTACTTGACCAAGTCAGCTTTTTTAACTACCTGTGATCATGGAGGGCAATTTTGTTAACAAGGGGATGTAGAAGAGAAGTTATGTAACTAAAATGAGAGTGAGAGGATAAACATTCTTTATCTTAATTTTCAATGAACAAATGAGAATCTTTTCCTTGAATAGAGGTTAACCTTTTAAAGTTTTAGATACACTGTAATATAGATACTTCTAGTGAATTAACAGACTTTTCTTGTAACTGAAAATTGACTGACATTGAACCAATACGTTGAGATTCCATACGTGCAGCTTACCTAATAGCAAGAAATCCACAATGGTGAAGTGATCTTGACCTAAACAATATACCATTATAACAATACACCTTTATTTTCCATAGTGATTTGTAACTGAAAAAACAGAAATGAAAATTTGTTGGGATTAAATTCTTAAATCAATATCTCTAAATTCCAAGGAGACATCACCATAATCAGTCCTGTGCTGATTTATAAATGTATTATCTTGCTGCTGGGCAAATGCAAGCCAGTTTGCCTCCTATTTTTGATTTTTCACTTTGCTTCTGTCTCCAAGTGGAGAGATTAACTGGTAATTGTCATGGATAACAAAGTGTGACATTGTAGTTCATTGTTTGTTTTCTCTGACATCATCTTTGTTTTCCTAGTCTATGTCAGTTTGTAGTCAATTTCTTTTACAAGACTAACAGAATGAAGAAAAACCACTCTCACCAGATTTATAATATGCTAAATGAATAAATAAGTGGTTGACATATGCAATGGAATTTATTTTTAATTAAGGAACCCAGCACCTCCAAATGTTTATTACATGTAATATCAAAGCTATTAGCCTCCAAATAAAATTTGTTTCTTGCACATTCTGTACAGAAAAGCATGATTGAGTGCCTTTGCAAAGTGTCTAGTTTCAAGTGCCATTTCTGATATTTAATGATGTTATGAACTCCAGTGAATTGTTTAATCTCTGTAAGACTCAATTTCTCTCATCTATGAAATGAAGAGCAGCTAAAAATATTCCATATGACTGTGTGGGCTTTTTGCTGAGAAAATAATTGGAAATTTTGAAACGTTTCTTTATCCACACATGTTCAGTAAATGTTAGCATTGTCAATCTAGATTTCTGAGTAATTTTAGCATTCCTCATTTATATTTTGTGCATATAAAAATAATTAAGTGAGCATAGATAGCATTGCTTTGAGGTGAGAAAAAATGCCTTCTAAATAGTCATTTCTGATTCACTTAGTTTTATACAGTGATAAGTCATTGCTATTTTAATAAACCCTTCACTTCTTATTTTGAGATATTTCCATATTCCTGTCTATTATAAATATTATTCGCTAAACTTAATTCTGGAATAATGATGTTTAAAAGTCAATAATTTTTTTAGTAATCCATGCGGTGAATGGAATATAAGAAATTCAACAGTTGATTGTGTCAGTTACCCTGACTCCTACCTTGTTGGAGATGGTAACTGGGGCTCAGTGTCCACTTCTGTTACCCTGGCCTTGTATCCTTTAGCTACTATGTATAAATGTATTACATCTACACTGGCCAGGTTGGTGTCCATATAAACAATGCCTGATAGGAGGTTTACTACATGGAACATAGTATCCAGCTGATGGCCACATGCGAAATGACAAGACCACTGGCGGGAGGAGATGACACCTGCAACACCTTATTTATTGAACCAGGCAGGCACTGACAGGTATGTGCCCAGGGCACTGATTTTGGACATGAAACCCATAGTTACTGATAAATTTTGCACTGGCACCTACTACTGCCAGCTCTTCCACCCTGAGCAGCTCATCATAGGCAAGCAAGATGTTTTAATCACTAAGGCAGTGGTCATTACACTATTGGAAAAGAGAACATTGACCTTGTCTTGAACCAACATCTCATGCTGGATAATAAATGAACAGTTCTTCAAGGATTCTTTGTTTTCTATGGTGGAGGAGCTGGCCCTAGTATCACCACTGCCCCTTGATGAGGGAATGGCTCTCTATTGATTACAGTGAGAAGTGCAAGCTTACATTCTCCATTTACCTATCCTTTAGGTTTTCACTGCCATTGTTGAGCCCTACAATTGCATACTCACTAACCACACAACCCTGTAACAGCCTGATTATGCCTTCATGGCACACAATGAGGCCATCTAAGATATCTGTTTTAGGAACATCAATATTGAGAACTCAACCTACATTTTACCTTACCTACACTAACCTTAACTACATTTCAGTCAGATTATGCCACCTTTCACTACTTTCCTCAGATTTGATGGGGTTCTGAATGTTTATCTGACAGAATTTCAGACGAACATGGCGCCCTGCCCTCAAATCCACTTCCTTCTGGCCACATATGCCCCTGTCATCTAAGTGGAGAGAGCCGCCATGAGCAGGTTTCTGTAGCAGTGATCATCAATTGCTGTTAGGAGCTGGCCAACCAGATAGAGAAATGTGATTCTATTTGCAGTAAGTACATGGCTTGCTGCCTGTTGTACAGTAGTGATTTGATTCCCAAAGATGTTGGTGCTGCCACTGCCACCAATTTATAGACTGGTTTCTCATTGGATTCAGAGTTGGTATTAATTACCACCCTCCAATATGGTGCATGGTAGACAATGTATTTGTGTACATGTTGAACAATAGCAATGACTGAGGCTTAAGCTTACCTAGACCACAAGTTTGACCACAAGTATGCTAAATGTACCTTTTTTCAGTGGCATGTGGGCAAGGGCCCTGAGGAAGGGGAGTTCTCTGAGGCACTTGAAGCCAGGGCTACCCTAGAGAAGGATTATGAGGAGGTTGATGTGGATTCTCTTGAAGGAGAGTGCAAGAAAGAAGGAAGAATACTAATCTGTTCTTTTCAGTCACTTAGTATATCAGACTAGCAGAACTTTCACTTCAACATGAGCTGACAAGCATCAATGCTTCTAATTGGGATGTTTTCATTCTGTTTATGTATTTCTTTTGTAAGAATACCTATAGTTTTTTATCATGTCTCAAAGTGAAAGCTTTAAGGAAAAAATCAGTTATTACCTTACTGTATTGTTGCCTTGTATACATTATATTAAATCAAACTATCAATGTATAAAATTTGGTAATAAATGTTATTTTAGTCTTTACCAGCTGTTCTAGATGCAGATTCTGAAAATGAATTTAGTGAATGTATTAGAATATAGGTAAATGTATCTTTTCTATACAAGCACATGCAATAAATATTAAAATAAAATAAATACTAATACCTGCTCTATTTGCAACTTGTATACCAATGGATTTCCATAAAACCATACTTGTGGATATTGAATTTTGAATTTTTCATAGTTCATTATAAAGTTTTAAAATGAAATCTTAGTTCTTAGTCATAAGAAATAGCCGGCTAGCTGCTTTTATTTAACCCATAAGCTATAATTTGTCCACCCCTCTTCTAGAAGCATGCTGGGAGACATACAATTCATATTGCCTAGGAGAAAAAAAATCATGAAAATGCTTTCAGGCTGGCTGGGAGACTTATTTGAGCTCCTTAGAGCTTTGAACTTTCTCACTATTCTCAGTAGATGACTCTAGCTTACTCTTTTAGAAGTGTTTTGATTTCACACTGTGTTTAGATTCATTATTTTATATCAGGATGCTCTCAACACTGTTAAGGAAACTTAAATAAAGCTGTTGGTGTGTTGTTTGATATTGATATAGAACAATAAAAAAGCATATAGAAAGTGTTCTCCATACATGATCCTTAACTTCAATAGATATGTGCAGAATGTATAATGAATGTATGGTTAGTTAAAAACATGCTTTTCATTTGCTTACATTCTAGGGAAGAATGAAGAGTATATGCCAACAACTATAATGATATAATAAGATCTAAATAACAGTATATCCCATAAGTCATAAATAATATGTTTTTAACTAAATTATAAAAACATGCTTACAGGAACTAAATTTTTAATTCCAGTTGTTTATTTATTGATGTGAAAATGTGAACACTTATGTGCATGTATGTGTCTATGTGTGTGTATGTGTAAATACATCTCATTTGAAGTTTATACATTAGGTACCTATTGTTTCATAAAAGACTAGATCTTGTATGTATATAAGAAATGTGTTTATACTAAAATGAAATCACAATACTTAATGAGAATAATACCAACCAGCATTTGTTTTTTGAATCCTATCACAGTATTATTTCATTCTGCCTTTAAGACTCCTCATAGCATTAACTTAGGTAGTCAGAGTATAGCTTAGGGAGTACTAGCAAAAACATTTCACAGGTCAAATATTTTTCCCTCATAATCCAGCTGATTTTCTGAGTTTATTTTTGGAGATGACTTCCTCTCTTTCAAGGCCGTCTTTTGTTTAGCTGTAAATAGCCATGGCCTTTCTGTTACTACTTTCAATAGGAAGACATTCATTTGTAGACAACCAATACACTTTTCCATATGTTATTGGTTATTGTTTTACTGTAGCAAGAATACTTAAATTGGGTCTAATCTCTTGAAAATTTTGAATGTACAATACAGTATTAACTATAGAATATTATTGTGTAGTATATCTCTTGAATTTATTCATCATATATAACTGAAACTTTACATCATTCTACTTTGTGATTCCACTCTGCCATAACCCATAATTTCTTAGCAACTTCTGTTCCACTCCAGCTTTCTATAAGTCTTACTCTTGAGGACATACCATATAAGTCAAGGAATGTGTTATATTTCCTGCCAATGCTACATAATTCCATCTAGTAAAAATTCTTCAAATTCATATTTTACATCACAGGATTCCTTTTGTACCTATCACATAATAAATTAATTGTATGAGTATATCATGATTTATCCTTTAAATCATCTATGTTAATTTAGATGTTTCCCTATTTGTGAATATTGTGGCAATTAATAGGTGGTTAATAATTGAGGTAAACATCACAGGGTCTAGAAACTTCAGGAGACAAGCCTCTGGGCATCCCAATGTGGAGTTATATTTGATTATATAGCTATCCCCCTTAGTTCAACTATTAGTGACCATATGCCAATGAGTGTGGGGTCATCCACTGTAGCACAGAAAATCTATTAGCAACAGTGTCCTCAAAATAAACTGAATCTACTTCTTTAAGAAGTCATCAACTGCCACAAGCTTCTCAGCTTGGGGAGAAGACTGCTGAGTGTCTCCCCTAGTCCATACTGGCATGTTGGATGATGTGATCATATGCCAGCTACAGCTCCTATGAGTTCATGTGTGTATCAGCCATGCCATGTCCTTTTAGCCAAATTAGAACCTTACATGTAGATTTGACAGCAAACCTAAAGGAGGGTCATGCTCTTCAGTGGACTTGGGTCTTACGCTAAATAAAAAAGGAGAAAGTGAGCTGAGTATCAACATTCCTCATTCTCTTGTTCATGACTATAAATTAAATGTGAGCTTCCCCAGCCCTCTCCTCCTACTGACACAGTGACATTTTACCCCCAGAATAGACTGTTCCAGAAACTGTAATCCAAAATAAACCATTTCTTTGGTTGGTTTTGTGTTGAGTATCTTGGCACCACCACAACAAAAAAATACAACATGCTTTCAACTGTTTTTCATTTTTCTCAATCTATTTTTATATTCAAAATAACCATAATAAAAATATTCAGTAATTGTTCATAAAAGTTTGGATTAGTTGCATGTTTTAAACATTTGTGTATCTTCATTGAAGAAATATTTCTTCAAGTCACTCATACATTTTAGTATTTCATCCAGATGAAATATTCTGCCTTAATATTCTGAATTTTGTTGTTTTCACAAATTTAAATCCATTTATTTATTTATGTATTTATGTATTTATTTATTTATTTATTTATTTATTCTGCCTCAACAATAGAGGGTTGAGGTTAGTTGAAAGTTGCAAACTGAGGTACAGACATTATGTAGGTAAATTCAATCATTGCTCAATGAAGATATTTAAGAAAAGATCATTCAAGAATTTTTTTTTTAATTTGATTTAAATTTTTGCATGGATATAGTTTTGGATCAAATTTCTCTCCCTTTTCTTCACACCAATTTCTCTCCTATCTTCCCACTCTCCACATCATATTTGCTCTTTTGCTTTGTACCCAAAAGATTAAGTGATCTCATTCATTGATGCCTATATTGGAAATGAGTTTGGAACCATCCACTCTGGCCTCTCAGAGCTCAATCCCTAACAAAAACTGACTTTTGCTCCCCAAACAGCCATCAATTGCAAAATGATCCTTAAATAAGTGTGGGACTTTATGATTCCCTTCCTCCATTTATACTGAAATTGTGACTAACAAAATGAAACTTCTCTGATGAGTGTTGAAAGTGCCCCAAATCTGTGGGTGTAAAATTAACATCATTGGAGACAGTTTATTTTATGTCTATTTTGCAGAATACTAGTCATAGGTTCTCCCTCAAAACCTAGACAGCAATGGAGATTTGGACTACTTAATATTACCAGACATGTTCCAGCTCATGAAGCTGGATTTAAATCCAAACAGAAACTGGTTGGTTATTCCCATGTTGGTTTTGAGACAGCATTGCACCAGTGGGCATCTCTCCCTAGGTCAGCTCTTACTGTAGATTTCACAATTTATAGCTTGTTAAGAGTACTGATTACTCTTCTCACCATGGTAGCATGCACATGTCTTGTTCTGTAAAATGGCCTTACCATCAAATTCTGGAGGGAAACCAGGAGAAATGGAATGGTTTTTTGTATTTGGAGGTGTGTCTATAGGACATCATTGATCAACAACTTGAAAAGATTTAACCTATAACTATTACTGTTTTTTTTTTTTTTTGATAACTTGTGGTGTCTGAAAGAGGCATTGCCTCACATTATGGGATAACTCCACATACATACATATATATATATATAATGTTATGAAGCTTCTATAATAGTTCTCAGAATCTGATACACATTTGAAAATAATCATTAGTATGGATAATGACATTTTTTCTTAAATCTGGAAAATGAGAATTACATTTGACTTTTACAAAGTTGTAAATGTCATACTCATTAGCTTTAAATTTCATGGTTTATAATTAGTTGTATGCCAGCTATATCTTCTCAGGATACATTGATATTTATAATACTTAAACTGTTTTAGAGTAAAATAATATTCTGAGATCATTATAATTTTGGATTATTATTATATTATTTTTATATTATATATTATTTTATTTTTAATATTAGTTATATTTTTATTTGTATTATTATATTATGATTATTTTATAACATTTATATTTGAAGATATATTATTTAAAAACTCTTTCCCTTTTATAAATTGATATTTTATTCATCATATATTTTATTCACAAGCATATTTACTATTAAAGTAGAAAATTACTATTTCTATATAAAATTTTTAATTATTAAAATATTTTAAACTCAAACTAATTTGTTAATTATTTCTTCTCACTAACCTTGGTTTTCAATTGTTGTGAAGAGAAATGATTATGGCAACTATTGAAAGAAAAACATTTAATTGGGGCTGTCTTATAGATTTAGAAGTTAAGTCTACTATCATGGATATACCCAGTCAGCCATGATGCTAGAGAGGTAGAGCTGAAATTTCTAGATCTAGACTGGCAGGAGGCAGGACGAGATACAGTGGACCTGGCTTGAGCTTCTGAGACTTCGAACTCTATCCCCAGTAATGCACTTCCTCCAACAAAGCTACACCTATTCCAACAAGGCCACAGCCCTAAGTTTGTCAGTGTTACTTCCTTTGAGCCTATGGGGACCATTTTCATTTAAACCACTAAAGTCAATAAGAACATTTTATAGCAATTCTCAATTTTAAATTATCAATCAGCTAATTTGTGTGTTCTCTGGAAATTATAAGCATGTATAAAGTGGATTCTGGTTACACTAACTCTCACCTCCCTCACCCTCTTTTCTTGCTCTCACCCCTAGTATTCTCCTGTACTCAGTACAAGCCCCTTTCCTCCATTCATCCATTTTTGTTTTCGAGAGTGGGACTCTGATTTTGAAAATTACTGTCCTTCTGGCCACTGGGTTGGTACTATTCACTGAAGCATGATGAGAACAATTAAATACTAGAGCTGAAGATATTGATTATTCTTTCCCCAGAAGTTCATCAATTGCCAAATCTGCAGAAAGGGAGAGTGTTTCCTGAACCTCTCCTTAAAGGATTGCTAGTGAACAGACCCAGTCTCACAGCAAGCTCAGTTCAGACAAAGGGTCTTCTGTGTGATCACATTTGTAATGGTGATATCATGCTCTGATAGCATCTTGCATCTCTTCTACCAATCTTCCAGCCATTATATTCTTCCTACTTTCTTCTTAAATGGTCTGTGAGCCTCAGATGAGATAGTATAAATGTCCTCTTTAGGGCTGAGCACTAAGCCTTCTATATCACTTGCTGTTAATTTTGTATTGCTTTAATAGACAACAATTAAATGACCTCATATAATTGCTCACATTCTCTTGTCAGTTTGATATGTAATGTCCAAAATATTGAGGAAACATTGAGACTGTATAATACATTGCATTTAAAATATTAGGACAAAGCATTATGCATTTAATTTTAGTCCTTTGGAAGTTTAGACATTTTTTTCAACCTAAATTTTGAGAATTTCATGCTTGTGTGTTGTACTTATACCAGTTTTCCTCCACCTTTTCTACCCCTCTTTAGGTTCCTCCCCCAGTTGCTCTCAAATTCATGGAATTTTCTTATTTAATGGCTATGTTTTGTTATATACACATATATAAACCTAAATTACACCTAATGAGTTTATTTATATATGTTTAGAGCTTTCCATTTTAGGATTTAGATAACCTAAAATGCAGTCCATCTCTTATGAATTATCTAAGAAGTTTCTCATTAAATAAAAATTTAAAATATTTAGTCTTTTTATAGAAAATTAGTATTGTTTTCAATAAATAATCACACCTTTCATCATGGAAATGAATCCAAAGATTATTATTTGTTCACAAATTATCATGTGCTATTTTCTCTCTTCAACTAAGTCAAAAAACATTTTTCCAATTATTCTCCATCCTACATTGTTTTACTTGTGTATTCACAATACTAGTAATTGTTGAAGATATCTTGTATATTTATTTTATTATGTGTGTTTCTCTCTCTCCTCACTCCAAAGTAAAACTCCACAAGAAGTAAAAATCTGTATGTCCCATTGTTTGGAGCATAGAACATGTTCAGTATATCATTTTTAAACAAAACAAAATAAAAAAGTAAGATAAGACAAAATCTGTCGTATTAAAATTGACAAGGCAAACCGAGAGGAGAAAATGAATTCCAAGAGAAGGAACAAGAATTAAAGATCCACTCATTCATTCATACACTCAGGAATCTCAAAAAACAATAAATTAAAAGCCATAATATATCCACAGAGGACCTGGTACAGACCCATTCATCCCTGTTCATGCTGCTTTAGTCTCTGAGTTCATACAAACCTTATTCATATTGATTTATAGGGATTTGTTTTCTTGGTATTCCCCATCCCTTCTAGTTCTTTTTACCTCTCAGTAAATATTTTAAAGTTGTAATTTATCAGAGAATTCAATTGTGAGTTCTTTACAAACCACTGTAAGCTTAAGTAAAAAATGTTTGAAAATGTTAAGTAATTGCGATTTGAAAAATAAATTATACCAAAATCAACAAACATGGTTTGTTTTTTAAAGGATTCTAGCATGGGTACTATACTTACTAGAAAAATTCTGTTTTTGTTTTTGTTTTTTTTTTGTTTGTTTGTTTTCTTTGTTAAGGATCTAGAGTTGCTTGAACATGTTGCCAACAGTTCACTAATATAATTTCTCCTGTGGATATATTTGATCAATTTTTGAAACTTAATGGGCTATGATAAATTCTAATTTACTACTCAGGGTATTTTTAAAATTCTGTCTCTATTAATAGTACATCATCAAAGTGCTTTAATTGTGAACTTTACAATGTAGTAACTGGAACAATTACTTTTATTTAATTTATTTATAATTTTGTTTATTGCCTTCACTGAGAAACTTTTGTATAAAAATCCTACTGACCTATTTGAATCTTGTAAAATAAATCTCTTTGAGTAAACTAATTCCACCAAATTGGTACCTGAGTAAAATTCTGACAGAAAATAGTCTTCCTAACAATGAGCCTGTATGATTTTGTTTGTACACAATGTATGGCAACATGCTTTCCTTTTGCATTTGTTTACGACAAGTGCAAGTTCAACTATATAAGGTAATTTGTGCTACATACCCAGTCACTGATTCTTTTATTTGAAATATTAATTTGTGTCTAGAGCTTTCCTTTATATTTTTCACTCAGAGTGTAATTGCTCTTTCATACATATTTACAAATAACAGACATGTTATCTAGTAAAATGTAGAAAATATAAATACAGAATTTTTACATAAATCTCTTACAATATCTTTATTTATTTGGGTATACATATGTACATAAATATTAGTCATTCAAAAAATAGGAACTCATCTTTTTCTTGCTAGAGGAGTTCCTAAAACTTGATATTATAAACTGCTCTGCCGTTGTAATTATTTTCTTGGAGCTTTATGTGTATTAATGATTTTGTGGCTTGAAGGGTTATACTTGTAGACCAAAGACCAAATTTCTGTTCATGCCAGAGAAGAAAAAAATATAAGCAGACAATTTGAGGATCTATCCTCTATGTATTTTATTTCCCAATAGCTCTTTAAGTGATATGATTCATTGAGAAGTGTGTGCATGTGAGAGCTTTTGAATACTACCATGCTGTGCTGTGAAATTGAAGAAGTCCTTAAAGCACATTGTGTTTCCCCAGAGCCAAACAGATTTAATCCTGTTATTCTAAGAAATAGAAGTACAAATAAAATTTCCAGGCATTGCTTAAGTGATATTTGTTACTGCTCATAGAAATAAGAGTTTATTCTTTCAGTTAGTACATCAACTTATCCTTAAAGCCAACACTAGCCATTATATTATGTTTTCCTCAATATTTCTTTGACTTCAATTTTTAAAATGGTGAAAATACAGTGCTCAAAAGTATCATAAGAAATAACTAACACTTCTCACACAGAAACCATAAAATACAGAGCGCAATCAAGCATATAGATATTTGTGACAAAATATATAGAATTGTATTATATAAAGAAAATATTTGGTTTTATAAAGAATGAATATACTATAGTATAAGAGTAAATATAATAATATTATAAAGGAATACATTTTATATGCTATATAACACTAAAGAATCATTTTCTACAGCATTTAACCATAGCTGAAATTACAAGAATCATTTGTTTTTCTATTTTTATAATACTATTTGATGTATTGATTCCTCTAAATTGTATGGAGGAATCACAATATTTTTCATATTACTGAGATCAGATCTTTCTTGATATTTTAAATAAGTTTGTCATTAGCTGAGTGTTCAAATTAATAAAATAGCTTTGATCTTTGTTCTATTTTATCAAAAAAACTGAGTTGTTTTATGGTCTTGACAACCTTTGTGTTTTTATCAACTGGGAGAAAAACATTAATCATGATGCTTCAATTGTCAGAGGAACATTTTGCAGGATATGTTTTGTCTTGCACTTTCCTTACTTACTTTTTAATTTTTTATTGAAAATAATTCTTCTCTCATATGATACATCCAAACCACAGTTTTCCCTGCCTCTGGGCTCCACCCTCTAACCCCTCTTCCCAGATACACTCCCCCTTCTTTCCTCTTCATAACAGACCAGGCTTACAAGAGACAATAGCCAGACAAGACAAAGTAAGATATAATAAGACAAGGCAAGATCCCTCCTATTCAGGCTGGACAAGGCAACCCAATATGAGGAAAAGAGTACTAAAAGCATACAAATGACCAAGAGATACACTGTTCCCACCGCTAAAAGTCAAACAAACCTCACCAAGCTAACAACAATAACATATAAGGAGATGACCTGGTACAGACTCATGCAGGCCCTGTGCTTGCGACTTCACTGTGACCCCATATGAGACCTACTTATTTGGTTTAGTAGGCCATTTTCTTCTGATGTCCTCCATTGTCTCTGACTTCTACACTTTTCCTCCTTATCTTTCATGGGCTTCCACAATCTTCAAAAAGAGGAACCCACTAGAGATCTCTGAGTTGGATTTTCTCCCTTCATAATGTCTGGATGTGGGTCTTTGTACACATTCCCATCTGCTGCAGGAGGAAGCCTCTATGAAGATGTCTGTATAAAGCACCAATCTGTGAGCATAGAAGAATATTATTAGGAATCATTTCTTGATTGTGTTTTGGAGGTTGGGGAGCAAGTCCTGTTTGATTCTCCCCGGTTCTCTGTGCTATATAGTCTCTGGTTCCTCAACATCAGGTAGTGCATATATGTGGTCCCTCTAGTTGTGTGGGACTCAAGTTAAACCAAATATTGTTGTGAGAGAAATAGAATTTGGCAGGAATGAGCTCCCTAATTAGTTTTCCAATAGAAAGTGGTCAGTACTGAAATCATAAACATATAACTAACAATTTTTTACACTCCAGTCTTTATCCCCCTCCTGGTCTGTTCTGATTTTTCCACATCCCATACCTCTTCTCCCTGTCTCTAAGAGGATGTTCCCACCCCCACACCCTCATCCTACTAGACCTCCCCACTCCCTGGGGCCTCAAGTCTCTCCCAGGTTAGGTGAGTCTTCTTTCACTGAGAACATACATCAGACAGTCCTCTGCTGTATATGTGTTGGGGGCCTCATATCAGCTGGTATATATTGCCTGGTTGGCAGTTCAGTGTCAGAGCAATCTCGAGTGTCTAGGTTAGTTGAAACTGCTGGTCTTCCTATAAGGTTGCTCTCTTCCTCAGCTTTTTCTAGCTTTTCCCTAGTTTAACCACAGGGGTCACTAGCTTCTGTCCTTTGGTTGGGTGTAAATATCTGCAATTGACTCTTTCAGCTGCCTGTTGGGTCTTTCAGAGGGCAGTCATGCTTGGCTGCTTGTAAGCACACCATAGTATCAGTAAGTGTCAGGCTTTTGGGTCTCCCCTTGAGCTGGATGCCACTTTGGGCCTGTTCCTGGACCACCTTTCTCTCAGGGTCTTCTCCATTCTTGACCCTGAAATTCTTTCAGATAGGAACAATTCTGGGTCAGATTTTTTGAATGTCCAGCTTGTCTGCTTCTCTGAAGTTTGTTGACATTTATATACATAATTATCTTAAATTGATAGTCTTCCTCCACATGTTCCTCGCTCCCATCTCCTTTTCTGTTCCTCCTTTAAAGCCACGTTTTATCCCTCTCATGACATATTTTCTAATTTCTGAGGCTTTACTTACACTCATTTTTACACACTCACACACACACACACACTCATACACACACACACACACACACACACACACACACACACACATTAAAAGGAAGTATTTACATGTGGGAAAAAACATGAACTATCATGATCCTTCTGAGCATGGGTGGCCACGCTTAAATATAATATTTGCGAGTCCCATCTGTACTTTAGTGGCTGAGCTGTTTTTTTTTCCAGGTTCTTGGCCTCAAAATTGAAAACATGGATTATAAGCATTGCAAATTTTCTGAGGAATCTTGATTTAAAGCAAATGAATAATTCAGAATAGAAAGAAATATGCTGTCAAAATTGACAGCAAGCTACATTAATGAGAGTAATCATAGGCTAATATTTTAAATTCTGGTTTCCTTTGGTGGAATTCAAGAGGAGTTTGTTTCCTAAGGATGTAGTATGGATGATTCTCTGTTTAGGATTGCATACGCCTTTTTTAATATATCTTTTCCCATGATGTTTCAAGTTTTAATATTATATAATGGCCAAATATACATAGACACAAAATAGTAAGAAAGAGGTTCTTTCTTAAAGTTCACTTCAAAGACATAGACTCTTTTATTACACATGTGCCCCACATTAGTTACTTCCATTGTCCCACTTACCCTTATCTTTATACCCGGTAGAATTAGGGATGCATTTTAAGAGAAACTGCCCAACTTGATTTTCAGAAAAGGAGAAGAAACTTAATCAATTGTTTAGAGAAGTGTGTAACTGAACTTTAGCACAAGTGGAGGCCGTAGGTTGCAAACAAGTATACTTTTAGAACAGAGAGACTTCCATAGTGTATAGAGATGAAGGTTATAGGCTGTCAAAGGCAGTACTGGAAAAGGAGTGTATGTTTAACCTAAGCCTGGTAGGATTCCAAGTTGTTAAGCTATTTCCTATGCTTATCTACCTAATGTCTATTTTCCTGAAAATTTCATAATTTTCTATGGATAAATAAATTTCCTTGGATAAAATTATTACATACATAAAATTATCCATCTATCTGTTGCTAGGTAAGCAGTGTAAATTCATTTTCTTACTATTGTGAATTGAGCACCAATAAATACATATGCATGGGTATCTCTGTGATAACATATAAAGTTATTTAGGTATATATGGAGAAAATGGGTGATAACTGACTAATAAGGCAGCCTTATGTTAAGCTGTTTAATTATTTGTTATTATCATCACTATTATAGTTATTATTATCATTATTATTATTGTAATTATCATTACTATTATTTCCCTGGCACAAGTCAAGCTTGTAATCTACATAGGCATGTACATTTCACTTGGCTTACAGCACAGATATGAACTCTCTCCTGTCGAACTGGCCTTATAACCAATGAGAAATGTTTGGTGATTCCTATGTAAGTCACACCACTGTAGCACTAGAGGTAACATTTTCTATGGTAAGGCAGGAGTGCAGTTTGTGATGTTTAATACTGTTGATAAAATTTTCCCCCAGAAGCATATTCTGATTTCTGTAGTAACTGCACCATTAGCATTGAATAAATGTTTCTCTTTCTCCTACCTTTAGTAATATTTTTGGGTTTTTTTGTTTGTTTTCTTGCTTGTTTTGTATTATTTTAATTTTTTATGATAGCCATCTGACTGGGGTAGAGTGGAATTACAAATTAGTTTTAACTTGAATTTTGCTTATTTTAAGGATATTGAAAATTTCTGGGAATATTTATTGTATTTCTTCTTTTGAATATTATATTTTTAGTAGAGTTGATCAGCATATAGTTTTGTTTATTTTTGTTATTCATTGAATTCTATATACTAAGCCTTTGTTTGAAGTATAAATGGCAAAGATCTTCTCCTATTATGTATTTTGTCTATTCTTTCTGAAGAGTTTCTATGCTTCTGTGATTTTTAATTTAGTATAACCTGTTTGTTAATTGTTATGGCCATTTTCATGTTTATTGGGGTTCTCTTTAGAACTCTTCTACCTAATTCTATTTCCTGAATATTTTTCTCCAGCAGTTTTAACACTTTAGACATTATACTAAGGTCTTTGATTCACTTTAAATTCAATTTTATACAGATTGAGAGAACTTCTCAAGTGCTTTTCCAGTTTTATCAGGACTATATATTAAATAGATTATATTTTCTCTAATGAGGTTTGGAAGCAAGTCATCTGTAAGCAGCTGCTGAGGGTGAGACTGAAGTGATCAACATTAATGACATAAAGCTCAATGAGTTACCTACCTGAGTCCCAGCCAGGTGTGGCCACCCAGGGCCTCTAGTAGAAAATGTTTCCAGCAATCAGCAGCTGATACAGGGCAATGGAGATGGATTATAAGGGAGGGTTGAAAAGGTCTGTGGGAGAGTCAAGCTGCCTACTCTCTAAGATAGATACACATTCCCCAAAGAGTGGATGTGCAGTGAGAGGAAAGCCACAAGAAAAGCAGACTGCCACAAGACTACAGATAAGACTGGAAATACCTGAGGAAAAAGATAATGAAAATCACCTACCTGGGTACTAGTGTAGTGCAGCCAATGGGGTTTTCTGGTAGGAGGTGCTTTTGGATACTGGTGGCTGAATCAAAGGAATGGGAATGTGCTAGAAAGAAAGCTAAGAAGGTCCCCAGAAAGGAGATTCTGCACAGAGAGCCAGTGGAGTTCCTGTAGGAGGAGCTAAGGTGGGAGGAGTAAGGAGAGGAAGAGGAAAAGGAAGAAGAGGAGCTAGTGAGGAAGAGATGTAGGAGCCATGGAGAGATGGAGAGCAGCAGAGGGTAACAACTTTTATTTAGGTTAGCTAATTGGGAAACAACTCTCTTTGTATGGGCATATTATTATTGATCACTACCAAATATATAAGTCTTTGGATAATTTAAGCATTAGAGT
The DNA here is from genome assembly GCA_030674055.1 of Rhabdomys pumilio. Classification (NCBI taxonomy): domain Eukaryota; kingdom Metazoa; phylum Chordata; class Mammalia; order Rodentia; family Muridae; genus Rhabdomys; species Rhabdomys pumilio. The sequence goes on along the minus strand of JANHMN010000005.1, from coordinate 58,065,561 downwards.
CCCATTTTCTTACTGGGCCCACATGGATGGTAGAATGATCTGGGCAATGCCCAGCCATGAGGAGACAGTGTGGAAGATTGGCAGAGCCATCTCCCATGCTGGTGTCTCCTGAGTTGCAGAGCTGGTGTTTCTGGCTGGCTGTTTTCATGTTTTTTCTGTGTTTCATGCTGCAGTGCGCATGTGGCCTCTGGCCACAGAACATGGTGGCTAAGTTAGGCAGAGTCACTGCAGTTTAGATAGTCAGCTCTGCACAGAGGCTGTTTTAAATAATTACTTCTACATGTTCCCAGGAAAGGAAGCACTGATATTATTTTTATTCCAAAATTGTAAGATAAAATTAATTCTCAGAAAAATAAAATTATTTGTTCAGCAAAACTTATCCAATAAATATCTATGCTTCTATTGATCTTTTATGCTCCCCATTCCCATGTTACAAACTGCGGTTAGTTCATGAAGGAAAGAGAGTCTAATGCTGTGGTTTCCGTTATCATATCTGACCTAGTAATATAGTATCTAAAATGAGCACAGGTTAAAAAAATTATGAGCTCCAGGAAATTACTACGATCAATTTTAGGAAACGGGATGGCTTTGTACATGGTAGCAGTTGCTTGCTTGCTTGTTTTGTTACATTTTTTTTACACATTACACTTTTGTTTCATATCATAACTTAAGTTATATATAGACTTTAGGATGTTATACTTTCTTCTACACATCTCTACAACCACTAATTTCTTAAACTCACTGAACATAGACTTCTGTCCATGGAGACAACTGCTTAGCTTGTGGTACCTATATGAAGTGCTGTGAACTTATGTGGGGTTCATCTTTGTAGGACTTTTAAGCTTTAAAAATCTGTATGACAGAAATAAAATGCATTTATAATCACTATATCTGAGCAAAAATCTGAAATGGTATTTAAAGAAAAGTTTTTTTCTTTAACCAAATTGGTATGAAGAAAACTCAGTATAAAATGATGTCTACCCATAAAATTCCAAATATCCACTCCTTTCCATTGAGAAAGTTCCATTCTTTTTATATTGGATATTTTCTTTATTTACATTTCAAATGTTATCCCCTTTCCAGGTGTCCCCTCTGGAAACCCCCTATCCCATCCCCAACCTCTGCCTCTATGAGGATGTTTGCCCCCCATCCACCCACTCACACCCACATTGGCATTGACCTACACTGGGGCATCGAGCCCTCACAGGACCAAGGATGCAGGGCAGAAAAGATTGCCTGTGTGTGTGGGCATGGATCTCTGTTGCATTGAGTTGTAATTCCCGCATGTCTTCTGTCTGGGGTGGGAAGCTCAGAGAGGCGGTCCTCCACAGAGAAGCAGAAGCACATGTGGGAAGTTTAACTGGTCAGTTTCATGAAGACTTAGCCTTTTTACTAAGGGGAACTTGGACAAGTGCTGTAATTCTTTACCAGTACAAAAAACAACCAACCAGCTGTCAACAGAGCGAGAGTACAAAGCTTACACTGTTCAACTGGATTTGTCCTAATTTGCTTCACTGAAAACGTATAACATTTGATATTCTGTCATAATTTTACATCTTACTTTACTAACTGTGACATTACTGGCTATTTATTTCTTTGTGGCAATGTCTACCACTTGTTCCCTTGCAGTTACTAGAAAGAACATTTATATTCTGATTTCTTTAGATTGAACACAACTATTACTTACATATAAGGAATTTTTCATTTTTATTTTTCTATCAACTAAAAGAATACTTAGAAAGGTGTCCCAGTTATTTGTTAAACACACACACCACAAAGCACTAAAAAATGTTCCAAGTTATGGCCTACACAATATATTAATTTATTTAAATAATAATGTCAGGGATTAGTGCCTACCCATGGGATGGATACCAATTTAAGCTGGTCACTGTCTCACTTCCCTTCAGTTTCTGCTTCATTTTTGTTTCTGTGTTTCTTTTAGATAGGAACAATTTACATCACACAAATTCTAATAAAAAAATCTCAAAGTACATTTAAACAACCGTTTCCTCCACAATTCATTAAGAAACTCTTTTTACTTCATGTGCATCATAGGAGTTTTACAATTCAGTGCAATCGTCTACTTGAGACTACTTATCATGATAGGAGCAAAAATATAGACATGGGTTTTTTTTTGGGGGGGGAAGATGGCCCACATGCTGGTCATCTGTTGTGTTGAGTTGTTGTTCCTGCTTCTCTTCTGTCTGCGGCGGGCACCTCAGAGAGGCGGCCCTCCGCAGAGAAGCAGAAGGGCACACATGGCACCAGCCTGGCACTGGGCTGGGCTAGGCAGGCGAAGCCCCAGGGTGCCCCAGGGCAGGGAGTGAACTCAGTCTGAGGTTCTGTGAGTGGCAAGGGTTCTTGAGTGAACCTGGAGGTCGGTGTCTCCATTTAGGGCTCTCAGGCACAGACAAACAGAGACTGTTGGCGCACAGGCCTTGCACTGTGGTCAAAGGCCGGCCTACACACCAAGAGAAACAAGGGGGGGCGACGGGGGCGGGAGCTCTGGGCTGCACCCCACGGAAAGAGATTCTTTGGTTACTGCCTTGGCTGAATATCAGTTCCCGTGGCTGGAATGCAGAAAAGTCCTCCGCAATGGCAGTACGATGGTAGGTCCCAATGACACAAGGAAGTTATGGGTTCCAAGAGCTTTACTGACATGTCAGATGATAGATGGTCTAGATACACCTCCACTTAGGTCAGGGTGGGCTTGACTTAAATAGGGAGTGGGAGGAGGGTCATTTAATTAGCTATGCCTCTGGCATTTAGATATCTCATTAATATAAAAAAACTCTTGAGACTGAGGCCTGTAATCACACCCTCTACCTGTGTTGTGTGATACCTCTTTGGAAGGGACTGCATTGCCCTATGCATGACTGCAAGGCACAGGTCAATGAAGATCTTGGCTACATGTCAGGAGCCTGGGTTCTCAGGGCATGGCCTAACACCTGCTGTTGTCCAAACAGGGTTGGGGTTCAAGGCCTGTGCTCAGCCAAGAACCAAGCTATCCTTTCACAGCCCCACACAAGGACTGCTCCTCCTACTTATGTCCAACAAGGCCATCATCTGACACACATGCGGCCTAAGCCATGGGTCCATGGGTACTCTTTGTGGAGCTCTGGGGGATCTGACCAGTTGACATTGTTGCTCCCTACATGGGGCTGCAAATCCCCTCAGCTCCTTCAGTCCTTTCTTTAACTCCTCTATTAAGGTCCCTGTGCTCAGTCCAATAGTTGGCTATGAGCATCCACCTCTGTATTTGTCAGACTCTGGCAGAGCATCTCAGGAGACAGCCTTATCAGGCTCCCAACAGCAACTAACTACTTCTTGGCATCTACAGTAGTTTAGTGACTGTATATGGAATAGATTCCCCAGGTGGGGCAGTCTCTGAATGGCCTTTCCCCCAGTGTCTGCTTCATACTTCATCTCCATATTTCCTCCTGTGAGTATTTTGTTTTCCCATCTAAGAAGCACTGAAGCATACACACTTTGGTCTTCCTTCTTATGTGTCATATGTTCTGTAAATTATATCTTAGTTATCCCAAACTTTTGGCCTAATATCCACTTATAAGTGAGTGCATACCATGTGTGTTCTTTTGTGATTGGGTTAGCTCACTCAGGATGGTATTTTCAAGTTCATTCATTTGCCTATGAATTTCATGAACTCATTGTTTTTAATAGCTGAATAGTACTCCGTTGTGCAAAGGTGCCACATTTTCTGCATCCATTCCTCCTGTTGAGAGATATCTAGGTTATTTCCAGCCTCTGGTTATTATAAATAAGGCTGCTATAAACATAGTGGAGCATGTGTCCTTATTACATATTAGAGCATCTTCTGAGTATATTTCCCAGATATGTATAGCTGGGTTCTCAGGTAATACTAAGTTTAATTTTCTGAGGAACAGCCAGACTGATTTCCAGAGTGGTTGTACCAGCTTGCAATCCCACCAGCAATAGAGGAGTGTTCCTCTTTGTCCACATCCTTGACAGCATCTGATGTCACCTGAGTTTTTTATTTTAACCATTCTGACTGGTGTGAGGTGGAATCTCAGGGTAGTTTTGATTTTCATTTCCCTGATGACTAAGGATGTTAAACATTTCTTTAGGTGCTTCTAGTCCATTCATGATTTCTCTATTGAGAATTCTCTGTTTAGCTCTATTCCTCATTTTTAAATAAGGTTATGTGGTTCTCTGGAGTCTAGCTTCTTAAGTTTTTTATATATATTGGATATTAGACCTCTATCAGTTGTAAGATTGGTAAAGATCTTTTCCCAATCTTTTAGTTGCTGTTTTGTCCTATTGAAAATCCCTTTGCCTTACAGAAGCTTTGCAATTTTATGAGGTCCCATTTATCAATTCTTGATCTTAGCACATAAGCCTCTGGTGTTCTGTTCAGGAAATTTTCCCCTGTGCCCATGTGTTTGAGGCTGTTCCCCACTTTCTCTTCTATTAGTTTTATCTGGTTTTATGTGGAGGTCCTTTATTCATTTGGATTTGACTTTTGTACAGGGAGATAATAATAGTAACAACAATTAGACACAAAATGCTTTATTTACCTATTAATGTAAGTTAAATAATTAGAGGAGATGAAATATTAAAATATGGTAAATTGCCTGCAAATATCTTGAACCAAAACTAGTGAAAGTAGGAAGGAAGCTGGTTGAGAAGTGAGTAAGCAGGATATGGGGGAGGGACCAAGTGAAGGCAGTGAGAGTTAGAAATGATATTAATATAAGAACAAATCAATTCATGGAGAAATTATTTTTTAAAAACTGATTCAGCACAGTCATAGAAAGCAATAGAATTTGTTAGTTTTAATTTTATTCTTTTAACTGAAATACAAGTACATGACTTCCTCTTCCCTTTTTAACATCCAGTCTCTCTCATTTCCCTTCTTTCAAATCACTCACATTTCACACACACACTCTCTCAAGTTCATAGCCTTCTATTGATTACTCATATATTAATATTCATGTGTGTTTATGCACAATTATATGTAACTACAAACTGTTAAGTCAATTTTATTAGTGACATGTATATGATTTTCTAGACTTATATTATTGCTTTAGACAAGCAAGAATGGGCTTCATTTATGGAATTAGCTAAGACTACTTATTCCAAGTATTCATTAGTTCCCTAAAGTTTTATTCCCCCTAGGGTTGAAACTCGGCAAAAATTTTCCTGTCCATGTTAACATGTTTATTGATAACATTTTTCTGGTTTAGTTTTGCAACCATTTCTAGGAGAGACAGTTTCATAGCAGACTTGATGTTAAAGTGGAAAAAGATATGATATACATAGGAGATTCCAAAAATCCCACAAGGAAACATGTAGAAACAATTAACAATTTCAGCACAGTGTCAGGATACAAAATGAACACAAAGTATCAGCCTTTCTGTACAACACACACACACACACACACACACACACACACACACCAGTGACAAAAGTTTATGAACACACTCTCATTTACAATAGCATTAAGCACAATAAATACCATGGAAAAACCTTCCAAGGTGATAAAACTTTTATAATGAAACTTCATGTCTCTGGAGAAAGATTGAGAAAAACCAGAAACTGAAATGATACTTCATGTCATGGATCAATATAATTAATTGTACAATGTAATCCTAATCAAAATACCCATTTAGACCAAAGAACTAAAATAGAAGATTTAAACAGGAGTTACTTGTAAGTGCATTTGCTATTTGGCACAAAGGGAGAATATAAAATAGAGAGATGATAACATCTTCATCAAATGTTTCTAAGAAAACTAGAATAATGAAATTAGCATCATACCTATGATCCTGCTCATAAATTATATTCAAGTTGGTCAAAATATCAACTTGAAAATCAAAATGCTAAAACCAATGGAGGAAAACATAGGTAGCCCTATAAGACTTCTGAATTAAGTAATAAATTAAGGCCAACAATTGATAACTGAGGCATCATAAAAGCAAAATTAAACACTTATATAGTTCATAAACAAGTGAAGAACAAACACAAAATGTGAGAGATTATGTGCCAGATACACATCTAAAGGATGATTAATATTTGAATACACTATGAATTGAAAAAAAGTATCAAGGAAACAAACACCCCAATTAAAACAGTGCTCTAGTTATTTAAAGAGTTCTTCATAGACTTTATGTTTTGTTTATTTTGTTTGTTTGTTTTAACTTTAATTGTTTTTACTGAAACAGACTTTTTCTAATTCTCTTATACAATACATCCCACTCACAATACTCCCCCCTCTATTACCTCCAAGTGCTGACCACTCTCAGAGCTGGACTCTCTCTTGGACTCAGGTGTCCACCTCTTCCTTGGACGAAGCTCATTTCTGTCCCTTCCTCTCTTTGTGTGCATACTGAAATGTGCTAGGTTGTTAGGAGACAACTCCGAGCTGAAAGCAGCTATCATCTTTGCAGCCATTTTGGGCCATGTATTTGCAGGTTGATACTTTTCCACTCTGACAAGAGGCTTGTTTTTCTAGCATAATATTTTTGCAAGCAGCCCACAACAGCTGAGCACACTCTGATAATATCTTGTTTTTATCAGACATATCCTGGACTTGCTCTTTAGTGCCCCCAGCTGCAAGGCACTTGTGGTTAAGTGTCTCCAGCTGCACTCCCCTGCTTGTGCTTATATGCCCATAATTTCCCTTCAATAAACGAGACTTGATCAGAAAACTGTCTTGTCTCCATTCTTTGTGTCTCTTGCCCCTCCTTGTAGACCCTGTTGACTGACCTGTAGGCTGGGTCACTAGGTGCCTACTATGGGCTGTCAGGCTCTTTGAACTTCATAATTCCCTTATACCACTATTTACTAAAGGTTCTTTATTTACTTCTATACTGAGTTTCAGCAGCAAACTCCAGGATGGCCAGACATGGCTATTTTTGAGTCCACATGTAGTCACTTATTAGTGTCATAAGTATGTTGAGGATATGATAAGGGGTGCAGATTCTGCAGAGAGGAAATAGAAAAAGTTGTGAATGGCTCCCTGTAAGGTAGAGTGGCTGAGTAGGTAATGTGAAGTGACTCTCTGTACACAGATCAACATATGGCCTTTTAGACTCTACAGTAATGTCTTAACTCCTGTTGCCTCTCCCAGAGAGAGACCTGGAAATGTCAACTTGTGTACTGGCAATTGTCTGTATCTGAGGTCTGTATGAACAGTATTTTAAATGTATTTTAATGAGGTTTTCCAACTAGCAAACTTTAAAGCAACTACTAAATAGAAGTCTGTGTGGTCCTGTAGGCATTTAAATTTTATCATGGGTAAATATTTAAAGCTAACTTTCATTGATATAAATTTCATGACCCTTATAGTCAATTTATGTCAGATTTTAGTCAATATATGTCAAAATACTAAATATTGAAGAATGGATATTCATTGTTAAAATATATGTAGTTGTTTTCTGATAATGTTATACTATAAAATAAGTTATATTACCTTGAGACTATAGTTATCAAGATTGTAAAAGCCAGAGATTGTGGATTATCCCAAGGAAACAGTTTCTTCCAGACACAAACAAATTCATTCATATATGAATTCAAATGAATTATGACAGTACATATAAAACCTGCACAGGCTCAAACCAGACAAAATCTCACCCCTGAGAAGGGGAAATGAACATAAAGTGTTACTGCTAATGAAACAGTTATTTAAAATTGATCCCTGTTGGGAAAAGGAAAATCAGGCTTCCACAATGGAGCATCACACCAAGGCAAGCTCCATGTCCAGAAGTACCAGGAGTAGTTGGCACAAAAAACAAACAACAACAACAACAACAACAACAAAAACAATAATAATAATATAGACTCAATGTTTTTCTGGGCGATTTTTTTGTTTTGTTTTTGACACAGTTTTTTCTTATTGGTTTTCTTTTAAGTTTTTATTTTTCATTTTGTCTCCTTTTTAAGAGAGAGAAAAGAGAGAGAGAGAGAGAGAGAGAGAGAGAGAGAGAGAGAGAGAGAGAGAAAGAGAGAATAGTTTGAAGTTGGGTAGTAGGTAAGCATGGGATAGATTTGGGAGGAGTTAGAGGAGAGGAAAGAATATGATAAAATTATATAGTATAAAAATTTAAATTAATTTTTTGAAAAAAGTATTTCTGACATAAGCACCTAGTCCATATGATTGAAAGTATGACTTTAATTCAATATAAAAACACTAAAGAAATAGCATAAAAAGGGGATAATAATTTTATACACATAAATATTAGATTGATGTATATATTGTTGTAGTGTTGCCATGAATAAAAGTAACATGACTCTCCATTTGAATGGAAGTTGAAAAGTTTAGGCATTAATGATAGTGATATATTTATTATTAGAATGCATATTTTAATGTAATTTACTCAATATGTTTTATATAGAAGTGTTGACTAGATTTCCACTAGATATATACATATTAATTAGGAGAAAGTTGAAATGTGTAAAAAAATGATACAATAAATTATATTCTTATCTTCACTTAACTTTCAGACAATATGTTGAGGAACCTGAACAAATGAATACCAGTTCTGAGGATCACTACCATTCTCGCAACCATGCAGATTATACTCTCTGTAAAATGGAAAGCTATTTGAAAGAGAAGAAACTGTGTGATGTGCTACTTATTGCTGGGCCTCTTAAAATCCCAGCTCACCGGTAAATACTCTTATATATCCACAGGGTACAAGTATGAATGAAGAAAAATTGATAAACTGATTATAAATTGTGCCACTGGGAAATCATTTTCTACTTTGAAATATTCAAACATTAATATTTTCTTGTCCGATACTTAGTAGACACAAAATTGGCAATATTGACAATAATAACAAAATAACACAAACCCTAAAATGGCTAGCTCAGTTGTCCTTTCTAACATCAGTGCAATTTAATAAATTGTGATTTTTTATGTTTATCTTAAGACAGGGGCTTACTATGTAACCCAGTCTGGTCTGGAACTTGTTATATATACTAGGCTTACCTGGAACTCACAGAATCTGCCTGGATCATCCTCCCATGCCCTGGCATTAAAGGCATTTGGAAACATGCCTGGCAATTTTAAACTTTTATGGAGAAAGTATGCTGATAAGTTTTAAAAACATATTGAAAGCTCTGCATGACAATTTGTGATACTGTTGACTAATAATAAGTATTGATTCAACCTTCCTATTTCTAGATTGGTTCTCAGTGCTGTGTCTGATTATTTTGCTGCAATGTTTACTAATGATGTGCTTGAAGCCAGACAAGAAGAGGTCAAAATGGAAGGAGTAGATCCAAATGCACTTAATTCATTAGTGCAGTATGCTTATACAGGTAAGCTCTCAATGTGTATTAACTAATATTAACTCTACATTATATAGCATGTGTTTCAATGTGTATTAAATAACCTTAATGCTACAAGAATAGAAAATATATGATATAGCAGTTAAGTCACTTTCTAAAAGCATTAAAATAAAAAATACAAAATGAAAGATTAATCACCATAATATAAACTATAAAGAGTATGCTGTTCAATATTAGTACCATGAAAGGTGAGAGCTATTCTAACATAAAAATACAAGAATGTGTCTTGTATGGGTTAGCAGTATTAAGTTATTAGTTTTTATTATTTTTAATTATGTATAGTTTTTTGACAGGATGTGTATCTGAGTGGAAGTGCACCCAAAGGCCAAAAGAGATTACTGGATACTGGAGCTGGAGTTACAGCCAGTTGTAAACTGTTGGACATGGCTAATTCATCAAAACAGAACAGCTGTAAAAACAAACATAGCATCTACCTGACTACAATTAAGTAAAGCTAGAAATCAATAAAAGAATAACAGAAACTATACTAATACATAGACATTTCATATCACAAATTTAATGATTATTGTATAATCACAGATAATCAGGATGGAAATTAAAATATTCCTATATTCAAAGGAAAATGGAAACAGAATATGAGAAACAGTAAGAGAAAATGGAGCAGTTCAAAGAACAAATTTTCACTATATATGTCTACATTAAAAAGTCAAAGAGATCTTAAATAAGCAATTTAATGTACATTATTGATATCACAATTCACTTTCAAGTTTAGTGATCAGAAAACAATAATTAAGATCAGGAAACACATTAACCAAAAAGATAAGACTAATATGCTACAAAGGATTAATAAAATAAAGAGTTGGGTGTTTAGAAACTAAACAAGTTCAATAAAGATAGAGAGGAAACATAACAGTAGATACAAATCAAATTCAGAGTCATTAGAGTATATTTTAAAACATATATTTCAATAAGTTGGAAAATCTAATGAAAATAGGTAAATCTAAACACATAAGAATTACCAAAATTACCCCAAGATAATGTGAAAAAAAGCAAAACTTTGATCAGTCTTAAACAAGTATTGACATTGATAAAAGTTAAAGCACCAAAAATACAATTTAAATGCCCCAAACCCTACTACATTCACTGTTGAATGTTACCAGAAATTTAAAGAAATAGTAGTAACAAAGCTTCTTGTATGATTCTATACAATATAAAGAAAAGAAATTCTACTAAACTCACTTTATGAAGAGTGTTGTGCAAATAAATACTGAAACGGAATATACACAAAATAAAAATCATAAGCCAAACTTCATGATGAACATGAATGCAAAAAGTTTCAATAAAACTTCAAGTTCAGCAACACATATAAATGGCCAATTCCCATGAACAAGTTGGAACAAGAAAAGTAAGCATATGAGAATACAAATATGTATACACAACTGATATATCAGCATTACTTTTAATTATAAAGAATGAAAAATGAATATTTATAACTTGTTGAAAATATAGTAGATTATTTACATATATATGTAGTATCTATTAACAGCCTGTAAATAAATATATTTATATATATATATATAATATATATATATAAAACAATGTTCATAGCTTCTGAAACTTGGCTAAAATGACAAAACATAAGGATATATTTTATTTAGAAATATTTACAATAAGGTATCAATTATGCTTGTTAAAGCATGATGGATAGAGCAATATAAATATGTGATATATATATAAATATATATAAATATATAAATATATATATATAAGTATATAAATATATATATATATATATATATTTACAGGCTGTTAATAGGTAATGAAGGATGCACTAATAGATGTCCCAATAGCAATGAATTTTTAAATATCACACTAGTTGAGAGAAGTCTACTATAAAAGACAATTTTTCATATGGTTCTATAGGTGTAAGAATTCAGGGAAATGGCAATTTAAACTTATAAAATATGCTTATAACTCTTGTTTTATCATATACTATCAGTTATCTCCCTTTAAATCCCAATTAAAGAAATAACACAAGCAAATGTCCATATGTATTTCATATATCTACTATATTATAGTTTGAAATAAATTGAGCAAATATCAGTGCATATTACTCTTTTATTTATGCCTGTGGATACCATATAAGAATTGTTAGAATGAAAAAAAAAAACTTTTTAAGAATAGTACTATCTATGTAAAACCAATAGAAACAATGTTCATAGCTTCTGAAACTTGGCTAAAATGACAAAACATAAGGATATATTTTATTTAGAAATGTTTACAATAAGGTATCAATTATGCTTGTTAAAACATGATGGATAGAGCATTATAAATATGTGATTTAAATTGCTTGTGATAGCTTTGTAAGTGCCAAATGCCAAAATGTCAATGCAAATGAGCAGTTTTCATTTGTGAAATCTTTGCAATGTTTTCTTTATTTTGAGACAGTGTCAAAGGTAATTCTGCGCATAAACTTGGGCTAAGGTAAACTTATCATATAATAAATATACAAACAAAAATAGATGAAAATGTGTGTATGTCTTGTTTATCAAGATCTATGCCCCTACAAAAATGGTCACCATACCATATAACCAATTTTATCTTTAGAAAATATGACATTGCATTTTTAACTCATAATGTGAGGTCTCCCAGCTTCATTTATATATGATTAACAATTTAAAATTGTATGAATTAAAAATGTTCTTATGTTTTTATATATTAAATATGAAATGATTATATAAAAATGAAATTATGCTTTAAGTCAATAAAAAATTACTCAGTAACCATTCGTTACAATATTCATTATTGATTTGTTACAATAATTTTGTATATTCTTCTCTGATGGCTTTTCCTCATTTGCATGTACACAAGACCTCTTTTGTATCTCTCAGTCTTAAACCATATTCTTAGTGAAGCTACTAAAGATTAAAAGGCATAGATGCCATATAAAAATCAACAAAAATATCACGTAACTTATATGTGCTCTATTTTATGTGATATGTATTCATTCTTTACTAATTCAAACCATTTAGGTATGCTGCAACTGAGAGAAGACACCATTGAAAATTTGCTGTCTGCAGCCTGTCTCTTACAGCTGACTCAGGTCATTGATGTCTGCTGCAATTTTCTCATAAAGCAGCTTCATCCTTCTAACTGCCTAGGGATTCGTTCATTTGGAGATGCCCAGGGCTGTATGGAGCTTCAGAATGTGGCACATAAGTACACCATGGTAAAATCATTTGTTTAAAATTAATTTATTGTAATAATATATACTTTCTCTGATGAAACTGAAAGCCTATATAAACTTATGTAGTTTTCAGATAAGCTGTACATAATATATATGAGAAAAACTTTTTTTAGATTTATTTATTTTATGTATATGAGTACACTGTAGCTGTATTCAGACAGCACCAGTGGAGGGCATCAGATTCCATTACAGATGGTTATGAGCCATCATGTGGTTGCTGGGAATTGAACTCAGGACCTCTAGAAGAGCAGTCAGTGTTCTTAACCTCTGAGCCATCTCTCTAGACCTAGAAAAACTTTTATTTAGTTGAACAATACTCAATCACATTTTTCATTTCAGAACTAAAAAAATGTTTTAAGTCTTTAAATTTCATAAAATTAAAATATTGCTTATGATTAAATTGAATAGCTCTGTATTTCTAATTGAATCTACAGAACTAAAAACATCACCTCTCTGACTTGTTGCAGAATTATCAATTTACTTTGTAACATTGTACAAATTAGGATTTCTATTAAAAGTAAACATTACTCAGTTTGAAAAAGTGGTAGGACTGTTGATACAGTTTAGATTGTAGGGTGTTTGCCTGGATGCGCAGCACCTTGTGTTCAATTTACAGGTATTTCATAAAATGATCATGAAGAGTAATATCTGCATTCTAGCCTGCATTCTAGAGGCAGGAGGACCAGGAGTTCTTTGTCATCCTCTACTCACTAAGAATAGTCTGAGACCAGCCTGGGATACTTTAGATTCTGTCTAGGGAAAGAAAAGGAGATGAAAGGAGAGATAAAAATAGCAACAGGTCATCACGATTAGTAACAAAAATGATTTTATTGAATTGGCTTTCTATCTTAGAAAAACTTTGTTAGTTTGGTTAAAAACAATATTTCAGTTTATTTATTGAACTTTCTAAATCTCTCTTAATTCTACCAAGTTATAATGAATCAATTGAATATGTCAGTAGATCGTAATTATTTAGAATTTCTACAGAGCAAAACCATGTTTATTTAATTAGATAACAATGAGGTGAAATATAGAATAAAGAGGATCAAGGAAAAATGAACATTGGGCATAATGTATAAATCTTTACTGTGGTTACTAATGCTTCCCTGATACAATGAAAATGAGCTATTTAACCTCTAAAGCAGTAAATTACAAAAGAGATGAATCTCTTTAAAACTTCATCTAAAAATGAATAATTTGAACAAATGAAATTGCTCCAGTTATTTGAAATTTGTAAAAGAGACAATTGTATACTAGAGAAAAATAACTAAATGTAGAATTATTCACTATAAGTAATACATTTTAGAACATTTTTCCTAAATATTAGAATATAAAATTTGAGATCTCTAAATTTTTTTGCGTGTCAATTTTTTTTCTTCATTTATCCCCTTGGCCCACCAGCTCATTGCCCAGAATTCAAAGTTTCAAATACAATCTTAAAACAATACCAATGTGTGGAGAATCACATTATCACAGATTGACATTTTACAATGTGTTATTTAGTCATGCTATTTATATTCCTGTGTCCTGAATACAGTTGCCATATAATCTAAAAGAACAGCAGTTATGTAGGTCAAAGGTTAATCTTACCATAAAAGCCAAACATGAAAACTTCCTGTTAAATTGCTTAAATTCTTGAACTAAGTATTAACAGTTTCCTGTCTGGTATCTTACTCTTGCAGACAAAATACATTCTGATAAACAACTTGAATTATTTTTGCTGCTCAAAATGAACGTGTCTTCCTTTTTGCATTGTGCTATTCAAACTGAGTGTCAAAGCAGGATGTCCATAAAAATGCAGTAGTGCTTTGTCCCCTAATGCTCATTCTAATAATATTAGCATCTATCCTGAATACAATAAAATTAAAAAAAAATGCTTCTTACAGTATTTTTACAATTGTGTCAATACGATTAGAACACAAATAATTACTTTCTTTGAATTTTGATAGACAATGTAGGTATTCAATAATGGTGGATATGCAATATTATGAAAATATCTATTACATTCTATGAGATTGCAGCTTTTGCTGGACCTCACAGCCATAGTTAATAGCACACTTTGAGGACACTTAAGATTTAATACTGCTGTCCTACTATGTACTCAAACTGTTCATTTAGCCTAATTTTAATAGACCAGTGTAACAAAAAACCTTACTTCCTTTGGATTTTCCAAGCAATCAACTTTTACAACGTAAGATAATATATACTTCAAAACTGAGGTTCTATACTGTTCTATGCATCTGATTCAGGCTACCCCGTTACATTACTTACTGAGAGTAGAAAAAACAGAAGCTGAAAATAACTTTCTCCATCCTAACATTGAGGTTGAAAGGAAACGTTGATATACAATGATGTTTGTTGCTTCTGTCAATTGGGACCAGTTGGAGTCAGTGACTTAATATTTTATAAAACTCTGTTAAAGATTTATATAAATTATCCCATCCCTTCACCATGTAATATTTCCTATGATGTTCAATAAATAAAAAGCAAAGTTGTTTGTCATCGGCAGACAGAGAGTCTCATGGAGACAAGCACAAAGGAACAGATGCAGATACCTCTTCAGGCACGGATTCGGATTCATACGACATAAATAGGACAGAACACAAAGAGATCATGAAATAGAGAATTCAAATCCATTCTTGCTCTTGAGTAAATGAGTCCAAGGGGAACTCCAAAGGGAAGAGCTTTTATTTTGTTTTCCTTAATATCACATCAATGTATTCTGGTGACTCAAAAGTTAATCACTAATGCATTATAATGCACGGAATTTATAGCTGAGTTGGTAGAATAAGGAAAGCAGCTTTACCTATACTGATTTGTGTGGTTTTCATTCACAATCTTTCTCAGATAAACACATAAAGTTGACACATAAAAGTCTCTATCTCTGTCATAAAAGTACTCAGAATACAATAAAAAGTACTTTTAGTGTATAAAAGTTATTAGAAATTAGGTATGTATCTTTAATGATTAACAAAAATATAAAAAAAATTTGGGTAAATTGCATAATGAAAAGCATATTACGTTCAAAATAAGTTCAAATTAAAACTATTTAAGACATTTACTCTCTACAGTACTAAATTTCATAGTGACATGCACCAATTTTTTAACATAACACATATACTTTTATTTACATGAATGTATATTGCTCATCAATTTTCAATATTACTATGAGGCAACAACTCTGAAGTAATAGCAATGAAAATTATTACTGTAATTTTCAGTAGAAGCATTTTAAATAAACTTCTCTATGATGCACTTTTGCATTGATTAGGTTTTACACGCTGAAATTCTCCATCTCACTTTTCCCATTTTTATTTGAAGAATACACTTTTGGAATTAACATACAATAACTGTGACAGTGATACTTTAAAATTTTTATAGTGTTTTAATTATTTCTTAACATTATTACAATTACTTTATCAATTAGAAAAGACAGCTGCACAATTGAGCAAAATGTAGTAAGCATGATTTCAGATTATGTTTACTATAGCCTGAATTATAAACATTATGATTAATGTTTAAGTTCAGAAATTCCAGCCTATTATATAGGAAATCAGAAATGTGTATTGCAAGTTTTTCATTAGAGTAAGTCTGTCCCCTCACAAAATCCCATAATGATCACTTAACACTTGTGTAATTATTATGTGAGGCAGCATTGCAATGGTTTGCTATAAATGGGAGGAACGTTAGCTAGAATGGTCTGCAGCATTAAGAACATCATTTATGTCCCAACTGATTGACTTCACAAAAGGATTTATTGTCTAAATAGGCACAGTAGTTTGGAAATTTGTGGCATCGGCATTGCATTATGGAATTACCAGCATTGATTTTTCATTTATAGAAAAATTTGCTACTTAGACTCCTTTTATTAATGAATAAACTAGGAGTTAGAAGTGAAGTAAACATTTGATATATACAAAGCTCCCAATTACTTAGAATCTGTCTTAAGATGTCCCCAGGGAAAGAAATGTAACTGCTTAATTATGTTTGAAGAGTACAATAGTTTATTGCACTTAAAACTTGGAATATTCAACTTTAAAAATACTTGAAATAACCTGTTTTCAAAAATATGTTTCAGAACTAGATAGTATGCTGCTAATGTTTTGATGAAAAATTGAGACATGGTTGCTTATACTTTGATAGCAGATGAAATATATGACAATTTTAAATGGAAACTTGACATAAGATACATTAAATATGTGTTCTGATCTTTGTGGAAGTTAACAAAATACAATGCTTTTGTATTCTTATTTCATTAAGCAGCTTCTCAACTACTGTATCAGAAGATGTTTTTTCTGTTTAGGAACACTTCATTGATGTAGTAAAGAACCAAGAATTCCTGCTGCTTCCAGCTAATGAAATATCAAAACTTCTATGTAGTGATGACATCAATGTGCCTGATGAAGAAACAATTTTCCATGCCCTTATGCATTGGGTAGGTCATGATGCCCAGGCTAGACAACGAGATCTGTCGAAGCTGCTTCCTTATATCAGACTGCCATTACTCTCGCCACAGGTATGATACTTTATCAAAATAATGGAAATTAGATTTCTAAATTACTAGTCGTCAGCAAACCAATAATTATTTGCCTTTTTTCCCCAAAGAATATATAATAAAGGTGTCTATAGAATTCACTTCATAGAAAGCCATTCTTCAATTAAGGGTATTAATAATGGAGAAAAAGAAATGCAGCTTAAAAGAATAACCTACAGATGATCCCCAACATTGTAATATCCATTAGTTTCAGTTTTCTTTCTTGCCAAATAGCATTATAACAGGCAAAGAAAATGACTAGGGCACCTATTCTGTTTCCACTCACCTTCTAAGCAAAGTGGTAATAATCAACATAGCAGCTTTGTGTAAGGGGCTTTAGGAGAAGTCAGATCCTGGATAATACCTACAAACATGGGCAATTATCTCCTGTAATTGAAAGCAAGCTCCTGTCCTTTCAGATGCACTCATTATAATGGGATTCTCATTGTGAATACTGAACTAAAGGATTATAGCAAAGATTATTCTAAAAATAAATGTCCTTAAGGAAGATTGAAGATTAGTTCATTGGTTGTTAAATTGCAACATTTGCATTAACTTTATTTTATCTCTGTTGGAAACTGATCAGTAATAAATATATGTATAATACAGAAGAAAATAATGCAAATATGGATTTTATATTTATTGAATCTAGATAAACTATTCAAAATAATTTACTTTGGGAAAAAAGATGTCTTGTAACATTAATGCAAAATTAACACATTTTATAAAAATTTCCCCCAATTAAATAATATTATTGAAACAAATGCTAATAGACTCAAAATTCCTTTTAACCTTTATCTTTTACTTACTTATATGTGTGTCCATATAAATGTTATTATAAAGTCAAGCAATAGGCCAATTTTTTTCTAAAGTTTTTATTACTCTATTCTAATGGAGTGAAAAATACTTGCCTGACATTATTTTGTATTTTTTAAATTTGCATACAAAAACAAGGTTCTCCTTATCACATTTCATGTGCATCTACTATAGATTGTTGATAGTTTACTGATATCTATCAAGTCCTCCTTCTGTATTTCTTTTATTCCCAACAAATATAAATGACACGAAAGTAGATGGGACACACACACATATGGACACATGCATATAATTATATACTAGATTCTGTATATAAGTGGGAATGGTGATTGATATTTGTCTTTAGAGCTAGCTCCTTTGGCTGAGAATGGTCTCAAATTCCCTCCATTGTCTGGCAAATGGTATTATCTAGTACGTCTTTATGGCTTAGTGAAATACAATTTTCTTATATCCAAGTCATCTGTGAATGGGCATCCAGGTTTATCGCATATGAAGGAGTTTGTGAATAGTGTGGCAGTAATCATTGGTAAGCAGATAACTGTCTACATAGAATGTTAAGTTAGATTTCTTTGGACATATTCCTAGGATGGTGTAGCTCGATTATATAGTAGTTCTTATTCTAGATTTTTGAAGAAAATTCATACTAATTTTTTTTTTACCAGTTTACTTTTTCAATAGCAGTGTGCTAGGGTTTCTTTTGACATCTCTCAAATATGTTATTTTTTTAAGTTTTTTAAATTTTGAATTTTAAATTTTTTAAAAAATTTTTCTTACAGGTATATATTGATGATGTCGATTCGGATGGGAGTGAGATGGAATGGCAGTGTGGTCTTATGTAGTGTTCCCCTGATGGCTAAGAATACTGAAAATTTTTTTCATATGTTCATTGGCCATTTGTGTTCTTTTAGTTTGAGAATTTTCTGTTTAATTCATTTGTCCTTTTATTGGTTTGATAAATTGTGTATTTGGTATTTTAAGTTCTGAGGTTTCTGTGGATGCTAGACATTAACTGTTGTTAAATGTGTAGTTGGCAAAGAATTATCTTCTATTATGTAGAGATGTCTGTTGCACTTGTTTTCTGTAAAGATTTTTATTTTATGTAATCTTCAATTAATATTGCTGTTTATTGAGTCTTTGGAGTTTCTTTTTCAGATTTCTCCCTCTTTTTCTCAGTTTCAGCTGTTCTGTTTATGTCCTCAATCCATTTAGAATTGATTGGTGTAGGGTAAGAGGTAGAAATTAAACTCATTCTTATGCACATTAATATCTGATTCCTATCACTTCATTTGCTGAGGACAAAAATTTTTGCTACTTAAAGTTTTATCAAAAATTATGCTGTAGGGGTATAGTTTATA
Organism: Rhabdomys pumilio; assembly: GCA_030674055.1. Classification (NCBI taxonomy): domain Eukaryota; kingdom Metazoa; phylum Chordata; class Mammalia; order Rodentia; family Muridae; genus Rhabdomys; species Rhabdomys pumilio. The sequence continues at coordinate 58,046,315 of JANHMN010000005.1, read as the reverse complement.
CTCAGTACTCTAAGCTGTCCCATTCGAATCTCTCTCTCTCTCTCTCTCTCTCTCTCTCTCTCTCTCTCTCTCTCTCTCTCTCTCTCAATGGTATATTTGTATTCACTTTTGTACAAGAATCATGCTTATTATTAAATGGCATTATACTACTGTTTGAAACTAAATAATATGATGCCTTAGCATTCTTCTTGCTTAAGATTTTGCTGGCTATTTGTGGTATTTTGTGTTTCCATATGAGTTTTTGGATTCTTCACTCTTGCTGTCTTTGACCAATGCTATTGTAATTTTGTTAGTCACATTGAATCTGTACCTTGCTTTCTTTTGTGTAGCCTTTCCTTCTCAGTCCTTTAGAGTTTTCTTGGTAGAACACTTTGGTGATCTTAAATAGGTTTATGCTTGAGTAGTTTACTTTTCAGCTATTATGAATAGAATTTTTCTTGTTTTCCTCAGCATGGTTGCTGTTGGTACTCATAAAGTCTACTAATCTTGACATATCAATTTTGTATAGTGATACTTTTCTAACAATGTTTATCACATCTAAGAGTTTATAGTCAAGTCCCTTATTGCATATATAATTATATCATAAGCACATACAAATAATGGAAATTCTTTTTTCTATATGAATCATGTATTTTCCTTATTGATTTGGCTAATAATTCAAACAGTTCATTGACTAGGAATGGAAAAAGTGGCCATTCTTGTCTTTCTGCTATTGAATTAAATGCTTTTCACTTTCTTATTATTTAATAACTGCCTTAGTAATACAGCAGTTTCTTTCAGAGTCTTCTACCTGTTCCATTGATCTACATATATGTGTGTATGTGTTTGTGCATTCACAACATTTTGTGCTAGTACCATGCTTATTTTGTAATACTATATTAACTTCAATATAATAATTTAATCAAACTATAAATTTTTCTTTTACATTATTTATTAAAGTCTGTTCCATCTAGTAATAATTTTCAGAGATTTTTATCCTGAAGTGATATTGAAGTTCACTAAAGCCTTTTTTATATCTATTAAAATCATTTTGTAGATTCTATATCTGTGTCTATTAATTTAAAGTTTTACATTTGCTGATTTACATTTGCTGTACCTTCCTCATATTCTTAAAATGAAACCCATTTTATCATATTTTATGACAATTTTTACATACTATTCAAATATTTTTGCAAGTATTTTATTGAGATAGGTAGTGTCTATGTTCATTGGGAAAGTTGATTTACAATTTTCAGGTGTTACATTTGCTTGTTTGTATCCTTATATGCTTTTAGGTTTAGGATAGCACTAGCTTCTTTTAGTATGCTTTCTATAGAATTCTATCTCCTTTTGCTTTATTGAATGATCTGAGACATGTTTACATTGTTTCTTCTTTTAAACCCTGGTAGAATTCAGCAGTAAATCTGTCTAGAATTGTCTTTTTCTTGGAATAATCTGATAAGACTTGGCTCTTTTAATTTACTATTATTATACTATAATGAACACTTTTTATATCTCCTGAATTTAATTTTACCTTAAGAATTTATCCCTCATCATAGACTTTCCAGAAATTTTTGAGCATGCATTTTAAAAATATTCTCTAATGATTCTCTGGATTTAATTCTTCTCTGTTCCAATATTTGTTTTTGTTTTTTTATTCATCTGTAATCTTTGTAAATTTGGCCCTTCACTTTGATTGTTTCATTGACTTTATAATGTTCATTTAGTGTCCATTCCATTATATTCAGCAATGATTTTTGTTATTTGTTTATGTCTCTTGACTTTGAGTTTGGTTTGTATTTTATGATGTTGAAGTTAAGATGTCTGTATTTTCTGGTTTGTAATGACAGCTTTAATATCCCTTTAGAACTGACTGTGATATCAGATAGTCTCTAGTAAGCTTTAATTAAACTAAGAAATTTTTCATGTTCTTTGATAATCTATCCATATTTAATGACATAATACAAATTGCCTCCTTGAGCCTATTGTATATACAAAAGACAAGACAATAGTAATACCTAAAAGATAAATACTCAACTATACATATAATGTTGCTCTCAAGATTCTAAATAAACAATGGATAGCTGAAATTCAGAATATGTGGAAATTTTATGTTTGTGTGAATATGAGAATCTTGGAAAATTATTAGATCCTCTTACCTAATTCCATAGAAGATGTCCTCTGAACAGCAGCATGATATTATCTATAAACTTTTCAAAATCTAAGTTTTTAATCACTACTCAGACCATCCAAATCACTGTCTAGCAACAGGATCACTAATATATGTTTTAATCTGTGGATCAGATATATTTAGGTATGCAAAAACCTGAGAAGAGCTAATTTATCCAAAATTTTTAAACTTACAGTTCTTTGTATAGATTTCTGTATTTTCAGCAGGTATTAATTTAATTTTCTCTATATTAGAAACATACAACTCTTGTTCTCTCAACTCTAATAATGCTTTATGCTTAAAATGTATTTCATGTGAAAATATCCTGATGCTGTTAATTATAGGCAATGGCATGAACATGTAGGCTTTCTAAAACAAGTTAATATGTTCTAAATACCATACAAACAAAATATATGAAGATGATACATCTATAAAGCAATTTTTAGGGAAAAGTTGTGTAGCTTAGACTTCAAACCAATTTCAAATACTATGTTAAAGAAATACCTATAGTTTTGTCAGGCAAATCAAAATAGTGATTTTACCAGAGATTACAAGTTGAGGGAAAGCAGAACTGAAATTAACCAAAAAAAGAGAAGAAAATGTCAGAGAAATCTTGAGGAGAGATTAATAATTTCACTCTAGAAACTTGCTTATCATTTCTTATGATATACTATAACAACATGTATCCATAATTCCAAAAACAAATTAATAGAATATAACACATGTCAACATTATGAAATATGTTCAAGAGTTTTCTCCAGTTCATCTTGGGAGCAATATTTTGCATATACTTCATCATTGTTATTTGTATTGTATCAGGTAGTGATAGGATCTATTAACTACTTTTGCTAGTCTTAACTAGTTTCATATGTACACTAACTCACTATTAAAAGCATATTGTTTCAAAATAATACTCTCATATAATGATAAAGATTCAGTATTCCTACAGAAGATAATGTCTTAACAGAGCATGTTTCCATGACATCTCTAATAGTCCAAATACAAACAAAAATAATCAACTTATTTTATTAGCCATGAAGAGTAAATGAGATACCTGGTTTTGTATGGCTATAGCTAGTCTCTTTGATTACTTTTGTCAATTCTTTTTATAAGTGCTTCATGTAATAGAAATAAATCATGTTGTTTCTGATGTTGGACACCTGATATATGTGTCATGCATTATTACTTTCCAGTTGCTTGCAGATCTGGAAAACAGCTCGATGTTTAGTGGTGATCTGGAATGTCAGAAACTACTAATGGAAGCTATGAAGTATCATCTCTTGCCCGAGAGACGATCCATGTTGCAAAGCCCTCGTACAAAGCCTAGAAAATCAACTGTGGGGGCACTTTATGCTGTGGGAGGTATGGATGCTGCTAAAGGTAAAAGCAACACATTAATTAGTTGGGAAAATGTCTTCATTTGAAAAAGAAGAGATATTTCTAACAGCCTCCACGTTATAAGGATGCTATTAAATCCTTGTTATGTAAGTTTTTCATAATTAGGATAATTTGTATGATTTTTTGATATTATTTTCCTTCTTATCTCTTGGATGATAATCCTTTAAGTAGGACTTTTCTAACTGCTAATAGCGATTTTACTTTATCAACACAAGTCTAGGTTTGAACATTCAGTTTTTCCTATCAAATCTTTTCAGGAAAATTTATTTACAATTATTTATTTATTTAAATTGAAAAGATAAGTGCATCCAGGTATATTTTTGACACAAATGGAATAGTGAGCTCCAGATACTCCTTTCAACTCTCTGCTACTTAAAGACTAATTTCAGAAATATTGAATGAAGTGCTGAAAGCAAGATCATTGCTTCAAATTTGCAATAAATGCTTGATTTTACATGAATAAGAATTCCATGAAATGAAAGAAGCAGTTTCTGAAGGCATTATCCTTGTCCTCCTTGAACATGTTTTATCTATAGCCTTGTTTATTTGCAAGTGCTTTTTCATTCTTGCTATATATTTTGATAATATAATAAATCAAAGACTTAATTTGTGTTATTTTATTTTACATGCAAGGGTGTTTTCATTTCCTGTATGTCTGTGAACCACATGCATGTTTAGTATCCATAAGTATAGTCTCAAAGAGACTAGAAGACTCAATAGGTTTCATGGAACTGCAGTTACAATACAGATGGTTTTGAGCCACCATGTGGATGCTGGGAATAGAACCTGGGTCCTATAGAAGAACAGTCAATGCTCCTGCCAACCAAATCATCTCTCCAACCTAAAGCAAAGATTTTAAAAGTTAAATTTGATTGTATGGAATGTAGATCATACTGAGACAATCATACTGATAAACCAAAAGCTGAACTTGTATGATACAATGTACCATTTATCAAATTGATACATTGACAAAGTGAACTATAAACTGAAGGTTTTATCCATATAAAAATCCATTATTTTGGATGGAAATTGGAATAGTAAAAAGGAAATATGATAATTATAAACTTATTTCACCTAACGCATTTTCTATTACTATACAAGTCCGAGTCTTGGAAATTTAAAATAATAGACATTTATAAAAATAGAGATGGAAGTCTAAGATGGTGGAAAATAGAAGGAAAAAAGTGAAAAGAGCAAAAAGCATATAGAGGAGCAACTTTGATTTTTATTAGTGTGTATTCATTTTAGAATGTTATAGTTTCTTTGTCTTTTTTAAACATACCTATAATAGAGTTTATTATTGTTTATCCTTCTATTATCTTTTCTTTTTATTACTATCTTTTCTTAAAAGTTTTATTTGATTTTTGCTTGGCAATCACCTGTTCTCATAATAATTAACAGAGTCTTGTGTGAACAGAATGAATTCTTTTCTCAGGATATTAATTCATGATCTACAGTTCTTCTAATTCAAACAACTTTACACATTGGTTGCCATATTATAGACTAATTTTTCAATATGAAAACTCTAGAAGACGTTGTGTATTGGTGGTGCACACCTTTCATACTAGCACTCAGAGACAAAAGCAGGTAGATCTCTGAGTTTGAGGAACCCTGATATACAGAGTGATCTCCAGGACATCCAGGGCTACACAAAGAAACCCTCCCTTGAAACAAACAAACAAACACAGAACTCTAGAAAATATATTTAAAATTTAACACCTCTGAAAATGAGATTGTAAATGGAATTATTTCTGAAATTGTGGAACTACCTCATATAGCCATTGTTCTTCAGAAAATAACAAACACTATGAGATATCATAATTAATTTCAGTTGGACCATTTTGTCTTTTATTGCTTTTATTGTTTTATTTTTCATTTTTCATTTAATTTTTTTTTTTGCTTTCATAGCCTAGGTTGACCTCATAGGTCAATGTAGTCATCCTCATCATCCCAAGTGCTGGAATCACAGACATGAGCCACTGTTCCTGGCTTCATTGCAGTGAATAGAATAACAATAACAGCTTTTCGGTACTTAAATCGAAAGCTAAACGTACTAAATGCAAAAAAGAAATGCAATTATCATTGATTGTGCTCTTTTTTATTTCCTGTGCTGGGAATCAGTTCAGGGTTTTACACTTGCTAGTTTTGAGCTATAATTCAGGTTTGAGTTTGCGATACCTATAAAGACACCATCTGCAATATAGAAACATTTTTAAGTGTTGATTTTATTTATTAATTGCTTATGTGAACACACGTGCCAAGGTGTTCTTGTGGAGACAATTTACAGGCATCAGTTTTCTCTTTGCCATCAAATGGCAGGCATCAGGCTTAGCTGCCAGCAACTTTACCTCCTGAGCCATGTCTCTGGAACAGTATGGAAACATTTTATGTGTTTGTTGTATTTGCTTCTAGTTTGTTATTTTCAATAATATTGTGTCTATTTTAAACTTAAATAAAGGTCTTACAAACAACAAAAAACAAAAACAAAAAAGTAGTTTTAAGTATATAAAGCTACATGCCTGATTCTAAAAAATAAGCAAAATAGATTTTTATGATTGAACTCTATTACCAAAGTTCAGTTTAAGAAGCAGCTAAGCCTTTCATTTTGAGGGTCTCTGAGTTCTTGGTATATAGAAACACCATAAAACACTCTATGGGAAGTTTCAGACTATTAGGAGAATAAGACATAGTAGTTGTGAGTACCTTTTGAAAACACTTTGTATGTCTGGCCACAGTACTGCATGAGAGCTTCTATTACTTCAGCTTTGGGCATTTTAAAATTAGATAATCTTGAAATGCTATTGAATGAATTCTTGCTGAAAGTCTATGTTCCTTTATCTCTATTGCCACTATTCTAGAAGAGATGGCAGCAAAACTCTTTCTACTACTCTGGAATGTCAATTTGTGGTTTCAGGTTCTTGACAAAACAGTGTGAGCACTTAAGAACAACAATAAAACAGGAAAGAATTAGATGCAAAACTATAGAAGAGACTACTAATTTGCCCAACTTTCACTCTAAGTTTATTTATTAGAATCCTATTCATTGGGGCTGGAGAGATGGCTCAGTGGTTAAGAGCACTGATTGTTCTTCCAGATGTCCTGAGTTCAATTCCCACCAATCATATGGTGGCTCATAACCATCTGCAATGGGGTCTGATGCTCTCTTCTGGTGTATCTGAAGAAAACAATGGTATACTCATATACATAAAATAAATAAATAGAAATTTTAAAAGATCATATATTCTAAAAAAAGAAGCCTATTCACTATGAAAAATCAGCCCTAACTAAAAAACACTTTGAGTAAATGACAAAATGTGTTGTCTACAGAAGTGAAAAATTCATTACACTAATAGTACAAATTAACTCATGTACAGGTGAGAGTATATACTATTTCACTAAATTGACATTTCAGAACTTTAAATTAAAACTTTCATCAATGAGATAATTCCTCAGAAGTGTACACCTGTAGCCACAATTCTTTACACAACCACCATGGAACATTTTGAGAAACATGCTTAAAAGGAAGTTTAATTATTTTTGTTGTTGTTTTGTTTTGTTTTGTTTTGTTTTGCTTTTCAAGACAGGGTTTCTCTGTGTAGCCCTGGCTGTCCTGGAACTCACTCAGTAGACCAGGCTGGCCTCGAACTCAGAAATCCGCCTGCCTCTGCCTCCCAAGTGCTGGGATTAAAGGCATGCCCGGCTGGAAGTTTAATTCTTAATTATTTAGTCGTCTACCTAAAGTTTAATTCACATGCACACACACACACACACACACACACACACACACACACCTATATTCACATTATGAATAAATCCTTAAATTATAGAAAAACACAGAAGTAAAGAATAATTATTATAATTAAAATTTTAAGGATATATAATATGCAATAACAGAATCCAATATATGGGCTTTTCATTATAAATAAGATGTTGGACACCTGTGTTGGTACCACAGATTTATTCTATTTTGTGTTATATTTAATATTAGCACAATACTCATATTTTGATGACATAAGTCACATATATAAAACTATTTCCTTTTCAATATTCCAATTCAACCCAGAAGTATCACTCATTGCCTTATGTTTCAGTTAGAACTATCATCTGAGCTAGTTAATTTGAGCTCTTTCCTGATGCTATACTGCTAATTAGAACACATAATGTGAAACAAGCAAATTCAGAATTTTAAAGTGGTTTCATCATTGCTAATTATATCTTTAACAGGTACCACTACAATTGAGAAGTATGACCTCCGAACCAACAGTTGGATCCATATTGGCACTATGAGTGGACGTAGACTTCAGTTTGGAGTTGCAGTTGTTGATAATAAACTTTATGTTGTGGGAGGAAGAGATGGCTTAAAAACTTTGAATACTGTGGAATGTTTTAATCCAGTTACTAAAACCTGGGTTGTGATGCCTCCTATGTCAACACATAGGCATGGGCTAGGTATGATATTTAATGGTATATAATTACTGAAAAAATGTTCAGGAAAGCTTTTAAATTAGATCTAGCTTCACTTTATAAGGAGTTATTCAAAAAGTCATGTTAGCTTCAGAGTTCTTGGAAGGTTAAGCAAACCTGAAACGTTCATGGAAATCTTTAATTGTAACATAATATATTTTAATTCTATGTCCCTTCTACCAACACTTGAAAGGTCTCCATTTCAGAGAAAAGAATAATTTTCAGAAGGGATATTTTATGAAAAATATAAAAGGCAGTAAAATACTTTATCCAAGCTCAGTTCAGAGTATAAAATTTTTGACAATGGAAAAGCATTTTAAGTTTTAATTAGAAAATTATGGATGCCACAACAAGCAAATCTGCATTTATTGAAAGACTTAGGGTAGAGGCCTAGCATAAACATGTTTATGATTAGCATTTTTCTTGATCAGAGCTCTAAAATGTAATTAAGGCAGTGGTTTCTAAGCAGTTTAAGAATGAGTATGGTTGTGTAGACTAGAGGAGAACTTTAATTCTTCTGAATATTTGTCAAGGTATATATTTTTTATCCCATGTTCCATATGCTTTAAATATTATAGTATTTGAAAAATAAAGTACTTGATTCTTTTTGTTTTTCACAATAGAAATTTTAGGTTTATGTTTTAAAATCATGTGTAGGCAAATGTGTCTATGTATGGGTTTATGAACATGTAAATGGTACCCTGGAGATCAGAAGACCATGTCATATTTCTTGGAGCTGGAGTTACAGGCAGTTGTGAGCTGCCAGTCATGAGTGCTAGAACTGAAATTCTCTAGTCCTTGGCAATCTCACACCCACTTTTAACCACTCAGTTATTTATCTATTAACACAATAGACTTTAATAGGGCTAGGCTACTAAGTATCAGTTACAGGACTGAAATTGTCTCCTCATTTGTCTTGATAAACAGTTTCTGCTAAATCATACAGAATGTAGTTATTATCTGTTATATCAATGTAATTCTTATTATACACAGGCACATTCTGTAGAGAAATAAAGGCAAGCTTTTAAAATACAGTTTAACAGTTGTGAATAATTGCATATGTAATACGGGTTTACAAAACACAATGTGAATCTAATTAAGATGAAAGTGAAAGCAAAGCCCAATACTCAAGAGTACTGAGGGGCAAGAAGAGATCATTCTTAATTTCTATAAAAACTTACGGCTAAACCTCAAAAAATGCATGATTATTGAATTATCTCAAGGAAATTATTTTAACCTTGTATTCAAATATGAATTGAGAAGAGATTCCACATCAAGCCTGAAAGTAGTGGTTTATCTTAAGTATCCTTTTCTGTATGTGTTTACATTAATAATGTTGAAATAATGCCAGAAAAAAATGTTAGTTTTCCTTTAATTCCTTTCCTGGTACTATACTACGTCTGTCGAATTTCATGATACAAGAACGATAACTTTCTGTGATATATATATATATATATATATATATATATATATATATGTGTGTGTGTGTGTGTTTGTGTATATGTATGTATATATATATATACATACATATATGTGTGTGTATTTATATGTATAAATATAAATATATATATATATATTGATCAGTGAAGTTTTTATGATAGTAAGACCAAATTTATCATCATACAAGAATCAAAGTATTCACATCTACAGAAAACTGTTTCAAATACAAAATACAGAGGGTGTTTTTGGCAATTGGTTTCTTGTAAGGAGAAAATAAAGTTATTACATGCCTAGGTGTGCCCTTATAATTATTATGTTATTCTTTAGGTGTAGCCACACTTGAAGGACCAATGTATGCTGTTGGAGGTCACGATGGATGGAGCTATCTCAATACTGTAGAAAGATGGGATCCTGATGGACGTCAGTGGAATTATGTGGCCAGCATGTCAACTCCAAGAAGCACAGTTGGAGTTGTTGCATTGAACAATAAGTAAGAGTAAACACACAAGCTCTTTCCTCTCAGGAGTAGAAAATACAGGTTTATGAACATGCAAATGGTGCCCTGGAGAAGACCATGTCATATTTCTTGGAGCTGGAGTTACAGGCAGTTGTGAGCTGCCAGTCATGAGTGCTAGAACTGAAATTCTCTAGTCCTTGGCAATCTCACCCCCATTTTTAACCACTCAGTTTTTTATCTATTAGCACAATAGACTTTAATAGGGCTAGGCTACTAAGTATCAGTTCCAGGACTGAAATTGTCTCCTCATTTGTGTCAAGATCATCAAATAATAAACATTCTACATGGTCACAGCATCCTTATTAGCATTTATAAGAGTCATTTGGTGGAAATGTTCCTTCATTATGAAGAAAAATAGTTATCAAAAATAAATGCTTTATTAAATATATATTTTTATATTTTATCTTTTTTAATTGGCTATTTTATTTATTTATACTTTGAATGTTATCCCTCTTTTCTGTTTCCCCTCCACAAACTCCAATCCCTGCACCCCCTGCTTCTATGAGGGTGCTTCCCCACCCACTCAACTACCCACTTATTTCCTCCTCAAGGTCCTAGCATTCTCCTACACTGTCGCACCAAGCCTCCACAGGACCAAGGGCCTCTCCTCCCAGTGATGGCCAACAAGGCTATCTTCTGCTGCATTTGCAGCTGGAGCCATGAGTCCCTTCAAGTGTACTCTTTGGTTGGTGGCTTAGTCCCTGGGAGCTCTGAGGAGTCTGGTTAGTTAATATTTTATAGAACTTCTCTTTTTAAATTTTTGATACTGTGACCAGAAATATCAGCATTTTTTGAACAAATTTTGCACCTTAGCCCTATCTCAAAATAGAATTTGCATTTTAATCAAATCTTAAGAAAAGTGTATATACATAAATTTAAAGAACGTTATTGTAGATAATCATTTCCAGTTTACCCTAAATAAATGGCAAATTTTGCATTGCTATTTACTCTAAATTTGTAAAACCATTTGTCTGCCTATGTTTATAAATAAGATAATGTTTTGTTCAGCAATCAATCTTCTGAGAGTTTGAAGTTCATAAGTATTAAATTCCTTCTGGTTTTGCCCCTGAAGATTTGCTTTTTCTGGTCCTGTGAGAACAAGCTAATAAACTAAACCTAATGATGCTTCCATGTATTGAATCTGTACCACATAATTCTAATGTTTTTCTTTATTTTTTAAATTTTTCTCCTATTGTTGAGATTAAAATATAATGACAGCATTTTGCCTCCCCTCCAAACTGTCCCATATACCTTTTATTACTCTTTCTAGTTTATGATCTCCTTTTCATTCACTGTTTTCACATTCATATATGCATATACATATATTACTAGATATAACATGTTTAGCTACTTACACATATGTTTTCAGGGATATAGAATCACACAAGGATAACTTACATGATGGGAATTTTATACAACAGGGTAGGAAGTGTATACAAGAACTATCTGACTCTGTACTCTGTACTCTGACTGTACATAAAACTGGTACATGAACAAATAAATGAGCACAGTAAAAAGAAATCAGCTCAGGTATGTTTTAGAACTTAACACATGAAGAAATAGGAAAAATGTACAGCACATAGGAAGGAGGTCCATATCCATAATACTTTTAGAATTCACACAATGATAAATGGACTGTCTGATCAAACCTGATATCAAGTGATTCAGTTCTATAATCTCTTCTATACATTATAACAGGTTCAAATCATCAACTTGAACTAATTTCATTTTGTTTTATTAAGTTTCTACTGTTCAAAATTCAGTGTGAAAGAAAGTAACAAGCATATAGTTCAATAAATGTTCATCATCTTTATTGTAACAGGATAAATTTAAATTAACATTACATTTCAAAATAATTAACAATTGTAAGTTACTAAGGAAAGGGTAGGAGTTACATTTTCTTCCTGGGGATAATTCACCTTCTTTATTCTATTTTATTTTCTTAATTGACTTATATCAATGTCTTTTATAAAAAATATTTATACTAAACAACTTGTACATTAATGAGTGAAGACAAGTAATTGTAACTTTGTTGAAAATTATTGTTGGAACTATGTGCAAAACCTCTTGATACCTTCTGGCTTTTTACAAATACTTGTTTTCTGGACCTTTTACTGTTACCTTAAATTAACTTTGACATAAATGAAAGAGGGCTTTTTGGAATAGGCTAGGGTGGACGAAGTATCACAGATAACTACCCATTCATAAACCTAGCCTTTCTGTTGTAAATAGTAATGAGATAGAATATGCATTATAAAGTGTGAGAAAATAAAAGTGCATTCATTTTTGTTTTGATGCATGAATTTTGCACGAATATGTGCACACACATAAGTATGTATATATGTCTATATTTTTTTAGGCTATATGCTATCGGTGGGCGTGATGGAAGTTCCTGCCTCAAGACCATGGAATACTTTGACCCACATACTAACAAATGGAGTCTGTGTGCCCCTATGTCCAAAAGACGTGGAGGTGTAGGGGTAGCCACACACAATGGATACTTGTATGTTGTAGGGGGTCATGATGCCCCTGCTCCTAATCATTGCTCCAGGCTTTCTGACTGCGTGGAAAGGTAAGGGTTTATTTTGTTTGTTTTTGGTTTTCTTTTGTTTTTGTTTTTGTTAAAGTTGTTCGAATCCTTTGTACTGATTGTATTTACTTATTTATTATTTAATTTGTTTTTACTGTTCAATCTTCATCCCCTCTTGGTCAGCCCCATGATCCCTTCTGATCCCATACTCTGCATTCCCCAGTTTCCAAGAGGATGTCCCCACCCCACCAAACCTTCTCACTCCTTAGGGCCCCAAGTCTCTTGAAGGTTAGGTGCATCTTCTCTCAATGAACCCAGTCTAGGCAGTCCTCTGCTGTATATGTGTTGGTGGCCTCATATCAGCTAGTGTATGCTGCCTGGTTGGTGGCTCAGTGTTTGAGAGATCTCGGGGTTCCAGGTTAATTGAGACTGCTAGTCCTCTTACAGGATCTCCCTTCTCCTCAGTTTCTTCCAGCTTTTCCCTAATTCGACCACAGGGAGTCCTGTCTTCTGTCCATTGTTTGGGTGCTAGTATCTTCATCTGACTCAGCTGCTTATTGGGACTCTCAGAGGGCAGCCATGCTAGGCTCCTGTATATATGTGAGCTTATTTGGATTGGGTTTGTTTAAAAAAAATTTTGAAAGTACCAGAATGTAATCTTGTGATATGTTCATCTTTTAAGTAGATTATAAAACATTCTACACTTAGACAAAATATTTTGTAAATATCGATAAAATTTAGCATAAAACTATGAAATATATCTCTGTTAGTTACACTATAAAGTTGCAGCACAAAAAGAGAGAGTAAGAACATTTTATGAAAAGCTATCAATCAACTCATGAGACTCAAATGATATTAACTTTATTGTTTTTAAGCTCAATGCAGCAAGTGACTTTTTTAAAAAATAAGTGTTATCACAAAATATAGGCAGAATTTTTAAATAAAATTGATTTTTCTAAACAATGACCTTACTGCAATAAATATTTTCTTGCTCAAAGCTAAGTTCTTTGAGTGGAATACATTGATTCAGATAAATAGCATGATTTGTTGCTTAAAATAACGATCATCTGTCTGAATTCTCTTTCAAAGTAGACAGCTTGTGAAAGCAAAAAGAAAGTTAAAATTGTGTTATCACCAACTCACAAATTTTCAGTTGCATCTCAGAAGACTGTTGATACAGGGATTAAAGAAATTCATGGAACCAGTATAAAATTTGAACTTTATAGACATAACTTTCTGTTGGGATTTCCTTAAACACACACACACACACACACACACACACACACACACACACACACACA
>JANHMN010000005.1:58004321-58032506 GCA_030674055.1 Rhabdomys pumilio | reverse complement strand
AGAGAGAGAGAGAGAGAGAGAGAGAGAGAGAGAGTCACACACACACACACACACACACACACGAATATCACATACATTTTAAACCACTGGAGCAAAGGAAGACAAGGGTTTCTAGTTTTCTAGTGTGCTTCTCTGCTGGTATTAGCAAGCATTGACCAAAACTAAGTTAGTGGAGGAAGGAATTTATTTCAGTTTATGGCTTCTAATCAATCATCAAGGAAGCCAAGTCAGGAATTCAAGCAAGAATTGTGAATTAGAATTGTAGCAGAGAATATGGAGGAACACTGCTTACTTGCTTGTTCCCCATATCTTACTAAGCTTGTTTTCTTACACAGCCTAGGCCCATCTGCCCTGAGATGGCATTGCCCACACTGGGTTGTACAACTTCACATTAGGCATTAATTGAGAAAATGCCCCCTACATGCCTACATGCCAAAATCTAATGAAGACAATTCCTGAATTGAGGTTTGTACTTTCCTGGTGACTCCAGTTTGTGTCTAACTGACAAAAACTTACCAACACATTTAAAAAAAAACATAGCTTTATCTTCCTGACATTATATTTGTTAAAAAGAAATGGTTGATTTGTCCAATATCTTGGAATTTTCTTAACCATTATTTAACTTGGAAGCATTTAACTTAAAAGGTTCTCAAACTTTTTTCTATAAATTTTATAGCTTCCATGTTTTTTCCTATAATAATAATTTAAAGATGTAAAAAATTCCCAATGTTCTATCTTGTATCCAATGAGCCAGTGATACATTATCTTATCTTTTCAAGATCATTAGAAGTTTCCATCCAAATTAATATGTATTTGTGTTTGTGTGTCTATAGACTGACCAATAAAAAAAAGAGAAAGAAAGAAATGGCGAGGGAGCAGCACTATTTGAATTGAGTATGGTAGAGCAGTCAGTGTACTGCTTGACAACTAATACTCTATGTTTTCACATATTATAAAACTATTGAGCTGGGGATTTAGCCAAGTGGAAAAGTTAGCACACTTCTCAAACATGTGAAGAACTCAGACTCAGTCTTCAGGAAGGCCAATAATGAAGAAATAAACCAAAATCATAACAGCTCAACATTTCCTGAATTAAATAATAACATGAAAATCTTAATATTTTGATATTTAATTATGTATGAATAGAAAATATGAGATTTTATGTAAATAGGTAATGACACACCTCTGGGAGTTCTGGCTTACATGTGAATCTATTGATTTAACTCACTACAGCCTTAATTAACAACATTGCTTAGAAGATGCAGCATATAGAACATCAAATGTAGATTTGTTTTGGTCCTAGGTCTCAACATACTATAACAATTTAAGGTGATGCAGTAAGAATATTTTATATACAGTTGTATATAAAATACCTAGAGTTAGACCTGATAATTTATAGTTCTGATGGTGTTAAAATATTATTGATTGATAACAAATCAGATACAAGCTAAAATGAGATGCTTTGGATAGTTATTGGAAAATTTAAAGTTTAAAGGAGGTAATACTAGTATAAATAAGTTTGTAAAAGGTGTTATATGAAAAAAAAGACTTTCAATGTGCTTTTACAAATAGGTCATGATTAGAAAGCATTTCATGTATAATTATGTGAATTAACTTAACTTTTTACATTTTTAGATTGAATGTTATATTTTTTAATATACAGTTCAGAGCTGCAGCAATTTTTTTCTATGGAAGGTTTTAATACCGAATTTGATACCATATGAGAAAGGGGACAAAGGGAGCCACTTCCTTTACTTTTCATATGTTTTGTGCGCCCTCTTGTGACCAAAGAGGGTTATGTCATGTATATGTTCTTTAATAAAAATTTTTGTCTTGAATAGCAAACCTACACTTGATAGTTGCAATGTTTCAATTTCTGTGCTTTACACCATAGCACATTTTATTAATGCCTATCTTTCTTTTTATTTTAATGCCTATCTTTCATTGAAACATTGTTGTATTTTTACCTTTCAATTGTCTTCCTAAATCTCTAAAGATATGATCCAAAAAGTGATTCGTGGTCAACTGTGGCACCTTTGAGTGTTCCTCGAGACGCTGTTGCCGTGTGCCCTCTTGGAGACAAACTCTACGTGGTTGGTGGATATGATGGTCATACTTATTTGAATACCGTTGAATCATATGATGCTCAGAAAGATGAATGGAAAGAGGTATTCTTGTAAAACTATATTCAAATTAGTATATTTCAGAATTTAAGGAAAGATTTTAAAGCTTAATTTTGAAATTCATTTTATATTGTTCCTTTGAGCAGCCATAGTAGGTCTTTTCTTAGTAGACAAATACCTAATAGATCTAGGTTCTGCTTTTGACTCAATCACTGTTTCAGTTTTAATCTCGCAAATCATAAAAGCACACTAACAGAGAATAGCAATATAACTATCTATGCCAAAATTTTGTGATCCATTATTTCATGTAGTCCTCACAAAATCTTTTTGAGTAGTTATCATTAGTTGTGCCTTTTCAACTGAAAAAAAATGTTGCACATATAAAATTATTTCCAAAGCAACTGATCAACTAGCCCTCATCTATTTGTATTCTATAGTTTATTATGATCTGGGTTGTAGTTTTCTTATTTTTAGACAAGGTACAAAATAGGTAACAATGTACAAGGTCAAAATAGGTAACAATTCTTTGAAGGCCAGCATTCTGGGTTATGCTAAAGGCAGTATTTTTTTTTCTTCTTTTTGTCTTAGGAAGTCCCTGTGAACATTGGAAGAGCCGGAGCATGTGTTGTTGTTGTGAAGCTCCACTGAAATCATCATTTGCCGAAGCAATGAAATGGATTTCAAGAATGAAGAAAAACACTCTCTTTTTATGAAGTTCATAAGCAAACTAAATGCTGTTGTGTTGTTCTCATATATAGTTGAAACTGCTAACATTCATAAGGCTGAAAATGAAACTTAAATGTGGATTACATGTTAGTATTAAGTGTCTGTGCTCAGTTTATAGTCTAATGAGAAATCCAATAGGCTATGATTTAGGCTCATTACCATAAAATGTTACACTACCTAATGAATATTTGGCAGTGGGCAATATTTGAAGGTGATAAATACATTAACAATTTTCATGTATGGATCTGGGAAGTAAAAAAAAAAACAATTCTGTTAAAGGTACTCTACTGTCTGGAATAGCTTAATACAAAAGTGACAGGAGCTTTAAAGCGTAATGTCTGGTTTTCAAACAATAGCTCACATTGCTAATAATACCTCACATTTGTCAAGAAGAAAGGTTTTTCTGTGTCAAAGATGAAAGAGAGCATTCGCTGATATAATTTGCTATTCTAATCACACTATTTCAAACTTTTCACGAGCCTATTATTTTTAGTTAACTATCTGCCAAAATACATGTATAGATTTTCTATTTCATGACATGGTGTATTGCTAGATTTGTTTGCAGTAAGATATCATAATGTCACATATACAATCTTTATTCTGAAACAGTGAATCAGTGAATATTATATTGATACAAACTGTGACCTAAGCTTCAGAATGTGAGGACCTCATTTGTAAAGAAATTAATTTTCTCCTCAAACATTTAATGTGTTCTCTGTAAACACCTTCTATTAAGTTTAAAAAGTTGATTTAAACAATTCTGAAAAGGATTATAATTGAAAAAACGATCCACAGTGCTGACACTTGGTTATACCAAAATGTTTAATATACATTGTCAATTCTATAATTTCTATTTACCTATCAATATCTGATTTTCTTTCAATTTCATAATTATGTTTACCCAGTAGGAGATGGTAAGGATAAATGTACTATATAGCCACACTTTTGAAAATGAAAAGAATATTGAGTCACATTTTAGCTTTTAACTATTATTATCATTCATCCTACCTAATGATAAAACTACATGGTAAAATATTGAAAACTCACATTTATGTAGTTAACTTTTCAAGTAAATGTTCCATCTTAGAATTTCTATACTATCTTCTCTTAAATACCCTTTGTATTGTAGACTATCAACCAAAAAAACCCCAAAAATCAAAAAATCCAGAGAGATGCTTATAATATGTATTACTGCTAAGTATTAATTTTTTAAATCACATCATAAGTTGCACAAAGATGTTTGTAATTTGACCAGCTGAATTTAAATAAAATCTTTTCTCTCTGGCTATAGAGACTATGCTTTTAGAATATGCTGAATGCATGCTGAATGATCCTTTTGATGCTGCTGTGCCATAATAGTGAAAATATTTAAGTGCTAATATATAGTTACCTCTTTTATTTTCTTATTTTGTCTGTAATTCTCAACAGAGATCTGTAGGTTTTTCCATGTCTAGAGGGGAGACAGAGTGGCAGAGTGACATTGAGAGACTATGAAACACACATAAGATGTTGCTGGAGTTTTTAATGTTTGTTTAGCGTGCATTAATTATATATAATAATGTGTTGCCTTGTGACAATTATTACATGAGCATAATGTATTTTGATCATATTTGTTATACTTTATACTTTAGCTACCCTCTCTTTTTCTCTCTCCTACTAATCACTTTCCTCTTCTGAGCTAGTCCCTCATTTCATGCCTTTCATTATTGCTATTTGCAGTAGCATAGGTGAGAGGTTGGTTAGATGGTTTAGATTAACATTAAAAAAAAACGTAAAAAGAGAGATAACTTGGCCTTCAACGCATCATGCCATTTGAAGTACCATGTTAAAAAAAAAAGTTGTGAATAATTTGATAAGTTACAGGTTAAATGCCCCATTGTTTACTACAGATTCTCAATGTTACAATAATGATTACAGGGTACCAAGAAACTGTCGGTACTAATGCCTGATCAAGGAAGTAGATATGGAATACCATCTTTTTTCTCAGCTTGCTTTGCTTTCATTGATATTATTTCATTGATTGATTTGCTTATTCACTTTTAGGAGAAATGCAGATGATTCCCAAGGCTACCATTTCTCAGCTGCATTTGGAAATTATGCTTTAAAAAAAAAAGAAAGAAAATTAGGCTTAGCCACTCTATCCTAGAATGAACTGCAAAATGAAGTTCAAAATTTGAGAGGGTTAGAGTCCATGATGATGGAGCAAAGACATGGTGACAGGAACAGCTGAGAGCTCAAATCTTGATCTCTAAGTAGGAGGCAGAGCCCACAGTGGGAATTCCAAAAGTCTTCTGAAACCTCAAAACCTACCCCAAGCCTAATTTTCTTTCAACAAGACCACACCTCCTAATCCTGTCAAAACAGCACTACCAACTAAGAAACAAGCATTCAAGTATATGAGCCTCTGGGGGCCATTCTCATTCAAATCACCACAGGAGGTTATTTGTTTTCATTAATACATGAAACCACACTTTGGGAATGTCATACCAGAAGACATGTGGACATGTCATTCAAGTCTTTACCAGTTTACATTGAAAGCAGAGGCACTGGGCAGAAAATCTATTTTGAACAGGATTATCTCTTTGTGAATTCTAATTCTTCATAAGATGTATGAAAAGAAATCTGAGTGCATGTGACCAATAGGGATAGAGAGCTACAGAGGCCCAAAAGTCTAGGGTATAGCTTTGTTCCTCACAATGAAACAGTTGGGAAATGAAGTTAAGACAATTCCTTCTTGACATACATTAGTAGAAACTATTTATCAGTGGCTAATTTAAGCAGAGTAAAATAGAGAAATGTCTTAGCAACTATTCTTTTGCTGTAAAGAGAGACCATGGCCAACTTAACTCTTCTAAAATAATATATTTAATTGTTTGCTTGCAGTTTCATAAGGTTAGTTCATTTTTGTCATGAGAGGAAAACAGACATGGGGCTAGAGAAGTAGCAGAGAGGTTTACATCCCGATACACAGGCAACAGGCAGAGAGACACTAGGCCTGGCATAGGCTTTTGAAACCTCACAGCCCACCTCCAGTGACACACCTCCTCAAAGAAGACATAACTATTCCAACAAGCACACATCTCCTTATCTTTTCCAAACAATTCATCAACTGGGGATTAAGCATGCAAATATATGAGCCTATGGGACCATTCTCATTCAAGCTACTACCAAATATAATTTTTAATTAACATTCTTTTAACATGTGTATGAACTCATACATTTGAACACTTTACACTTAGTAGACAAAAATGTTACTTTTTGATATATGTGATAATATAAACCATCTTACCTGATAATAAGAGACAATGCCTCTACAACACAGACAAGGAAATAAAAGGTTCATTGCCAGGAATGGGTGGGTTATCTGTTTTAAAGTTGTTTGCCAGTGGGATACTATAGACTCCTAAACATTACAGGCTACTACCACTGCTTTTGTTTACAACCCCTACCCCATGAAGTTGGGAATATGATTGCTGATCATATCACATATATGATTCTTGCAATTCAGACAAATCAAGCTGGTAAGAACCTGGTAGTTTCATGTCTATTTTCTAGTATCCATGTAGTCGCCAGCCGCACTTCGGCTCAGCAGCATGGGAGAGGGGTGTGAATCCTTAATCGCGGGCCAGAGGTGTATCAAGCAAGCTCAGCAGGCAATCTATTCAACTCGACTGCTGTGGCAGACAGCAGGTCTCCAAGGCAAGCAGCTTCCCAGGTCCTATTGTTATTTGGTATTTAATGGTAAGCAGCTCCGCCCAGCCTGCTCAGGCTGACAGGCCGGCAGGCTGGGGGAAGGGTACATATCCAGAGTACTGAAAGGTGCTATCTATACAGGCTACTGGATGACAAATGCAGTCAGCAATCTTATCCAGTTGTGAACCCTGCAAGATATCATAATGACAGGCTCCAAAAGATATGCCCATTGGTAAAATAGTGGCACAAATGTTATAGAAAATAATCAAAAACTTTCTGATTGAATTACTACCCACTCCATAAGATGGATAGTATACCAATATTGGCTTCAATAATCTGTGGCTTGATGAATTATAGGCTCTAAGAGAGAATGTATTATTGTTATTATGCTAAATGCACTCTTAATAACTTCTGGCTATAATCTCAGACTAGTTCATCTATATGTCCTCATAGAGAAGATTATTTTTGCAGAAGATGCTGATAAACACTAAGACCTCTAACTTTTCAACATGCAAAAAATAAGAGACTGTGGGGTGTTCAGTTCTAAATAGTTTATTAATATCCTAACTTATCTCCCCAAATCTTAAGACTGTTGGAGGAAGAGGAGATGAAAAGGTTTGTAAGAGGCATAGGTGGTGGATGACTTTGGTAAAATGGTGTTTTCTGAGCCAATAGGAGAGTTAACATATGATCTCCCAGTGTTTGTGACATGCTTATGGACTTCAAAAGCTCAAATCAGACAAAATCTCAGCATAGAGGGGAAAATATCCTAGACAAGGAAATTTGGCCATTGATAACTCCTGGAGGAGAGTCAATTTTCTTTTAAGAGTGTGACTCATGATAGATTAACTGCCCTATAAAGGGTAATTCCATTCCATTGAAAGTATATTCAGGTACTTTTAAGAGGGGGAGAAAAGAGGAATATGAAGTTAGGTAGGTAAGAAGGTAGAGGAGGATCTAGGAGAAATTATATGACCTATGATTGTAGAGTGAAAAATTATAAAGACCATTTTATAAAATATATACAGGTTCACTAGTTCCAAGAACGCAGAACTGAATATAAGATTCCAGGCCTTTCACTGCCCCGGGATACATTCCTCAAGCCTCAGGGAAGAAAATCCACCTGTGAGTGGGGTAGGCCCAAAGCAGGAAGACACATTCCTGGCCACAAAGAAAGGTGCAAGACATCTGGGTGGTTCCAAGAACTAGTTAACTTTCCACTGATCTTGGTTAACCCTCCCCCACCTTGAGGTCTTTTCCAGTGTTACAGCTTGCTGAGTACAAAATTTATAAAAACAACAATCATGTGTAACCACACGAAAATACAACCAATCATGTGTAACCGCGAAAAAATTCCTTCCTTTCCCTACCCCTTACTATAAAAAGTTCCTTAGCACACCACTAGGGGTCAAACTGTACTCATGCACGAGTGTGCAGTTTGAATGCTGGCTGCCAGCTCTCTTCCCTAATAAACCTCTGCTGATTGCATCCAGGTACAGTGTCTTGGAGTTTGTGGGTGTTCGCGACTTCCCGAGACTAGACTTGAGTAAGGGTCTCCCGAATTTGGGAGTTTTCATGATTAGTCGTAAAACAAGAAGAATCATCAAGAATAAGTGAGAGATTTGTGTAAAGGAGGGACTTTGAGAAGGTTGGTAAGTGCTAAGAAAATGAAAGCAGGAGTGATGCATAAGCATTGCACACATGCAAAACTGTCTCAAAGTAATTAGTTTGAACTACACTGCAGGCTACTGAAGATCTGGTTTTCAGAGCAATAATAGTATTAACTTTAAAATAGACCTGTAATAAAATTATATGGAGATCTTTGAAAGCCATACCCTTACAAATCTTGACAATTACTTTATCTTAGTTCTGCCCACTCTGCACTTGAAAAATGAGGCTCAGAAAGTCTATCTGAATTCATATGACATTTCTGGCTGGCCCAATGTACATTTGAGTTTGACCTCACACATGTGAAAGTCAGTGAGAAAACAGATAATTCTTTTCCTCTAATCTTAAGATGATTCTTGGTTTTATTTACTGTAGTATTTCCAATACATATCATAGTTTCTAGTATAGAAATGGCTTTCAAAAACAGCTATTAAACTTTGATGAATACTTTTTTCAATTGCATCAAAGGCCTTATATTTTATGATGATAGAATCTAATTAATTGTACTGGAAACATGCCACAATAAGTAGACCAAGGGTTATATACTACAATATACATCAAAATTAAAAATTAAAAAATGGATGAGAACAGTGTAAAGGTTTTAGGATAAAGGAGGAGTGTTGGAAACATTTGCCTTCTGTATATTACATAGCCATTTCAATAATGAACACAGAACAGTTCTGGTTTTTTTGCACAGAAAGACACAAAGATAAGAAAGAGATTAGTTGGTAAATATAAGAAATCTATCAGAAATAGGTGAGTTATATACATGCATAAAATTATGAAGACAAAAAAGGTAAGAATCTACTTTAGAAGACAAACTTAAATGACATATTGGCCAGATTTTAAGAAGTCAATGTTACAACCCCATAGGAAGAACAACATCAACCAACTAGATACTCCAGAGCTCCTAAAGACTAAACCTGCAACCAAAGAGTACACATGGAAGGGACTCGTGGTTTCAGCTACATATGTAGCAGAGGATGGATGGCCTTGTCTGACATCCCTGGAACGGGAGCCCCTTGATCCTGGGAAGGCTTCATGCCCCAGTGTAGGGAAATATCAGGGTGGGGAAGTGGGAGTGGGAGTGAGTGGGTGGGTGAGTGGGCAGCACCCTCCTAGAAGCAGGGGGAGGGCAGATGGTATAGGGGGGTCCAGGGGAAACCAGGAAAGAGGACAACATTTGAAACGTAAAGTAATAAAATAACCCATAAAAATTTTTTAAAAATGTCAGTGTCTCTATATTTGTTTTACCTGTTCGTGAGCCTGAAGGTTTCAGAAATTTGACTCATAAACATACTTCTATGAATCAATTTATTGTGCATATCTAATTATGGAAAGTCAGAGTGAATTAAAAAGTCAGCTTAATGTTCAATCAAAAGCAATTGAATTTTGAACTGGAATTTAAACTTCTCAGAGGAGCCCAATATCAACTATGTTACCCCAAAAATTTTTTCAGATAAATAGAGATCTTTTAAAGATATTTTAATAAAACCACCATCAGAAACATGAGAAAAATGCAGTAAGGTAGGATGAAACAACAACTGTGTCCATACATAGCTAAGCTCTAAAAAGTTAAAAAGCAAAGAACTTGGTACTTGAAGGATAGTGCATTCACTTGGTAAGAGAGTTAATCTTGGAATTAATGGACTCAGCCATGTGTTTTGAGCACAATGTTTCTTTTTTTACCTTCATTAATTTTACTTTTTAATTCACTTTACATGGTTGATTATAGCTACCTCCAAAGTCCCCTCTCACACAGCTCCTCCCTCATTCCCCCTCCATTTCTCTGAGAGGGTTGTTCCACTCTGAGTACCTGGTATATCAAGTCTCTGCAGGGCTCAGCACATCCTCTATCACTGAGTTCAGATAAGGTAGCCCAGTTAGGGGGACAGGATCCACAGGCAGGCAAAAGAATCAGGCTGCCAAGGACCAACCTCAGCTTGGAGAGGGGTTCTGAGAGAAGGGGTGTCTGGGAGCAGCAAAAATAAATGACTGGAAGTCGAATCATGGGTTCAAGCTGATGGCCTATTTTCTGCTCTCTAGATAGCTCTCTGTAGACAGCTCTTGGCTCTGTAGTGTGCTTGAGACAGCTTTTAGACTGCTGTCTTTCTGTGTTCTACTCTGCTCTAGACAACTTTTTCTTGATATATATATATATATATATTTTTTTTTTTTAAAAAAAAAAAAACAAAACTCTCTGCTTGAGACAGCCTGCTTTTTGCTTGAGACAGCTCTCTATGCTAGTTAAAGTTTTAAAAGCTGAGCATTACCATACTTATAAAGCCTTTGATTAACATTTTAAAAAATTGTATAAAAGCAAACTGGAAAAGGGGGCACGGGATAAGGGTTTTCTAGAGAGGGGAAATGGGGAAAGGGGATAGCATCTGAAATGTAAATAAAATATCCAAAAAACAAAAATAAAACAAACAAACAAACAAAAACAAAAGTTTTAAAAGCTCTCTAGATAGTTTATGGGTTTTCTGACCAAAGTCAGAAAAGCTGATATAAAACATTCTTGAATCTTCTGACCAAGTCACAAATCCTATTAGAAAAAAAAAATTCTAAAAGAGCTATGAAAAATTCTAAAAGAGCCGTGTTTACTCTCCATGGATTTTCTTATAAAAATCAAATATACTGTTAGAAAAAAAAATCCTGAAGAGCTGTGTTTCTCTCTAGAGATCTCCAGACAGCCCAGTTCTTGCTAGAAAAAAAAAAATCTAAAACATGAACTGCTATCATGTTCTGCTAGTTCATCTCATGCAGACCAAAACCCCAGATTTTTTATTTACAAATGAATTCAGTTATTTATTCCATGTTTCTTCTTCACCATCCTATGAATCAGCATTTTATGACCTTAGCTCCTTGACTCGTAGGAAGAGACAACAATCATAAACACAGAAAATAAAATACCTTGCCCTGGAATTACCATTCAAATCACGCCTGGATCTAAATTTGTTCCATCTCAGACTAACCTTGAACTCAGCACTCTGTCAGCATTTGTATCAGCCTATCTTTGTATCTTTCTGACAAGCTGGCTCATAGTGTAACTGCTTTTATTCTTTTAGAACTCTGAAGCTCCTTATACAATTCATATTGCTTCTTTATGTTTTTGTATAAATGAGAAATTATATATTTTTGAACTCAACATTTTGGAATTATTTTCCACAGCCTTAAGGGTGTCTTGAAGGTCCCAGCATTTACAATTTTGCTAAGACATTAGCCACACCTTCCTCTCCAGGACTTATGAAGTCTTTGGTTATTATAGAACCATTAATGTTAACAAGGAGGACATTCCTAGGAGGAAAGTAACATATGTACATTATATAACCAAGCCTTATGCCTACAGCAGTGATTGACATTCCTGGATGCCCATGCATGCTGGTCCTGTTCCAGAGGCCAGAATTATATCATTCTGTCCCCACCAAGGCCATGCTGTACTTGACATCAAGGTTGCTCCAGTTGTTGGGGGACCTGCATTAAGAACAAGCTGTACATCTGCTACATAGGCACATGGGTTGTTAGTACCAGTGCAGAGTTAGATCACAAAATCTTAAGAGTTTTTAGATAAAGTATGTTTTCAAAAGTAGAAACTTTAAATACTAAAAATAAAGATTCACCAAAAGGGTGAACTAATAATTCAGGTAGAGCTCATAAAAGATCTAAGTACATTTCTGAGAATTTAGCACTAAAGAAAAAAATCTAGAAATATATAAGAATGCTAATACAGCACATAAGATGGAACCATGACTAAAAGAATGTGTAATTAAACACTATGGCATTATTTAAGTCCTTGAGACCTATATGGTGTGAAGAAAGACATGAGTCCTTAAAGGTGCACTGTCTTTCACATGCATACAAGAACATGAACACACAATAAATCAGTATGTCAATATATTTTTAAAAATATTTTGATGAATCTAAGATCTAACTAAAATAATTTATTTTTCTTGATAATCATGAATTATACTGATATTGAGACAATGATTCAAAAGTTTAAGTAAAATTCCCAGCATAGTCACAAAATATTGAGGAACAAAGCTGGACAATTGCTACAATGAGTGTATGACTATCAATACATCTACAAGAATGGACAGGTGACATTAACAAAATCATAGATAAATCAATCACTAGAATGTAACAGAGGGTTGCATAAATATACTAAAGCAATATTTGACAAGTGAGTGAATTTAATATAATTGATTGAAGTAAATTTTTCAACAAATAATTATCCTCATAAAAATGAATTTAGAAAATACAACAGTATCTTTCTGGACATTAGTTCAAAATAGATTTAAGTTCTAAAACTAACTCCTCAAATTACACTTAAAACAATCTATGTGGTATTGTTTGATAATGGCTCACTATGTATAACACCAAACAGTCCATGAAAGAACTGATAGGTTGTATTTTATTGAACTAAAAATAAATCTTCTCCGTAGAAGATATAAGGAGAATGAAAATATAAGTTACAGAGTGGGGGAAGATGTTTTTCAAAAGACATCTGAAAAAAATAGCTGTCCAAAATATATAAAGAACCCTTAAAATCAATAACACTAAATCAATTGTTATTTTCTTAGCTTGTGAATACTATAGACATTATGGTTTATAAAAACTGACATTTATTTGTAACCATGACAGATAGTAAAACTACTTGGCTAGGGTTCTAGCATAATATGATTTGGGTGAGGGTCCTTTTCCACTTTAAAACTGAAAAGTTCTCCCTAATTCCTAACAAAATGGAAAACAGAGAGAAACATGCTTTTGGAGTTCTTATAACAACATTCATTCTATTAAATATAGCTCAATCTTCATAGGATCACAATTGTTTGTGAAAGGCCCCCTTTCTAATATTATTACAAATATAAATAAAATTCCAGTGTGTATTTATGTGAGAAACATAGGTACTCTATTTATATATTTAGATATTGATTCTTCAAAATACAAGTCAATCTCCCTTGTAAAGTAGTCACTCTACTCAAGCAGTCACAGAAAATAATTTGTAGATTTAATTCAAAATTCTGAAGTCTAACGTTTAATCTAAACATTTAAATCAGATATAGGTATAAATAAAGATATGCTTTATTTTAAGAAAACAATCCTTTCCATCTATAAGCCTTTATGTGAATATAAATTACAATGAAATTCCATTGTGTGAGTTGCTTTTATCTAAAAATACTTTCTACCTGGAACATCTAGTGGCCATGTTAGGCAGAGACTGAGATAGTTGGTTTTCACTCTCCTTCCTCTCTTCAATTACAATCTTCTTAGTTTCTTCCCTATTCCTTTAGAAACCTGCTAGCAGGTACCACTTCCTCTACCCTATCTGCATCCCTTGGGGACTTCTGTTAAACATTAGTGCTGAACAAGCTTTGTTTTTGTCTATTGAGCCTCCCAGCTCTTCCTTCTAGCACATTTCCATTCCTTTTGTCAGCCCCAGATACCTAGAAAACGTTCTACTTAGTAAGCACATCCAGCTGGGTCTCAGTAGGACTATTTACTCTTGTTGCTGTCTACCATTATGGTCTCTCTTGTTTAGCAGGTACAACTACTCCCAACCTACTTCCATTCTCTGAGAACAATACTTTGTGAGAACACAGCTATGCTTCTACTTGGACTCTCTCATCCCTCCTTTCTACCCTACTCCTATTTGTTTGTGTTATCCCTCTATACCTTGTATCACATGCTACCTGAGACCTTCAATGGCTGCATCAGGCTAGTACTCACATAAGTGATTCATATTACACTTCCTTTCTTCTATTATAATCTTTTGATTCCCACCCTCAGCCTTGTAAAAATAGGTTTGCACATTTCTCTTATCCCATATCAACTCTATTCACTAGACTCTAACTCTTGGTACAGACAATGTCCCTCTATATCTTTCATCCCTGTCTCTCCACTTCATTCCTTATCTTACTACAGCCTACACTCAGAAGCCCCTCCTCACATCACACCTTCAACTCCCTGTGGATCCTGTCTCTTGTTATGGATCAGATGACCTTATCTCTTTCCAGTAGTTCCTCTTATCTTTTTCTCCTATCACAATGCTATTTATCTCTGCCACCCACCAACCAGCAGAAGTACCAAGGAACACAAAACCACCCCACTTTCATCAGATCTATAGCAAGCAACATAAATAAAGGAATAAACCAACTACACAACAAAGACAAAAGCAGATATCAACACCTAATATCACATCAATCATCATAATTCCAGATGATGAGATACTAATACAAAAACATAACAGTTAAGCCAATATGCCTCCATAAAAACCAAGAAAACCTACTACAGTGGTCTCTGAGAAATGTAATATAGCTGAAGCACATGACAAAAACTTTAAAACAGAAATTATAAGCATGTTTGAAGACCTTAAAGAAGCTATGAAAAGGGATTTCCCTTTATGAAATCTGTGAAAATACAAACAATTGAAAGAAATAATGAAAATAATTCATGACATGAAAGTAGAATTCAATGCGTAAATAGAAACATTAAGGAAAATCCAAACTGATATAAATCTAGAAATGAAAAATTTAGAAAGTCAGGCAAAATTTCAGAGGCAAGCTTCACCAGCTGAGCATAGGACAAGAAAGGGAGAACCACAGACACTGAGAAAAGGTAGATAAAATAAATGCCCCAATCAAAGAAACCTTTAAATTAAAAAGAAAAGAAAAAGCCCAAGTATGTATATTACAGACAACCTGGGACATGGTGAAAAGGCCAAATCTACAAATAAGAACAGAGGAAGAAGAAACCCATGCCAATGACAGAAAAAAATATTTTCAACAAAATTAATGAGGAAAAATTTCCCAAACTAAGGAAGAAAGTGAAAAACAGGTATAGGAGCATACAAAATAGCAAATAGACTGGACCAGAAAATGAATTTTCTGTGACACACAATAATAAAAAACAGTAAGCATATAGAAGAAAGAAATTATTAGAAGCCACAGAAGGGAAAGATCAAGTAATATGTAAAGGCAGAATAGTTAGACTAGGGAAGACTAGGGACAGATGATGGCAAGAAGTGCTGTGAAATACTGTACTCTGTACATGACATAGATTTTTTTTCCTCATGAGTTAACAGCTACTTGGGTTATGTGAACAGGATTTAAAAAGTTTAAGGAGTTAAAATTCAAACATGTATGCGGGAGGTCCTAGCCCTTGCTGAAGAACTATTGGTAATTAGTGGCTACATGTAGATGGTGAGACCTCTTTATATGTGTGTGTATATATATGTATGTGCATGTGCATGTGTATATGTATATATACAGCCTATACAGATTTCCTTGTATGTTGCATATGTTCCAGTCAGCGATCCCAAACTCATTAGCTTTGTGCATATGGGTGTGCCCTTCCCCCAGGCCTAAGCAGGCCTGCAAGTCATTGACCACAACAAGACCAAACAACAATAAGACCTAGAAGGAGGCATTGCCTTGCCAGTCTTGGTGCCCTTGAGGTCTGCTACTGAGCTAAGAAGAATGGACTGCCTGCTGAGCTAGCCTTGACACCTTCCGGACTACTATCTCCTCACCTAGCCCCTGGGCGGTACCGAGAAGAGACTCTGGGGGGTGGGGCTTCCCCTTTATATGTGAAAGCAAATTATTAAACTTCAGGCCTTGATCAGAATACTTTGTCTTGGCCCCACATTTCTCTCGCCCTCCATCCAGTTTATTCCTAGGCTTCGTCTCAGGAGAACCTGGTGATCGTGGCTGCAGGCAGCTACATATGGGGACAACACTATATGCCAGAAGCCTGTTGGCAGAGACTGGGTACAGAGTAAGACTCCAGTGTGGCTTTAAAGACTGAGAGTCTCTGAATATTCTAGCTCTCTAACTATATTGAAATGCTGATGATAACTTCTAAAAAGTCCCAAAAACTTTTTTGCATTTTCTGAGGGTAAAAAGCTGCTGACTTAGGCTATTAACACCTGTAGCCTAACACAAGAGGGTTAAATAATGTGGCCTTCATTCTATCTCAGCAGGAACTTCACAGCTCTAACTTTGAGCCTGCTAGTAGAAGTCAGAGGAAGAAAAGGGGACACTTTGAAAAGTGATTGTAGGGTTTATTTTTAAGTTATAAAAAATTACTTACAAGCTGTCACCTTAGGTTTTGATCTTATCCATTCTGACTGGTGTGAGGTGGACTCTCAGGGTCCTTTTGGTGTGCATTTCCCTGATCACTAAGGACGTTGAACATTTCTTTAAGTGCTTCTCAGCCATTGGAGATTCCCCTGTTGTGAATTCTTGGTTTAGTTCTATACTCCATTTTGTGATTGAGTTGTTTGATTTTTTGGTAGTTAGCTTCTTGAGTTCTTTATATATTTTGGATATTAGCCCTCTATCAGATGTGGGGTTAGTGAAAAAAATTTCCCAATCTGTAGTTTGCCTATTTATCCTATTGACTATGTCTTTTGCCTTACAGAAGCTTTCCAGTTTCATGAGGTCCCATTTATCATTTCTTGATCTTAGAGTCTGAGCCATTGGAGTTCTGTTTAGGAAATTTTCTCCTGTTCTAACATATTCAAGGCTATTTTCTACTTTCAGTACTATTAGATTCAGTGTATCTGGTTTTATGTTGAAGTCTTTGACCCACTTGGATGTGAGCTTTGTGCAGGGTGACAAATATGGATCTTTTTTAATTTTTCTGCATACAGACTGCCAGTTAGACCAGCACCAATTATTGAAGATGCTTTCTTTTTTCCTTTGTATATTTTAGATTCTTTTTGTCAGATCCCTCTTGGCAAGTATGTGGAGAAAGAGGAACACTCCTCCATTGCTCATGGGATTGCAAACTGGTACAACTACTCTGGAAATCAATCTGGAGATTCCTCAGAAAATTGGAAATAGATCTACCTGAACATCCAGCTACACCACTCTTAAGGCATATACTCAAAATATGCCCCACCATGCCACAGGGGTACGTGTTCCACTATGTTCATAGCAGGCTTGTTTGTGATAGCCAGAAGCTAGAAACAATCAAGATGTCCCATAAGAGAAGAATGGATACAGAAAATGTGGTTCATTTACATAATAGACTACTACTCAGCTATTAAAAACGAGGACATCCTGAGTTTTGCAGGCAAATGGATGGAACTAGAAAATATCATCCTGAGTGAAGTAACTTAGGCACAAAAAGACATGCATAGTTTGTACTCTCTAATAAGTGGATATTAGCAAAAAAACCAAACAAACATACAAACAAACAACCAAAAAAACCCCCCAGAATATCCAAGATACAATTCACAGAACTCAAGAAGATAAACAAACTGTAGGGCCTGAGTGAGGATACCTATATCCCACTTGGGAGGGTGAAAAAAGCAATCACAGCAGTGGGTAAGGAGGGAGGGACCTGGATGGGAAAGAAGACAGGGAGAGGAAGAGGGGAACATGATCTGGTATAGGGTGATGGAATAGGATTGAAGCTCCAAAAACCAGGAGAAAGAAAGGAAGCAGGCAACCTGGAGAGGTAGGAGGTGAGGGTATGCTCCATAATGTACCAGAGGCATGGGAGGTGAGAGACACTCACGACTCAAAGGATGGACCTTAGAGGAAATGCCCTGCAGTGAGGAGAGAGGGAACTTATAGAGCTCACCTTCAGCAGAAAGACAGGGCATCAAATGAGAGAGGGGGCTGCTATTCCACAGTCAAAACTCTGACCCATAATTGTTCCTTTCTGAAAGAACTGCAGGGATGGAAATGGAGAAGAGCCCGAGGAAAAGGAGATTCAGTGAGAGGTCCAAATTAGGATCCAGCTCAAGG
Source organism: Rhabdomys pumilio (assembly GCA_030674055.1). Lineage (NCBI taxonomy): Eukaryota > Metazoa > Chordata > Mammalia > Rodentia > Muridae > Rhabdomys > Rhabdomys pumilio. Next base: position 58,014,541 of record JANHMN010000005.1, on the reverse strand, counting down.
GTTGGCCCTAAAGCCTGACACTATTACTGAGGGTATGGAGTACTCACAGAAATTGACCTATCATGACTGCCCTCTGAAAGACCCAGCAAGCAGCTGAAAGAGTCAGATGCAGATATTTGCACCCAATCAATGGACAGAAACAGCTGATACATGTGGTTGAATTAGGGAAAAACTAGAAGAAGCTGAGGAGGAGGACGACCCTGTAGGAGAATCAGCAGTCTCAATTAACCTGGACCCCTGAGATCTCTCAGACTCTGGGCCACCAACCAGGCAGCATATACCAACTGATATGAGGCCCCCAACACAGCAGAGGACTGCTGGGTCTGTGTGGAATCAGAGATGATGCACCTAACCCTCAAGAGATTGGAGGCCCCAGGGAGTTTAGAGGTCTGGTGGGGTGGGGGTTGGGGGGTAAGTACATTCTCATTGAGGAGTGGGGAGAAGTTATGGGATGTGGAGCAGTTGGAAGGTAGACTGGGAGGTGAATAAAATCTGGAATTTAAAATAAATAAAAAATAAATTAATAATAATAATAATAATAATTTTAAAAGATCAGGAAAAGAAGTTTAAAAAGAAAAGAGAAGAGAAAGGAAAAGAGTATTGTTTTAACCATTATCTCATCCCTAGTGATCACTAGGAAAGAATTGCTTAGTGTTCCTACTGAAAGACCCCTGAGGGGACCCTATCTCAAGTCTGGACCAGCGCTCACCCACGGAGACACGAGAGACCTCCTTGATGCATTTGCATAAGGTAGTTTAATAACAAGGACCCTTGGGTTGAAACCCGTCCCACGCAGGAGACAAGGGATTTCGACCCCGAACCCCAGAGGCGGGAGCTATTTATGGGTAGGGGTAGGGAAAGGCGGGAAAGTTTGGCACGGTTACACATGATTGGTTATTTCAAATATCAGCAACTTGCAGAGGCGGCAGGATGGCTAGTTAGGACTTGTCTGGGCATGCCTTTTTATTTTTCTTTGTGGCCAGGAATGTGTCTTCCTGCTTTGGGCCTACCCCACCCACAGGTGGATTTTCTTCCCTGAGGCTTGAGGAATGTATGGGGCAGTGAAGGCCCGAAATCCTACATTCAGTTCCGCCTTCCTGGAACTAGTGAGCCTGTATATATTTTATAAAATGATCTTTATAATTTTTCACTCTACACTACAACCTTAAATTCTACTGACCTAGAATTTTCATTCCAGAGTGTTGAAGCCTCCAGCAAGGAAACACAACAAACATTCCAGTGAACTGCAAGTTCAGACTACTTCCTGGACATTTTAGTCTTTTAATGCCCTTAAGTCATCAGGCTAAGGAAAAAATAACAGCGGTTAGGAAGGGTGATTGATCCAGAGTACCAATAGGAAATTGGATAGATTCTCCACAGTGGAGGCAAAAAGATTATGTTTGCAATGCAGGTGATTCTTCGGGTTGTCATTTGGTGTTTTAGGATTAAAGTTAGTGTGAAACTACATAAACCCAATTGAGGCAGGATGTCAAACGACAGGAACCCTTTAGAAATAAAAGTGTGGGTAACTCCTCCAGGAATAGAACAAAGACCTCCCCTGCCGATGTGCTTTAGAGGGTGGAGGAAATGTAGAATGATTAGTAGAAGAAGATAATTATAAATACCAGCTAAGGCTATGTGATCAGTTGCAGAAATAAAAATTATAATTCATATGATTGTTCCTATATTTTGTTAAGAATGTGTTTTTACAAATATTTCTGTTTTCTTTCTTTGAATTCTGTATCATGTAATATCAGATCAAGTGAGTAATCTCAGTGGTTACCATATTTCAATTTTGAGATACTAAAAAATATCCTGCAAGGGAGATTGCCACTTATTCTAAAATATGCAATATATTTAGAGTTGTATATAAGATAGTTATATCATGTTAGAAATAATTTTGACCTTATTATTGTCTTCATTTACAAATTAAGCATGATATAAAAGACATGTTTTTTTTATAAAATTGACAACAGATGGAGTTGTAATGGCTATTCTTGGCTGTCAACTTGACTACATGTGGAATTAATTAAAAACCGAAGCATCTGGGCATGCCAATGAGAGACTTTAAGTTAATTGCAACATTTGAGGCCAGAGGCCCATCTTAAATCCAAATCATCTGGGCCACATTTCCCAGTGGCAGGCTGGGTAAAAGACAAGAAAGAAAGAAGTTTTTGATGTTTGCCTTCTTGTCATTTTCCTTGCTGCCTAGTTCATTCCTTCACTTGTATTAGAACTTACATCTTCCGGATTTCAGCATACAAGACATCCAGCCTCATAACACCAAAGAGTTACTGGTTTCTTGGACTTTCCATTGGACGACACATAGAGGGCAAAAATGGCCTTGTGCACACAGAAACCAGGAAAGTCAAACACAGGGCTTATCTCTTCAAAGGAATGAAATGCTTGCGGTTTTGCTGTAATTCTGGGTGAAATGTAGTTTAAACTTGGTAATCTTTTGCTGTTTGATCAGCCATATGGTTTCTGCCCATATCGCTCAGATTTTGTTTATTCTTATCCCAGATCCTTTCCCCTAAAGCTTGAGCATTGCTCTTAGGCCATAAAAACCATCCTCATGAATAATATCACTTGTGCTTTATAACAGCCTAAGTGACTTCTATGGTGTTTTAGGGCCAGGTACTCACAGGCATTATGTTTATTTTGGTCACTTGCCCTAAACCATATATCTTTAACACTAACTCAGAGTCAATAATACATATTTTTTTTTTCTGAAAAAAAAATAAAGCCAGATGTACTTTGTAAAGAATCTCAAATAAGCATATCTTAAAATTGGTGTGCACTTGTAACTGAAATAATTGTTACCAGATTGTTTTTTCCAAAATTGTGCTGTACTTAGATATAGCTAAAGTAAGTGATCAGGGTCAGATTCTAGAAGTCGTAGCCTAGCACTGGTTAGCAAACTGATCCCAGTTTAATTTGTACCTTACTCTGATTGTTTTCCCCTGCCTGTTCTAAATCTCAAAGGGACCCTCTCACTGAAATAGCCACTGTTGAAATTATCTGACTAGTAAGGCACTATAAAAAAACTTCCACATATAATATATATTATATATGTATTCATTCTATCAGTTCTGTTTTTTTAAGAACTCCAATACGTAGTTTTAGCTCCTTGTGTTACTTTTAATAAGATGAATGTGTCTGGATAAAAAGGATTATGTTTGATAATTCTGCCTCAGAAATCTTGTGAAAAATGCACATATATATATATATATATATATATATATATATATATACGCAACTATGAAGCTTTATAGCACGTACTAGAAGCTGAAGATGAAAGTGTTATACCTGGTGATTATTATCTGAAATTTTATATTATTTTGATGCCTTCACAAGCAAAATTCTATATTTCTGATACAATAATGTCTAACAAAATTATCAATAGCATCCGTGTTAAAGAAGTTCATCAGATTTTTCTTCTTTCATCTAAATCCAGCCCTGCATATTTCTACCAAATTTACTTAATTAGTCCTATAGTTCCTAGTTTAGCATAGCTAAGAAAAATGAAGACATCTGTCTCATAATGATCACTGTCACTACCACTCTTTTTTTTTTTTTTTTTTTTTTTTTTTTTTTTTTTTTTTTTTTTTTTTGGTTTTTCGAGACAGGGTTTCTCTGTATAGCCTTGGCTGTCCTGGCACTCACTCTGTAGACCAGGCTGGCCTCGAACTCAGAAATCCGCCTGCCTCTGCCTCCCAAGTGCTGGGATCAAAGGCGTGCGCCACCACCGCCCGGCCAGTCACTGCAACTCTATATGCATAGGACTGTGCCTTTTTACTTTAGTGATTTCTCTGGATCACTGCTATACTGAGTCCATGCATTGCTCAATAAAGTGATATACTCTAATTACATAAAACACAAGGAAATGTAAATATGTATGGACTTTGTTTCCCTTGAATGTTTTATTAAAGTCAATGAAGAATGTCATGCATAAATCACTGTTTCCTACTAAGAAACCAGGAGAAGCTGATGGATAATAAAACTGAAGTTAAAGTAAAACTTGGGTTTTTTTTTTTTTTTTTCCAAATTTTCTGCAATCTCAGATTTTCTCAGTAGATGGTGGTGTAGCATCACTTTCCCCCTCACTTTACAAAATCATATGAATACTGCTATCAGCATCAAACTAGGTAACTAGGTGGCAGCATCTTCATATATATTTCACTATTTAGGAATGTACATCTTTCTAGACTCATATAATCCTACATTCTCAAAAAAGACAGACAGACACACAAACAAGACAGTCTCTCTCTCTCTGAGAGAGAGAGAGAGAGAGAGAGAGAGAGAATACAGACCAAATTTAGAGCAATGTACAACCAAAGATGGCAAATATTTTCTGTAAAAATCATATAGGCAACATTTGAGGTTTTAAACAACTATGTCATGTCTTTAGTAGCTATTCTGTTTACTGAATTTAGCATAAGACAGGTATAGAAAAATGTTAATGGAGGAGGTTAGATCTCTTCAGGAAAAAGAAAAAGGTAGGGAATAAGATAAAAAAAAAACTAAATTGCAAGTAATGCTGAACCTAATACAAGAAGTGGAAGGGACTAGTCTAGAATCAGGCTCAGACTTGCCTCACTGGAGGATGTATGCTTCTGCTGCTGTGATCACTTGCTCCTTGTGTTCATATGTGTGATGGTAGGGGTAAGCTAGTTTCCTATACGGTAAGTAGTGATAGTTACAAAATTTTGATTTTCAGGAATTACTGTGTTCATAACCAATATGGCAACATTACTGTTAATAATTTCTTGGGAAATTACAAATTGTAGACATTAAGGTAGTTTTTATGTGACTTAACTAGATGACAGTACACAAGAAATCAAACATGAAAGTCTATATTATTTTAGACACACTTTGTAGCTATTGCAAATATTTAAGTCAATAGAATCCATTGTGAGGATTACCTTGTTCATATTGGTGGTCCTCATTCATCCAGATAAAAAGCTCTAGGCAAAAAATTGAAATTTCAACAAAGAAAAGGAAAGTCTACTTCACAATGGTAGTTAATTCTTCCTTCCGAGTTCCCATTCTGCCAGTCTGTCCTACAAGTCTCAGACTTGATAGCTCCCACAACACATTTGCAAATCTCTTAAAGGAAATCTCTGCTGGTTCTGTTTCTCTGGAAAGCTCTGTATGAAACGTGTACAAATTTAACACATATGAAAGAAGCTAGGTATATCTTCATTTGTACATGTAACAGTAGGTTCTTGAACTCTTCTGTCTAGAAAAAAAAAACCAAAATATAGCCATAGTCATGTAACAGGACTCTCTTTGTCTTCACAGTTTATAAAAGTATTTCTTAACTGGAAGCAATTTTCTCCACCTAAGGAATATTTGGCAATATTTGTAGGTATTATTTGTTGTTACAACTGATGAATTCAATAAGCTTTTCCTAAATATAGATTATAAATGCAACTATATTATGTATATGATATATTAAACTGTGACTATGTTGAATTGCATGGGATATCCCCATAGAATAAAGACCTATTCATTCAAAATGATGATAGCATCAACATCAAAGAAAGCTTATCTTTGGTAAAGTAAACTATAGTTATCTCAAAATATCCCCAAATAGTTGTCGGAGATTCAAAGCAGAGGGACACTATCCATAATATTTAGTAAACAAAACAACCTCAATATCAATAGATAAATGGATAATGAAAATGTAATACATACAAACTATGAAACATATGGAACACTTAATGATAGTGAAATCATGAAATTTCCAGGTAAATGGGTAGACCTAGATAAAAAGCCATATTGAGTAAGGTAACCCACACTCAGAAAACAAGTGCCTCATGTTCTCTTTCATTTGCAGTTCCTAGTTCTCAATTTATAGATGGGAGCATACACCATAGAGTAAACCCAAGAGTTTGGAAAGTATAAAAGAACCCCATAAGGGTTGACTTGATAGGGAAATGGGAAGATAGAGACGATATTAAGGGGTAAAGGAAAAAGAGTAAAGGTAAAGATCCAACTAGTCAAGGGTTAGGGATGTTAACGTAGAAAGAAGAGAGATGAGGCTCAAATAGCCAGGTTATTTGATAAAGCCTGAAGGAATTTGTATTTACCTATAATTATGCTACACATACATATATATCATGACTCCCAGAACAATATGGATTATCGCTGTTGCTCTTGCATGTCTCTCATTACTCTTACTAATGAAAACACTACACACACTAAAGACACAGATCTCATAATATTCAAGTTAGATCTAATCTTAAAAGCCTTCTTCCTATGCTTGACAAGGTCATCCTCCCCTAGATATACAGATGGAATCATGGGTCCCTCCCTATATGCTCCCAGGATGGTGGTTTACACCCTGTGGAGCTCTAGTTGGTTGGTATTGTTGCTCTCCTCATGGGGCCACAGAGAGGAAATCCTTGGTCCCATGAAGGCTGAACACTGAGTGTGGGGGGGATTCGAGGGTGGGGAGGTGGGAGAGGGGAGATAGGTGGGAACACATCCTCATAGAAGCAGGAGAAGGGGGGGATGGGTGTTCCTGGGTGGTGGGGGGATTGGGGTAAGGGGATAAAATCTGAAATGTAAATATATTATCCAATTAAAAATAAAATAAAATAAAGCCTTCTTCCTATAGTAGTGTTTTCATGGTACCAAAAGGTACCATGAAGCTACCATGAGATGGAATAATTAATAGTCCTAACCAACTGTGATACCTATGACCCACAACAATAACCAATATAGCAAGATATCTGTAAAGATATAACAGGAGCACTAACATGCTAGTGTTAACAATAGTTCTCTAAGTGTAATTAAGATTCATTCAGAAGAAGGTAAATCATGCCCTGGTACTAGAAACCTAGTCAAAAAAACAGTAAAGTTATGCATATTGGAAGAGAATGCACTACTATCATTTTGTTGCTGAGGTTAGGTCTGTAACTATATTAAAAATCTTATCCTTATGCTTACAAATAAGTGTAACTACCATCATTTATCAAAGCTTTTCTTTAAGGCAAATGGAGAGCATCACACACACAACACACACACACACACACACACACACACACACACACACACACAAAACCTACAACTGTACACAATGCAGAAATCAGTGGATTATGTAGATCTCCATAACAAAGGACACATTTATAGCACAGGTTTGTCATCTGTGTCTCAAGGAATACAGTGGAAGAGGCATTGGAATGATTGTAAGAGCCAGAGTGCTAAAAATTCTTATGGGTGACTCTTTCTCTTAGAAATGGATGCATAAACAAGACTTAAACAACGACAACTACAGCATCAATAAACATATTAATGTGGAAGGGAAATCTTGTGATATTCTTTCTCTAAAAAAAGAGCAAAGGGGAAAATAATGACTGTTAAGAGAGGGAGAATAAGGTTTTCTAAGGTATGAGCATGTTTATTGGTTATCCTATGCAAAGTGGTCAGCCCTGAAACCATATACATACAAAAAACAAGCATATACTCAGCAGGTATACTCTGCACACACATACATGAATTAATAATAATAATAAATAATGAAAAAGAAGTTAGCAGTTTGAGAATGAATGTGAGGGACATGGAAAGAGTTGGGTATAGGAAATGGAAAGGGGAAGTTATGTCATTATAATTTGATTTTAAAAATGTGCTTTAAAAATAATAAAAAGAAAAGAGCCACTATTTTCAATTCTTACTTCTCTCAGGCCATCACAGGTATTAGGGTTTGCTGACAGTAGAAATGCTATTACTAATACCTGTTAGTAGGCAGGGTAAGTGACTTCCAGAGTCTTAATGGTTGTGTTGCGATGTTATGTTTCTAAATTAATGTGAGTGATAAATCATTGTTGCCCAATCCAGAGCCTTCTGGTGTCTTCTCATTTTATTATCATATATTTTATCACAGTCCTCTACTCCTGAAATTATGAAAACAATCTAGATAACATTTGCATACTATACACGGAGTACTTTTTTTTTAACTTCATCTCTTTTTATTTCTCATGAACAAGAACGAGTTTCTCAATTTTCTTTTATCATCAATTATCTTTCAAGAGCTGTGGTACAATGTGACTCAATTCTTTCCTTTGGGTACAGTAAAGAAATGATTCACTAAGGGATAATATTTAATCTGAGGCCTAAATGATGTGAAACATCTATAAAAATTCAAGTAGATGAGTAGGTAGAACAAAGAAATAGAAAATAAAAGGCACAATGAATTGAACACGATGAAAAGGGAGTGCATAATGCATGATGAAAACAGTCTGGCAAGCTCCAGCTCACATAGCAATCACTCCGTCATGGATATACTGCAATACACTGGTATACAGAGCTAAGTCAAATTGTTGGGATCTCACAATATAGTTAAGAAGATACATTAACCACGAATTACACAAATAAACCTGTAATTGTAAGGTCTACTAAAGATTATGAGTCCAATTATTAGATGTCAGATTTTATAGCTAAAGTATACTACGTGTCCTAATTAAAGAGAAGAGATCCCCACAATGGGGATAAAAGAATACATAGTCACTGACTTTCTATAGCATGATTAAGAGCCCCTCTGGAAGAAGTTCTATACTATCAGATACCCTTATGGTGACTTCTGTCTACTTTATTCTTACTATATAGTCACTTTCTCAGAAAGCCCTGATAAAGATAAGTTTTAAGTGGCTCCTTCAAGTGAAACAGAAACGATGACAAAACTAAAGGAGAGAGTTGAAAGAAACAGGCATTGTTTATAAATACCAGAGGACAGCCACTCATGAAAGAATATGAGATATAAATCAAAGCACTGTTTGATAATATATACCTGTATGCATATATCAGTAGAATGACAGGAACAAATAAAACAATTGACTGTGTGAGGTAAAGTGAAATTTAAATGTATCACATATAAAAAACTGAAGCAAATCCCTAACTTGGTCCAGTGCCAGAGTCTTCTTTTAGAAAAAAATGCTGTTGTGATAGTGTTTAAAATATTTCTTACTCGATATTTTTAAACACTGCTATTTCCCAGTGTTAATATTGATGCTTCCGAATGTGAAAATGCATATAGTTATCACCGCCACCAATAAGCTGTCTTGCTGGTGTTTAAAAAGTAAAATGAATGTTAATGTGGTGACAGACATATCTCATATTCTGAGAGAAGTTAGAAGATGCTTAAAAATACTAAATGTCATGTTCTCTGAAGTAGATCTAAGCAATATTTCTATGTGAACTAAAATTTGGTTAGTCTTACGTACAAATCCACATCAAAAATTAAAAAAAGATATAGTTATAGTCCCATAACTGACTGCATCATAACTATTGATGCCATTTGATTTTTAGAGACCAAACATATTTGACACTGGAGAACTGAAAAACTTTAAGATTCAACAAAGACATTTTTTCTGTCAGTTAAATTGAAATAAGCAAATAAATGAGCTAAAAGTATATGAATCTGGATTTAAACTCATTATGAAAACCCAATTGAAATGAGAAACATAATATATCCTGATTCATTTTGTAAGCTATATTTTGTAGCCCATGCTCATAAAATACAAAATTAAGACCATGAATACTTATTGGAGGCTATGAGGGCTTATTATATCTGGATGTTTGATTAATCTATAATTTTTCAGATTCAATTTCAAATATAATTTTGCCTACTAGTGTAGAAGTGGTACATGCAATAACTACAATTTGTGAATCTGACTGTCACATTCAAACATTTAACAACATATCTCATTTAAGGATAGTGTAAATAACTCCTGTTGAAGAAAATGCAGTTAGCTTGAGAATGAGCAGTTAAGTATTGCAAATTCACAGCTACATAGATTCTGCATAAATTTGCTATGCAATTAGATTAAGGGGCTCTTATTCTGAGTAAAGTCATTTGATTTTCAGCTTGACACATATGAAAAAAAGCGAAAGACTAAATCTTAGAACTGACTTCACTGCTAGAAAAACTTCATAGTCTCAAGATAATCTCTGTGACATCAAACATTTAAATAATGGTATCAAATTTGATGAAGAACCAACATAATACTATTTGCTAATTGGTAGAGAATAAAACATTAGAAATTGTTTTGAAAAGTTTCTTAATTTTTATTGATGAAGTTTGTTTTCAAAAACATATTCTAATCATGATTAATTCTTCTCATAATTCCTTCTAGAGCCTCCTGACTTCCCTTTATTCTCTCATTCTCTCTCTCTCCCTCCCTCCCTCCCTCCCTCCCTCCCTTCCTCCCCCCCCC
>JANHMN010000005.1:57870447-58004221 GCA_030674055.1 Rhabdomys pumilio | reverse complement strand
CTCTCTCTCGCTCTCTCTCTCTCTCTCTCTCTCTCTCTCTCTCTCTCTCTCTCTCTCTCTCTCTGATGCATGTGTGTGCATGTACTCGTACATGCTTATGTTTTTGTGTGTGTTTGTGTGTGTGTATGTTTACACATGGCAAATTGTGGAGTGTGCTTTCTCCTTTTATTATTAGATTCACGTTGTCACTCTTGGCAATACAGACCTTTACCTGCTGGACCATCTAATCAGTCCTATAAACTACTTTACTTACTTTTGAGTTAACCTACAAAACATTGAGTTTCACTGTGCAGTTTTTGAATATACACATTTAATTTGCTCATACATTTCCCTGAGCTTTCTTAAATGATATTTTAAATTCAGTTAAAACATTTAATGTACACACAAATTAGTTACAGTAACAGTCTGAACACAAATATTGGTGAAATGAAGAAGCATAATATTTTCTTCAAAAAATAAAATTTTGGAAAATAGTTGTGTAACTGTTTATGCCAGAAATATTTTCTAACTACTACCAAATATTACTCTAATATTCTTCCATTAATTGTAAAAAACTATTAAATGTTTACCAAGAACTTTTTTGACAAAAAGTAATTAGTAGAATTCTTCATTGTTGTGAAGTTTTTATTGAGTCATAATATTTTAAAGAGTCTTCCAAATGTAAGTACCTCCTTGCACCTTTGATGCCAATTATTAGTTGAAATTTAAATAGATTTCAAAAGCTGCTGTTCTAAAACAAAGCTCCCTTTATAAATACTTTTAATTAGGCTATTCTACAATTATAATAAATTACTTTTAGCAAATGAGCACTTACTTTTTAATTTTTTTCAGAATTAATTCATATTCTTTGATGTACTAAGAGTGAAATGCTTTTCCTCCACTTTTCCTGGCTTTTAGTGTGTCCTGATAATTGAAAATAAAATTTGGCATTATACAAACAATGGACCAGGTATGGGTACTCAGGAAGATGAGATGGGACAATAAATTCATGGTGAACCCGGATAATATGCAGGACCTTGTCTCCAGTGTAAAAGGAGGCCTGAGTATATACAGCTCAGTAATAGAGAGGTTTCCCTGTGTATACAAGTCCACAGTTCAGTATACAGTCATGAAATGAGGAAGAACAGAAAGGAGAGGGCCAAAATAAGACGAATAAAACTAAATTGTGTTAAAAATTGAAATTTAAAATTTTATATTTTATTTTGGAATATTTTGACTTGTGAGCTTGTCAAAGAGCAACTGTTTTAAATTTATTTTTAAATCTGTTGGATTATCATTCTCTTAATATGATGGAAAAATTAAATATTTTATTTTTTCATACATAAATGTTATAAAATATTCAGTAGTTTCATAGATAACTTCTTAGTTATTTTATAGTTTAAAACATATTTATTGATGTAACAGACTCTCAACAAAGGTCAGAAATGATGCATCTAAATCAATAAGCACATATTTCATTATAAACAATAGGATTGAGAATATACTCTAATGAACAGAAATTTCTTTGATTTTTCTAGGTGCCTCAGGATCTAAAGACAAACAAGTAGTAGAGAAATAAATCAATATAGGGTATATATCATTTCCAACTAATGAAATATAAAACATGACTATGAAGAATATTTCAGTAAATATTAACAACAGTAAGACTGTGTTTTAAAATATACTCAAAATACCAGTACTAGTAATTTTGTTGGTGCTTGGGATGGAACCCCAGGCATTACATGTGTTGGACAAGTTATAGTTCCAATCTGTTTTTTAGCAGAAAATTAACTCCCATCAGAGTCCCAGTCAACATACTTGCCTTTTTCTGGGAATTATAGGCATATTCATCTACTCAAGGCTTCACCTCATGTTTCTCATTAAGATAAATAATTTGTCTTTAAAAATGTAACACTTTAGTTTTTGAAACAGTTTGATTTTGAAAATGGTTTTTAAAAGTTTATTTGTTTTATTTTATATGCATATGTGTCTGAGTATTTAGCCTACATGTCTATTTATGTACGACATAAATGCCTGGTGCATGAAGAGATCAGAAGAGATCATACCCTGTGGAACTGGAGTTACATATGGCTGTGAGCCACTGAAGAGTTGGTAAGTACTTAACCTAGGTCCTTTCCACAAACAACAGATGCTATTAAACAAATGCTATTTCTTTAGATGCTTGAGATTAATTTTCTTATTTCATTATTTCTGTTGTTTTGTTGTTGTTTTGCATGTTGTACTATATGCAGAAGAAAAGAATGTGAATCACATCAAATGTTAGAAAAAAACTGAGTGGATTATATTCAAAAATCGAGATCAAGAGTGAAGAAAAATCAGTTCTCACTGTCATAAGGGCATTGAAAACTAAAATAGGAAAGCAAAATGACCCTAAGAACCCATCCCCACAAACTTTGTAGCACTTGGCGATTTTCAATGATTTTTTTTCCCATGGAAAAGTGAATTTTGATTATTCTATGTCATTCTTGATATTGTTTTCAGCTAGAATTGTCATGAAAGTGCTTAGAACAGTAATATGTACTCAAGTACCTACTTCTGCTAGCAATAAGAAAGCCCACAAACATCAGATTCAGGACACACAAAGGCCAATGGTAACTCTACAGCCCACATGGACTAGTGGGTTGCCTGCCAAATTTCAGAGCATGTATAAGCCATTATGCTAGCTCAACATCTGTAGTAATTGTTATTGAGAGAACAGTGAAAAATTAAAAAAAATTAAATGTTTAAAATGTATTTTTGCATTTGCTTATGGATGTTTGCAACAATCATAATAAAAAGGGAGAAATTTAAGAGAGTGTAAGGGGAGACATCGGAGGGGCTCAAGGTGGGAAAGGGCAAGGAGAAATGAAATAATTCTAATTAAGACATAAAATTATAAACTTATAGATGAAATAAATAAAATAAAACCAGGTAATTCTCTCTCTCTCTCTCTCTCTCTCTCTCTCTCTCTCTCTATATATATATATATATATATATATATATTCTGATATATATCCTCATATACATATATATCTACATCTATATCTATATGTCCCTGATATACACACACACACACATATATATATATATATATATATCTCCCTGATGATATATGTGTATATATGTGTTTGTGTGTGTGCATATATATATATATATATATATATATATATATATGATATCGATATAGATATCAGGGAGATATATATGTCTTGAATCAGCTTTTTCAAAGATGATTAATCATACTAAATATTCAAAGGCACTTTAGTAGTGAGTCGAAACTTGTGTGATAAGAGAGAGAAGTCCCATGGGATCTGCACCAGAAAAAAAAATGGTTATTTATTCAAAACAAAGCCATCTTCTACATAAGCAATAATTTCAAAATGTTTTTGTCTTCTGAATGTAATTTATTTTTATTATAGAAAATTAAAAATTGAGTGAGAGGAAATTAAACATGCATGATACCTTCCTCTGAAGAAAACAGTTCTTGTGACTCGTATTATTCTCAAATATTTGATTTGGGGAATTGCCTTCAATTGTGTTGCTTATTGAAGTTTAATTTCAAAAATGATTGCTTCTATTTCTGTTGAGTGTAGTAAGTCCAGTAGAGTTATACAAGTGACTGGATACAATATGGTGAGTGTTTTATTGCTTGTACAGTGTAACTTGTACACAGTTGAATTATACAGAATAGGACTGCATGGCTTAAAGTTCTTGCTTTAGCTCTGCCTTACTAAACGTCTATAGAAAGTTATATTACCCCTGTGTGCATCAGTGTGTGGATGTGTGGAAAAGCAGTTCAGGATAGTATCTACCATGTAGCAATTGCAACATCAAATCAAATATAGAGAAAGCACCTAGGTTATTGTGAATGCTTACTGAGTGTGGACAAAATTTTAAGCTTTATTTGCATGGATATCATCTACCTTAACTCAGTTAGGGACAAGACTAATTTCAATATTTTCATTCTCAAAGTAGATATTACCCCTCTGAGGAAAAAAAGACAAAGATAAAATTGTTCTTCTTTAGGATTATTGTGTTTATTTTTTTATTTTCTGATTTCACTTTAACTTCTTTTTTTCTCTTTACATCTTTTTTTTTTCATTATCAAAGATTAAACTTACCATATTGTTTTATACTAGGCATGCACTGTACCAGTGATCTACAATGTCTGATATTCACTTGTTACTTTAAATAAAAATTCCTACCAATTTTCTAGGATCAGGACTCATCTTGGCATTACCCTTACTTATCATCCCATCCCAGATCAATTGTTTTTCTTAATGTCCTACCTCAGATGTACACACACACACACACACACACACACACACACACACACACACACCATATTAAGAGTACTTTTTCCTCAATCATAGTCATTAAAGCATCAATCACAGGAGAAAAAGAATCAGAATATTAACTTAGCTATCCTCTGTGGAAAGCTACAAAATTAAAAATTGGACTGTTTCTATGCTGAATAAAGTTTTGTGTATAGCCAGCCTATTGGTCATTCCGTCTTCATAAATATATTGGACTTACCATTTTTTACTTCAGTTTTATTTTCACAGTCAGATTTAGATACACAAAAAGGTACAATTACTTTTGAATCAGGAGTTTCTTTAAATGAAGTATGGCTACAAATGTAGATTTATGTGTTCCAAGTCAAAATAAGTAATAAAAATTATGATTAGTTTTGAATATTATAGAAATATTTCAGTTGTCCTTAAATATGCATAAATTTATAACTTCTATTGAAATAAACCATTTTTATTTATTTTAACTTTGTCAAAGAATGGCCTTAGTCTCTAGGTGTCATGGTGTCATGGTGTCATGGGTTATATCTATAACCTAGTACTAAGGAGGCTAAAGCAGGAGAATTACAATTAATTTGAAGTCATTCTGGGATATATAGTGAGTGCCAGGTCAGTTTGAGCTCTATAGTAAAATCCCACATCAAAAACAAATACTCACAATGTACATATGTAATTAGTAGAAGCATTATCTAAAAAGATTATTACCAGAAGAGGTTGACTGTTGGAACAGGGTAAAAGTTGCATGGCTAAGACTTGCCAAGTAAAGTAGAAAGAAATGTTCATCATGGCAAGGGATAAACGAGGCTACAAAACACCTGAAAATGGACCAGAGAAGTAAACAGAGAATATAACTGGAGAGTTCAAAACCTGAAATAATCCCCTTGCCATCAGCCAAATCTTAGATATAGACAAGGATTTGTGCTGTTGTATAGTAAGGTGTGAGTCAGATGGATATTAGGGTCCAAATGATAGAATTAAAAATGAAACCTCTATTTTATGACTAATATCCACTTATAAGTGAGAACATACAATGTATGTCCTTTGGGGACTAGCTTACCTCACTCAGGATGATATTCTCTAGTGTCATACATTTGTTTGAAAAATTCATGATGTCTTTGTTTTTAGTATCTGAATAGTACTCCATCGTGTAGATGTACCAATTTTCTTTATTCATTCTTCAGTTGAGGAACATCTAGGCTGTTTCCAGTTTCTGGTAATTATGAATAAAGCTGCTATGAACATAGTTAAACAAGAGTCTTTGTTGGGTTTTTAAGCATCTTTTAGGTATATGCTCAAGAGTGAAATAGCTGGGTTTCTGTGATTTCTGAGAACCCATCAAATTGATTTCCAAAATGGTTGTACAATTTGCATTCCCATTATCAATGAAGAAATGCTCCTCTTGCTGTATATCCTCACCAGCAGGTGCTATCTCTTTTGTGTTTTTGATCTTATCTATTCTGATGTATGTATGCATTTCCCTGATGACTAAGGACTTTGAACACTTTATTATATGCTTCTCAGCCATATGACATTCCTCTGTTGAGAATTCTGTTTAATTCTGTATCCCATTTTTAATTGGATTATTTGGGTTGTTGGTGTCTTTTGTTTTGTAAATTTTGCATATGAGACCCTGTCAGATACAGAGTTGGTGAAGATCCTTTCCTAATCTATGGTCTACCAGTGTCCTATTGACAGGACTCTTTGCCTTCCAGGAGCCTTGTAATATCATGAAGTCCATTTATCAATTGTTGATCATAGAGCCTGAGCCATTGGTGTTCAGTTCAGGAAATTGTCTCCTGTTCCAATGCTTTCAAGGGTATTTCCCACTTTCTCTTCTATGAGATTCAGTGTATCTGGCTTTATGCTGAGGCCCCTGGTCCACTTGGATTTGAGTCTTGTGCAGGTTGATAAATATAGATCTCCTTTCAATCATCTACATGTAGCCTTCCAGTTCCTCCACCATTTGTTGATGATGCTTTTATTTTCTCATTGAATGGTTTTTGGCTTCTTTATAAAAAGTGTCTATTGGTGTGGGTACTTATTTCTGTGTCTTCAATTTGATTCCTTTGATCAATATGTCTGTTTCTGTACCAATACCATGAAATCTTTATCACTATTGCTCTTTAGTATAACTTTATGTCAGGGATGGTAATTCCTCTCAAATTGTTCAGGATTGCTTTCATTATCCTGGGTTTTTTTGATTTTCCACATGAATTTGAGAATTGCTATTTCAAGGACTATAAAAAAATGTTAGTTCAGATTCTGGGAGCCCTAAGGGTCCAGGTTAGTTGACTCTATTGGTCTTTCCTTGGAGTTCCTATCTCCTTCGGGACCAGCAATCTTTCCTCTTATTCTTCCATAAAAATGTGGTAGGATTTTGATGGTAATTTCATTGAATGTTACATTCCACAAATCCAATGAAGCTAAACAAGAAGGAATGCCCAAGCAAGGAAGCTTGAATCTCAATTAGAAGGAGGACTAAATAGTCATAAGAGGTAGACAGAGGAAGGGAAGTGAGAGAGAGGTGAGATGGGGAGGAGAATGAGGGGTTCAGAATCAGGTGTTGGGAAGAACAGGAGAGATGGCCAAGAGAATGAATGGAAATATGTAACTGATGAGGGTGAGGAGGTCTGGGCCATCTCCATTTCCAGACAAAGACCTGGCATAAAGGAGGCACTCAAGAATCAATAAGGGTGACATTAGCTATGACTCACTACATAAAGAATATGGAACCTGAAGAGGCCACCTCCTGTAGTCATGCATGAACCCCAGAGGAACACTAGAAACACCAACCCAACCACATAACTTTTAACCCAAAATTTATCCTGTCTATAAAAATTTCAGGCACAGGAATGGAGCAAAGACTGAGAGACTAGCCAACTAATAACAGACCCAATTTGAGATCCATTCCATAGGCAAGCACCAATCCCTAACACTACTAATAATACTCTGTTATGCCTGCAGACAGAAACATGTTGTCCTCTGAGAGGCTCCACCCAACAGCTGACTAAGACACATACAGACACCCAGAGCCATACAGTGGATGGAGCGTGGGGACTATCTTGGAAGAATAGGAGGAAGGATTGCAGGTCCTTAAGGGGATAGGAACTCCACAGGAACATCAACAGAGTCAAATAATCTGAACCCTTGGTGCTCTCAGAGTCTGAAGCACCAACCAAAGAACATACAGAGGCTGGACCTAGGCCTTCCCACACACATATAGCAGATGTGCAAGCTTGGGCTTCATGAGGGTCCTAGCAAGTGGAAAAGGGGCTATTCCAAAAACTGTTATCTATACTTGGGATATGTTATACTAGCTTGGCTGCCTTGTCTGACCTAAGAGGGAGAGGTAGTGCCTAGTTTTGCAAAGACTTGAAGTGTGAGGCTATGGATAGAGGGGATATCAGGGGGCCTACACCTACTTAGAGGAGAAGGGAAGGGGAAAGGGAAGTTGGAGTGACTGAGAGGGAAACAGTGAGTGAGATGTAAAGTGAATAAGTAAAATACTAAAATTAAATTAAAACTGAAATCATATTAAATTTTTGTCATGTCATTATCCAGCACTAAGTCTTTTTTATTAAAAGGATAAAAGAAGACTATTAATAAGGCAATGATGAAAAATTCAGGGTTATTTTCTGTCACTGTCATAGATAAACAATAAGAGTGTTACACAATCATTGTAATTTATATCTTCTTTTCATAAGAATTGTTATTACATGCATATGTGTATACTTTTAAAAGTTCAAACACTGTTCTTTGAATTATTTATTTATTTATTTATTTATTTATTTATTTATTTATTTTTACTCTAGATTTTATCACCATCCTGGTCCTCATCTGACTGCTCCAGGTCCCATACCTCCTCCCTGGCCCCTGTCTCCATGAGGATGTCCCTACCACTCACAAGACATCTGCACTTCCTGGGGCCTGCAGTTCCTTGAGGGTTAGGTGCACCTTCTCTGACTGAACCCAGACCCGGCAGTTCCTTGCTGTATATGTGTTGGAAAAAGATCATGTACTTTGTATTCATTTATATTTGAATGCTTATGTATATGGTAATGATTTCAAGTAAATAAGTAGAAATCTGTTATGCTAGTCAACACTAAATTAACCAATGTGTAGTAATTGTAGTAATGGAATAAGGAAGCAAGTTCATTTTTTTATTATCAAATTATAATTTTTACTTTTTAACACAGGGGTTATAAACACAAAAATGTAGGATGTAGGGAAGAAGATGACACAGGAGCACAGGTGTTCAGGGGGAGTACAGATATCTTTCAGAACAGGGTATCAGCTGGGTAAAGGTTCAGAGGACAGGTCACTGTGACTTTGCCTATGATTCACTTGTCCTTATCTAAGTTGGAGAGATGGCTCAGCCATTAAAGGCTAGGCTCACAAGCAAAAATATAAGCCAGTTCAATTTTTATTATTGCTGTTACCTGTTTAATTTCTTGGCTGCTATTTTGTTTGAGAGAAATCCTCATTGAACAAGGGTGACGATATTATTAGTGAATGAAAATCATTCAAAATGTAAATAATATTTAAAATAGATTATACAATACTTTTATATTGAACTAAACCTAAGGTTTCTTACTTTAAGAGCAGTTTCATTTGTATGTACGTATATACACATATATTTGCATCTTTAGTAGTAGTCTTGAGACAGATTTGAAAATTTGCAAATCAAGGATAGTATGAATTAATAAGGCTTAAATTTCTGTGATGCATTGATAATTCAAAGAGCAGTACATACAATTAGAGATGAGATAAAATATGAATGTTATTTTAAAAGATAGGAACCTTAAAATCCATTAAATTCTGAACAAATAACAAATTATTTAGAGATATGAAGCAAGTTATTTGAGACTATTTGGTTTTTGAAAGATGAGATGATGTAACCCCAAGAATAATTAATTGAACTAAAACTCTCCATCTGCTCTCTCTACCTGCTCATCTATGTATGTATGTATATATGTGTGTATGTATGTATGTATGTATGTATGTATGTATCTATCTATCTATCTATATTTGTGTAAATTCTACATTATATGTTGTGTTTTATGTGAAAATATTTAAGTTCTTTAATATAATTTCATAAATCTGCCAAAACCTGGATCAGTAACCATGACAATATTAACCAAAGTGTTAAAATCTCTACAGGTTATGTAATTGTTGAAGAGAGGGGCAAGTTACAATAGAATGTAATGGCTCTAGCATTCCTATTGAATTTGCTTTAACAAGCGAATTGATGATAAAGAAAGAAATTCTAATCCATGTGGAAAACTACTAGTCTTCCTGAATATTATATTATATCAGGTCACAAGAGCCTTCTAACAGCTAGAAGATGCTCAAAAATTTATCAATAGCCAGAGGATTTCTTCAATGTGACTGAATAAAATAGATTCTCTAAAGAATGTATGAAAGGAACATTGAAGCAGAAAGTTTCCTTCTTCTTCAAAAATGAATGACTGTAGCCACAATGAACTTGTTTGTTACCTGACTGAAATTTCTAAAGAAGATTTTATCTACTGTCGATACCAATTTGAGGCTATTGCTAACTATTTCGTTTTAAAGAAGGCATGCTTTCTACAGAACACAAAACCTCAAAATGTCAATGATGTTTTTCTTCCTCTAATATTATTATCCACCCTTTTCTTATGGATTGAGTGTTTTTGCCATGAAGAGAGGGTGTACACTGTGAGTCATAGGGGATGCTAACTTAGATAGGATTTCTCAAGGATGTCTCAATAACTGTGTCCCAGTCAATTAGCCTTGGATGTGACCCTAGAGAATGAAAACTTTCATAAAGCTCTGAGAAATGTATTCTAAATTCAGGTGACAAAGTAAAAGTTAAAGTTTCAATTTTTAGTATTAATAAGGTTTTAAAAAATCAGTTGCCTATAAGAAAAGGCACTTTATATAGAAGCCTATAAGCTAGTCAATAGGAATTGTCTAAATTACTTTAGCCATTTTCATATATGATATATTGTTTTCCTCAGGACTAAGAGTCTATGGATACATAATACTTCAGATTATCTCCAAACCAGTAGGTGATAAACTTTAGGAAAATGTGTACTATCTTATACTGATCAAATACATCCTCACTCTGTAGTTTTGTGAGAAAAATAATATTTTCTTAGGGTAATTTAAGACAAGAAAGGAGCAAATTGAAGTGGTGAATAAATGTATTTTTAATAGTTGACAACCAATTTATTTTTCTCCTAGGTAAAATTTAAAAATAGTGAAGGCATTTTACTATTTCAAAAATATATACCCATATGTAAACATAATCTTAATTAATATTTCAATCTTTTAATCAGTTTACAAAATTTCTGCAAGTCTGCTTCTACTCATTCCTGGCACCCCTGTATAGATGCATTTTTTTAAATTGTGTTTGTCTTTTTTTATACATGTGTATGTATGTTTGACTAAAGGGAAGTTATGAGTCTATGAGGCCAAAGAAGCAATAATGAGCATTGAGATCACTGCCCATGGAGTTACAGGAGTTTGTAAGCCATTCTATGTGGGTGCTGCAAACTGAATTTAGTCCTCTGATCAAGCAGCACAGGCACTTAACTACTGAGAAATCTCTTCAGCCCCTCAAATGCCATTCTCGCATTTACTAACAAAATTTAACTGTTTCTACAATCTTGAGAAGTGATGTTATCAAATGTATACAATTTTGCTTCTGTCTTTTTCTGGTCTGCATAGTTTTCTACATTCTTTAATAAGCACCATTAAGTCACCTTGCATTTATATGCATAGCTTACATAATTATTGGTACAATACATTGTCCTATAGAATTTTTAAATCATGTAATAAATATATCTCAAGTCAACAAAGACCTGCAAAACTTTTCATAAAAAATGATTAAAATTTGTCCTCTTACCAGAAGTGGAGAGTGAAAGAATCCTTTACAACCTTATTTTACATTGACTCATTACTCAGATGTGCATAGTAATAAAATTAAGGACAAAAGCTTGTCACCTCTGACTTTATTTTCTGTTTGTCTCTTTTACTTTTAGTCACCTGCATAATTCTGCACACTTGCATTTTAACCATTTAAGGTGTATCTGTCTAATTAGCCTGTCTTACCCTTCATTCATAATTAAAGGTATTACTATGTCATTATCTTAAACCTCAAGTCAACTTGGAGATCCAGAAGAACAAAAGTTAGCAGGACAGCCTATTAGATGAACCAATTCTCCACGAATGTGACATACCACCCTGACACAGAAGTAATCATTGTTTAAGAACCAATTTGTCCTTTTAAGCAAGGAGGGCCACTTTGCTTTGTGTTAAGTACAAGACCAGGGACAATACTCAACAAGACCTTATCCAATTGCTTGTTTATGCATACCTGCCCACCTTGCTCCAAGTACTCCTTTTATTTTAAATCTACAGCTAGAGTCAGTGCTCTAGAGACAGACTTAGTGACACTGGATCTTCTATGTGTACTTTTTAAATATTCAACAATTTACATAAGGATCTTTTTTATTGCTATTCTTTGTTGTTAGCTTGACTGCTATGTAATTAGCTAAATCAAAAAAAAGGCAGATGCACCTATTAGGAATTTTTGTTTAATATGGGCGGAGATCCACTACCAATCCTGGTCTTAAGGCAAGAAGAAACATACCTTTATTCTGGGCCATACCTTCTGCTGGAAGCTTATATAAGGACATGAAAGACAGAAGCTTTTGTTCTTTGTCTGTGTGCTCTTGTCTTATTAGCAAAATTCATTCCTTTTTTGGCATTAGAGCCTACTTTGGGATTCCAGAATTTACTGCCCACCAACTAATGCTTCCATTCTTGTGAACTGAACAATTTCTGGATTCTTAGACATTTTATTCATAGCAAGTTATTCTTAGATTAATTGAACCACAGACTATAAGTCATTCTAATAAATCTCCTTTCTCTATTATGTATATATAGAGATTCATCCTATATTCTCTGCTTCTCTAAAGGACTCTGACTAACACAATCTTTTTTATGTTTATAATCAATATTTGTCTCTCTAATAGGCATATCAAGAATAGGACATGTCTAGTTTGTTACAGTTGCTGGACATTCTATATTTGTTTTTAAAATCTCCACTTGTAATAATGATGCCATTTGTTTTATATCTTTATAAATATTTAGTATATGATGGACTTTACATTTTATAGGTTTTGGAAAATTGTAAATGATGTCCTATTTATTTTAATTTCTACTCAACTGTTTTCTAACAATGCCTTTATTTTCATGTTTATAATGACATACTTATATATCCTTTTCAAAATATTTACAGAGATTTTGATCACCATTGTATTTTTGTTTTGATTATTATTTACTATTAAAAATTCTTTGTATATCATACATGTAAATTACTGAATTAATTGTACTAGCATTTTAAATAAGCTATAGATTTAAAAAACAGAAACCATATAATTGAGTTTATTTCATATATGTATTGCTTTCTATGGTCAGTCTCTGTTCGCACATGAGTATGTTCTCTTATGTTTTAATGCAGAATCTGTCTGGAGTCAGCATTTACTGTTATGTCTGTATCACAAATTAGTTTTGTGTAGGGGTTTAAATTCACAGATCTCTTCTTTTCATGAGCACTCATTTCTTCTAACACTGTTGAAAAAAAGTCCTTTTTCTACATTGAACACAATTTTCTTTTTACCTCTTAAAAAGAAGATCAATGTGGAGTGACATCAGAAAAAAAAAAAAAAAACACAGTCTTGTGGGTAATTTTCAGGGGCTTCCTTGCTGATAATCAAAGAAAAAGCTGGTAAAAGTGTTAGAATGAACCTGCCTGTGCTACTAAGTGGCTAGAAATACACACCAAATAAAAGAGTTTCTGTAACAAATCATACTTGTCAAATTGGACAGCAACATATAACAGAATGTAACTATCACTTAGCTTCCACTCTGTACTTTTACTCAATTTCTAGTGGATCAAAGAACCTCAGGATAATTTCTGATATCAGGAATCTGATACTGAAGAAAATAGGAAATACAATTCAATGTAAAGACACAAGGTAAGACTTTCTTAATAAGATCCCTGTAACATATGATTAAGACAAACAATTGATAATGGGACCTCATTAAACTAAAAAGCTTCTGTACAGGAAAGAACACAATCAGTTGAGTGAAGAGACAACATTAAGAATGCCAATACATCTTTAGCAGATATACATCTGACATAAGATTTTTTTGTTTATAAAGAATGCAAAACATAAAACAACAAGAAAACTAACAAAACATTTAAAAATTGGGGTGAATTTTCAAAAACTAGTAAGAAAATTTTGAATTTGTGAGTTAGGGAAATGATGGTTGAGATGATGAGTTAGGAGGAATTGGAAAAGGAAGTGAATATGTTCAAAATACAGAATATGAAATTCTCAAAAACTGATTAAATTTTTAATTGAGTCATAGAACTAGTAAAGTTCTCAAAAAAGAAATAAAAGTGAATGATGTTTTTAATAAAGTATTCAACCTCCTTAGCTGTCAAAGAGATGCAAATTAAAAATTGCCTTTAGATTTTATTTACTCCAATCAGTATAGCTAAGAATAAAAACAAAAAAATTGATAATAAATACTGTGATGATACAGGAAAGTTGAATCAGTTATTATTCACCATTGGCAAGAAAGCAAATTGGTTCATTCACTGGTGGAAATTAGTACAGATGTTCCTCCTGGTAAAAAAAGGGAATATATCATATGACCGAAATACTACCATACTTAGAAAAACTTACAGATTATAAGATGTGGTCAAAAAGGTTGAAAAAGCCAAAGATTGTGGATGAATGCAGTAAAATTGTGCTTTCTGGACATGAGAAGACTCTTTTAGCCATGAAATTAGTTGAGGTAGGAATGGCAGGGTCACCTATATGTAAATACTGGGGCCGTCCACAGCCACAAAAGCATCTCCTGAAGGAAGATCTAATTGAGAATTGCCTGAGAGACCAAGAATTGCTGGTGCAGACAATACCAGCCAATCATGAACTGTTGTTTAGAAGAGATACTTTCTTGAGATCAATGGAGACATGAATAGAGGGTATTAAAGGAACTTGCTTACTGCAGTATTTCTCATCTGCTCCCAGGTCTGTGTCATTGACTATGTGTCACCTCACTTCCAACCCCCAAGGGCAGGTAAGGTCAGGAGGCAAGCAATCCAGGGCACAGGCAAACATCAGTGACTGTGAATACAAGCACATTACCAGGTCAAACTAGACAATGTCCAAACATCTTTAGGAAATGGGGTCCTGAAATTTTACCCATAGTTGAAATATTTGCAATTTGTAGCTGATTGGCAGTGGACTAATAGTTTTTGTCAGGGATGCCAGCCCACAATGGCTACCCACACTTTTGTAGATGGTCCAACCTACTTGCACAGATGGCACTAAGTGTACTCATGTGTTTAAATAAAAACTAAAAAACACACATGAAGTTGGAAAAAAATAGTAGAAGGGCAGAGATTCAGAGGAACTAGAGGAAAGTAGGCTGGGGATAAAGGATAGATTTGATTATTATTATTTATTCATAAAAGTTAAGTCAAAAGAAGTTATTGTAAAACACCAAAATATATAGAACAAGAATGAAAACAACAAAGAAAAATTTCTTGTACACAGAGAATTGTGGAATAATACTGAGAGAAATGAAGTACACATGCCAAGTAGATAAACATGCTCTTTTCACAGATTTTAACATATATTTTAGATATTTTAAGATATTTTAGATATCAATAGTACAAAATTAATCCACATATCCAATACCTATCAAAATCCAAATTTTGTAAAACAAATAAGAACTTTATAATTTATAATTAATCTGAAGGAAACTAAATATTATTTCAAATAAAAAATTGAAAGTATTTGACTTCTTGATTTGAAAACTTACTATAAACTTGCAGTAATTTAAGCATTGTAAAGCCAGAAAAAACTCAGGTACCTATACCACCAAAAGAGAGGGGAGATTATACCAGAAAATCTTTACAATATTTTTTGACAGGTAATAAGAAAATTTAATGAAGTGAATTGTGTTGAGAAAAATGAAAGGCAAAAACAGGCATTCACATTCAAATCATTTAATTTTGCCTGATCTTAACACTACAAAAATTATTATCACAAGGTACCAATGACCAATGGGTTTTGACAATGATTTTGAAGTATGCTACAAAAAAGCAAAGTCTATGTAAAGAAAAAGTAAATGTAATGGACTTGCTGGAATTTTATACACTTACAAATAGGATAAGCTAAAGTAGTGAAAATTATGTTCTTGTTAGGTAAGAATATCTATAAAGAAGATAAACAAGTAGCTTTAAGCATATGTTAGGTTTTTTACATTTTATTAATCATTATAAGATTACTAGTAATATAATATCTCTAGATATTATATCACTACAGATGGCTTTTATGATGGCTACTATCAAAAACATAAAAAATATAAAATTTAAGTCAAATATATTAGCACGTTGCTGCAAAACTAGAAGAAATAGGCATGTGGATAAGTGTTATAAGTTCAAGGCAACAGTGGATTATATATTAGGATTTTGTCTGAAAAAGAAAAACACAGGAATGGTAAGAAGGCTCATACAGAAGAAAAAATGTGTTAACCATTTAAAACTATTAACCTGAAATCTATCACTGACTCCCATGTAAAAAGTGGAAAGAAAGAATTGACTTTACAATGTTGCTCTTTGATTTCCACATGCAAGCGATGGCACTTGTGACCAGCATCATATGTCATGCACATACAATGTCATGTACACCCAATAATAATGATAATAATTTCTTTTTTTTTTTGTTTTTTTTCGTGACAGGGTTTCTCTGTGTAGCCCTGGCTGTCCTGGCACTCACGATAATAATAATTTTAAACACAAAAACATACTTACAGACTATTCTCCAAAATATGCCAAAATGCCAAAAACAACTGTTCCTAAGTATATATTCAGACAATAAACTCAGACAACTATGCATATTTCGGCACACACCCAATACTTTAAAAAAAAACATTTTTATATAATAGAGCTACATAAAATATAAATATATGGTATATTCTGTTAGTGCACCCTTAGCTTCATTCCAATAACTCTAGCTTCATTCTCATAACTGTACCTTTGAAAGTGGCTTTGTGTTATTCCAGTTTCCATGTTTCATTAAGTTTAGCTAAGAATCCTTACTATGGTAACCATGGAAACAGAACTGAATGTTCTAGAGTATCTGTAACTGTCTGCCTCTGAATGCCCACCATCACTTGTAACCCTAAGCTAAACAAAATCTCATGTAGCAAAAACTGTCGTTGTGTGGGAAGATTACATTTTATGACTACAGAACTTTCTTTAAGGATACAGAAAGTTCACCATGGTAACAACACATGGATGAGTTTGTGGCACAGTGGAAAACCCTAAGGATGCTTAGAAAACAGCCTCTGCTAAGAAACTTGCCCAAGGCTAGAAGAGGTTATCTTATGTTTATACTGAAGAAACAAAACAAAACAAAACAAAAAATTGTACTCTCCATCCAGGAGTGTATGTATGATAGACAAATATCATTAACAAATGTCACTAATGTGTTTTTTAAGACTAAATATGAAGACTCAACAGAGAATTGTCTCATAAAACCATAGCAAAACCTTCATGTCTGAATTGTTACAGCTATTCCAGAAGATGAGATTTGTGTTCACCTCATGTACTTTCTGAAATGTTCAATCTCAAGTAGCATAAGTTCGATTGTTTCTGAAAATTTGGTATTATGTATTCCACAAAAGGAAGGGTTGAGATGAGGGAGCACAGCTCTGAGTCTTTTATATGCTACTGATTGGTACACTGGCTTGGGGCAAGTTATTAATGTTTTCAAAATTTCAATTTCCTCAATTTCCTCACCTGACAACTTAAGGGGAAATAAATGTTTCATAACAAAATTGCCATATAAAATTTAAACATTCATGCAGAAGATAAAAACTGTAAATACTTTAAAATTATATTTTATGTGCAAGTACACTCATTTATTTATTCATTTTCAACTTACTAATGATAAATAAGTTATTAAGTAACAACAAAATAATTTTATGGTTGGGGCTCATTATAACATGAGGAACTGTATTAAAGGGTCACAACAACAGGAAGTTTGAGAACCACTGCTGTAGTGGATATATATGTATCAGTTGAAACTGGGCACCCCATGATAACTTCTATGCATTTTGAGAAATGTGGATCTCTGTAATAATCTCCATGTGTTGTAAATAAGCTAATGGGTAGTGAGATCTATCAGTGGATATAAGCATAAGCTTTCAGAACACATTGAGAAATTGTATTGGTTTTCGGTAATTGGCAATAGTCACTTCTCCTTTAGAACCCGTGATCTCACCAGCAATTGGCTAGCTTTACATGCCAGACATGAATTCTTTCCTATTCAGAAGCCCTTAATCCAATTGCATAGCTGTTGCTTACTCCCCAAATGCAGGCACCATTATTGCACCACTGGGAATATCTTACCAAGCCAGTCACTGCTGTGGTTCATAGGCATTACAAATTGGTAGGATTGTTAATTGCTTTCCCCTTTGGAAGCCTACATAGCACCTGTGCATGCTTGCATCAGGAGAGACTGGAAAAGGATCTAAATGTCACTTCTGTGTAACATTCTGAATCTCAAGAAGCAATCAATAAACTCTACAACAGCATAAACACTGTCATCTGTATCATCATATCACAGATTCCCTTCTACAAACTTGAATGCTTAGTAGTTTTCAGGAAAGTTTCATGAATCAATAGGTGAACATGAATTCAACTGACTTGAGATGCTAGCAGCAAGAAATGGTAAAGTGTTATTACCTTAAAAACTCCACATTCTGGCTTTAGTGGCACATTCTTTAATCTCAGTACTTTGATAGGCATGAGCAGGCAGATCTCTGTGAGTCTGAGGACAGCCTTCTCTACATAGTCAGTTCTAGGATAGCCAGGTATATATACACAGAAAGATATTATCTCAAAGCAAAGCAACAAAGCAAACAAAAACATCATAGCAAACTATGTGTGGTGGTTTAAATATGCTTGGCCCAAGAAGTGGCACTGTTAGGAGGCATGGTCTTCTTGGGATAGGTATGGCCTTGTTGAAGAAAGTATGTTACTGTGGGGGTGGGCTTTCAGTCCCTCCTCCTAATTGCCTAGAGACAGTCCTCTCCTGCAACCCAAGATGTAGAACTCTCAGCTCCTCCTGAGCCATGGCTGCCTGGATGCTGACAAGGTCCTGCCACTTTGATGATATTGTATTAAACCTCTGAACCTGTAAGTCAGCTCCAATTAAATGTTCATCTTTTATAAAAGTTGCCTTGGTCATGGTGTCTCTTCCCAGCAATAGAAACCCTAAAATACTAGAAAAGGATGGAAACTCCAAGTTTTAAAGAGCAGGTTAAGAAACTATACAATAAAATGAACAGATAAACATATATTTCTTATTTTTATTTGTAGTAAACATTATTTAGCAGTCCTAACTAAGGTATTAAGATGCCAAAAGTATAGCAGATGTAATGGCTCTATGGATAGACATATTTGTGATACAAGCCTGATGATATGAGTTTGATTTCTAGACTACATATAAAGGTAGAAGAGGAGAAGCAATTGACCAACTGACCAACTGACTCACAGTAATTATCTTCTGACTTCCACACAGATGCCCCACCACTGAATAATTTTTAAAACACAGCGAAAAGAAAGAAAATGCATATGTATCTTGGTAAACAGTAAATAAAATTCCTGTTGTTCTCAGAGAACATGATAGCTTATGGAAAATTCTAATAAATTGAAAAGAATGTGAAACTAATAAGGAATAATAAACTGATGATATAGACAAGAACAGGATCTGACCCAAGTAAAGCACACAAGATGTTCCACAACTTACAGAGGAGATGAAAAAAATGTGGATCCAGGTTAAAGACCAGATTCGATATGAGGGTATAGCACACAGTTGGGAGTGGGGTGAGTTTCACAACTTGTGCACAAGCTGCAGACCCAGGATCCAAAATAGCACACACAATTGTCATTGCCCTTGGTAACCCAACATAGCTACATGGCAAGATGATATTGCTGACACCACCATATTGTGGACCATAAGTCTCCAATCTTAAGGCAAAATGGAAATTTCCTCCTGTTGTCTACATTTAGTTGTGTCAGAAGGAGTTATGCAAGATTCTGGAAGAGAAAAAAAAACATTAACAATGGTCTCACCTGGCACTGGACCCTACAAATTACAATACTGATCTATTAGACAAACTGTGTCCACTGATATAGCAGTGTTTCAAATGTTAAGGAGTAGCTAATTGCTTTCAGATTATATTTGAGACCTGAATGACATACTGTTACTGTACTCTAGGTCAAAACCTCTGACTTGGGAATTTATGCCCCTAGCATAGAACCTATTATTTTTCTATCTCCCTATATGGTCATTTATCTACCTGCCTTCAAAATATAGTTTACTCCCATAGACACAGGCTACTCTCAAGTTTGGTCAGAGGAGCTGTGGGATGTGAAACCTTGCCAGGAAGTTTGGTAAGGTATAGCAGGTCAAGATCCAGAGAGGTGACTCCCAGCTCCATGCCAAACTCCTGACTTGAAACACGTTCCATGCTTCTCACATAAAACAGATGTGACCTGTGTCTTGTAGGCTGAAGACAGAGTTCTCCATGCTAATCAGGTACCCAGAGGCCTAGAGTGTTTAGCCAATAAGCTTCCCTTCACAGAAATTTCTCCCTGAAAAAGGTATTTAATCTCAGGCCCACACTGCAAAGTGAGGTATGCTTTTATGTATCCAGTTTCCACCATGACAACAAAATGTTTAAAACCACTGACTGTCTCTTTTCATCAGAATCTGCCTTAGGGAGATATGGACCATTACCTACACAGCAGCAGCCTAGTCTCCCATAGCAGGCCTTTGTGCTCCCACCCACAACCACCACCAAGTCTGCCACCAACAGGCCAAGGATCATCTCTAATGGGACAAGCAAAAGCTCCACTTTGCCTCCCCTCCCACAAGCTAGATGCTGTCCCCAGCCAGCAGGCCCCCAGCTACATTCTCTGCTCTTCTGTGACTCCCAGCAGCACATGGATTCCAAGAGCCTGAGTACCCCACAGCCCAGCCTCATTGCAGGGTCAAAGATGCCTCTGAGCCAGCTCCAGATTTTCTACATCTCAGGACTGCACTTTTCCATCCCTAGAGCGGTGGCTTGGTGCTTCGTTATAACCCAGCACCCACCCCAGTGATGGCATAGCATAAAAGTAGTCAAACTTCCTGTATCCTGCCTCCCCAAGCAACCTTGCCCTATGGTTGAGTGGACTCAAACAACTCTACCAGGAGCTACTTTTTGTGGCATTCAATGAAGTTTTGCCTGACTGATCAAAGTGTTGAGAAGAAGAGACTGGGTATTCAGCCTTAGATGGAATATCTTTTATCAGGGACACTCTCTGCCCTGTCCAGGCTCTGAGAACATTGTAGAATAAGAGACAGAAAGAGTATAAGATCTGAAGGATTTGGAAGAGTGCTTTGAAATTGTGCTTTTCGGACATGGCACAGTTATTATAGTCATAAACTCAGGTAATGTGGCGACGTGCTCAAAATCTGCACAATAGCAAGCCAACCAAAATTCAAACATAGATGGAGGATCTCTCAAATTTCTCATGCCCCAGTTAATAAGAGCCTTACTAACTGGACTAAGTCAATTGTTAAAAGAACTCAAGTTGAAAGGTGGTGTATTCAGGAAAATATTAGTGGCATTGGAAGAAAGAAATGGGAATTGGAGGTAAACATGCTTCCTTGAATTCTGTAATTAGTGTCAAATTTAAGTACTTTCATGTAATACTAACAAAATGTCTACGTTATCTACTTGAGGAAATCTAGTACACTATTTGTTAAAAATATATCAAAGAAAACATAAAATGAGATGATTCATGTTCACAATATTTTCAATATAGTTTTCTTCAAATGACCCATAGAATAAAAAAAGTAATATAAGTTTCTGTAAGTCATTCTATAAATATTAATGGGATAAGTACAAATTTTACATAAAAATTAGATGTGGAATAACCAACACATTATTGGAGGATCCATAAACCTATGTTATTTCAATATAGTATCATTTTAGCAAACAAGTATACCTAGAATCATAAAATAAAATGATCTTGGACAAAACCAGTAAAAAATAGAAAAGATATTCTGTTCAACGATTGGTTCTAGAAAAAATCATAAATCTCCCTGCAAAAAAAATATGAATGTAGGCAGAAACTTAAACACTGAAAAATGAACTCAAAATAGATCATAGAAATAAATATAATATTAATAACTATGAAATACCTAGAAGATAATGTAGGATAACATCAAGAAGACTCATTTGTTGGTGAGATATATATATATATATATATCTCATATATATCTCATATATATATATATGATAAAAACAATAGAATGCATAATATAAATGATTGGGAAGTAAGAGGTTTAAGAACATTAAAACCTAGTCTAAAATAAAACAATGTCAAGAGGTGAGCGAGCTAATGTAAACACACACACACACACACACACACACACACACACACACACACACCAGACTTCAACGGAACATCTGAAAAAAGTATATTGTTTAATATCCTATGAAAGGCTCCACCCAGCACCTGAAACAAAAAGATACACATAGACAGACAGCCAAACAATGGATGGAGCTTGGAGACTCATGGAAGAATAGAGGAACTCCACAGGAATAACAACAGAATCAACTGACTTGGACTTTTAGGGTTCTCAAGAGTCTGAACCACCACCAAAGAACATATAAGGGCTGGACCTAGTCCTCCCAGCTCATATGTAATAGATACTTAGCTTGACTCTCATGTGGATCCTGAACAACTGGAATGAGGGCTATCACAAAAGCTGTTGCCTGTACATGGGATATGTTCTATTAGCTGGAATGCCTTGTATGGACTCAGTGGGAGAGAAAGTGCCTAGCCTAATGGAGCCTTCAAGTGCCAGGGTTGGGCTGATACTCGGTGGGGGTGGCCCACCCTCTCAGAGAAGAAGGGAAAGGGGGGATGAATAAAGAACTTTGAGAATAGGCGACAAGGATCAGGATGTAAAGTGATTAAGTAAAAAAAAATCAATTTAATTTAAGAAAAAAATTTATGTTGCTTAGTAATGAGTTCACTTTGAAAGACAGAGTGGCAATTTCTTGAAATCTAATATATTTAACCAAGGAATTCCTGTCCAGTATTTATCCAGATGAATTGAAATTTATATCAACATAAAAACAAACATGCACATTCATATAGAAACCTTATTTTTAATTGACAATGCTCATACTATTAACTGTTAAAACTTGTAAGCCACTAGATATCCATCCACATTCTAATCTGTAAGAAAGGTATAATCCATCCATATAATAAAATACTGTATAATAATAAATAATGGTTAATTAGTAACTCAAACTATAAGGTAATCGTGTGTGTGTGTGTGTGTGAGAGAGAGAGAGATGAGGGTATAGAAAATGAGACAGAGAGAGGGGGTGTCAGGGTGAAAAGACTTCATGTTCACTAATTCCAAATTCCAACTATATGATAGGTTAGAATAGGTAATGTCAGTAGCTGATCCTAAGAAGGCCCCGGCTTCCTGCCTGCCTCGTCAGACTTTTCTGATAAACAAGTACTCTGTGCATGCACCAGCCTGATTTTTGGTGGGAACCCCTCCTGAGAGGGTCTATGCAAATTGGTCTATGCAAATTATGTCCGGGCAGGGCGACCAATCAGAGAGAATATGCAAATTAGGTCCTGGCAGGGCGACCAATCAGAGAAAGCCACGCCCCCTTTCCCCTTTATATAAGCAGCACTTTCTGGCTGCTCGAGGTCCCTGTAGAATGCACCAGTTCCTGCAATAAAGCCTGTTGAGAAGAATCCAACCGTGTTGCCTCTGCTTGCTGGTCGGGTAGTCACGACAAGGTAATATACGCACAGGAAAATATCAATGCCATTATGTTGTTTACAATCAAAGAAGAGTGACAGATGTAGTATCAGAGAAATTTTATTTTATTGGAATAAAGTTATTCTTTATGTAACAAGAATCACATCATATACAAAATGAGGATTAATGATGCAAAAAATGTACTTTAGTTCTGTTATTAGTGCTTGTTCAATATCATTATGAACACATGTGAGATGCCTTAGAAAGTGACAAACAACAAAGAGCACTGAGGACAAGACGTTGAGAAAAAGTAGAACCTATTTCTTGCTACATTTTTTTTTGCGTTCTTAAACATGCTGAAAACACTCTATAATTTACAAAAGTAATTAACAAAACATACATTATCAAAATAGCGTTGAAAACCTTGTATTTATTAGAAGAAAACAAATTCAATATACTCTGTATATGGTCCCATTTTATATTGTATTTTCAGCATAATCAAATAACTCTAGGTCAAAAAATCTGCAAAGTAAGGTCTGTGGTTTTTACAGATAACTGTTCCCAAGAATTGGTTTTGATTTGAAATAGGTGACAGTATTTTATGTTTTAAAAACTGTATTGTTCACTCAATTATTTGAATATAACTCATCAAACAATTTTAAATTGTGCTGAACTTTTGACATGTGAATATATTATTTCAGTAATAGTACTAATAACTAGGACAAAGAAGACTACTAAATTTTTTTCACCAAAGTCCCCTTCTTCTATCTGTGAGGATTTTCATTCTCTAATCTAAATTCAACAAGGATAGAGTTCTTATTTATATTTCATCACTCTCTTGTTTGGAGTGAGGTCATCTGAAAGTTGTTGAATGTATCTAAGTTTTGCTCCAGTGATTGGTCATATGAGTTGCCACATCAATGATTATATCAAAGATGAAATGATGTAATATATGTGACACACTCCTTACAATCACAGGTAGTAACCATTCACTGTCACTGTAAGAATGTGACTGCAACATGGATTATTCTAACCAGAACCAAGAGTCAATCCACCTTACTAGAAAAAGGAAAAATGAGTTTTAGAAGTGTTTACCTATTTAGAAATCTTAGAAGATTGGACAGAACTAAAAATTGGGTGGGATTGACAATAGGTGCAAAGTTATTTTGTTACTGGCACAAATCACTAGTGGAATATTTCTTATGGGAGAATTGTACATTTAGCAATAATCCAGGGCCAACTTGTTTCCACGAACTTAACAAAGAAATTTGTCATGATAAATAACATTGGTCCATCAAGAATTAATCATGAATCTAAGATTTCGGGATTTTTCACCTGTGCTAATCAATAGACTCAAACTTCATAGCACTGATGAAGCTTTTCTATGTGGAACACATGAAGTTTATGTTCCTTCAGTTAGCTGTCTTGAAAACTTTCCTTTAAACAGCTACTTAAGCGACCTTCATGCAACAAGCATTGCCATATGCAACAGACGTCATTTTGACTACTCTGAATATAGTAATAGCAGTCTACTGGAAAGCTGGAAATTAGAAAAACCCATCACAGGAGAATTTAACGGATTGGCCCTGTAGCAGTTTGAATGCTATATGCCATAATTTTGCTAAAGATCAGTTATAAAACTGCATCCAAATTTACGGATAGCCTCAGGGTTGCTATGTAGCAAAGAATGGCCTTGAACTTCTAATGATGCTCCTGTTTTTACCTCTAGAATGCCCAGATTATAGGTATATACCATCATTTACATTTTTTGCTTTTTTAAATGCAGTGGGAATCTTTCCCAAGGCTCCCTGCATGCTAAGCAATCATTTTACTAGCAGTCATATTTCTAACCTGACTTAGTTTTTTGTAAGATTTAATATCTTTTAAAAATTTTATTGCTATATTATTATATCAGTTGCCTTTCTGTTGCTGTGATAAGACATCATGACCAAAAGTATCTTATGGAAGAATTTATTTTGGTGTACAGTTCCAACTGGGTAAGAGTCTATCCTGGCAGGAAGGCATGGTGGCAAGCAGCAGACACAGCAGCAGGAGCAGGGAGATGAACTACAAGCACAAAGCAGAGACAGTGAATCAAAGTAGCACAAAGCATTTAATTTCAATCCCTGCCCTCAATCACATACTTCCTCCAGCCAGGCTGTACCACCTAAACCTCCAAAACCAGTGCCAGCAAAGGACCAAATGTTCAAGACTATAAGGGGACCTCATAGAAACTGCCATACCTATTCATTATAAAAATTATTGTTTCTTGTGATGACAATTTCTTTAAGATAAAGCATGTAAAGTTACAATATTTATTCCCCCTTTCCTTCCTTGTGTTCCTCTCCTCCCATTCCTATTTTGCTTCTTCCCTCTAGTTTCCCTTCTGCTTTCATATTATGAATAAAATATAAACAGCAGTATGCATCTACATAAAATATATGGTCCATAAGTTAAAGAAAACATAGCTTACAGAATCTTGATGGTTTTGTCAATATAATGATGTACAGCTGAATTCTTTTTTATGCAAAGGTAATTATTTCAATATTATTTGCCACTGAATAAAATTCATTGTCTTTTAATTTATCCATTGATAAATGTCTAGACTGGTTTGCTTTCTTGGTTATTGTGACTAGTGAAATTATAAATGTGGTTGTGAAAATACCTCTACGGTATGTTCATTTCAAAACGAAGAATAGTATACAATGTTTATTCATATGCATTCAAATTTCCTAATTTGTCCTTCTGTTATGATTATTACTACTACAAATTTTCAAATTAAAAATTTTGAGAGCAATATCAACTTTTAATAGGATATCAATGCTAGTATTGAACGGCTTCTTATTAAAATAATTAAAGATGGAGTTATCATGACCTCACTTCTCCTCTGAATCCTCATTAGTCTTATTTTTCCTATTTTACACATGTTGCATCCCAGTTTTAATCTACTTCGAGTATTTGTATTTATAATGTAGTTCATTAGCAAAGAAAAGTCCTCCAGCACAGTACAAGTCTTATCATTAAAAGCAAACTGATAACATCAAAGCTACATTGTAGAACTGAGTGAAATTGGCTATCTGATATATATGTTGTTAGGAATTATATTGGTTAATTACAAGATTACCCATTTTAAGAAAAGTACAGTAAGCCCATATGAATTTATGAACTTTCTTATTCACATTATTTTTCAAAGTTTATAACCTCAAAGGTGACTAATCATATATATATATATATATATATATATATATATATATATATATATATAAAACTGCACAATTTATCATATTTTGTTTTCAAAATTTCAACAACCCTTTGCAGTGTTCTTCTAAATTGAAGCACATTTCTTGCTCTATTTCAATTTTACTTTGAATTCCACATCCAAGTAGCAGTAAAATATTCAAATTAATTATCCAGTGTCTGTTAGACTTCAATGTCAGCCAATTCTTTGTATGTAAGTATTTACGTTTTTCAAATAACT
The DNA here is from genome assembly GCA_030674055.1 of Rhabdomys pumilio. Classification (NCBI taxonomy): domain Eukaryota; kingdom Metazoa; phylum Chordata; class Mammalia; order Rodentia; family Muridae; genus Rhabdomys; species Rhabdomys pumilio. The sequence goes on along the minus strand of JANHMN010000005.1, from coordinate 57,977,534 downwards.
TATATTACCAAAGTGTTTTAAAATCCTTGAAACACTTTCGGTTTGTTAATCTCCCAGGAAGTCTTTATAAAATACTTATGCTTCCCTTGACATCTTTCACAAGTTTGTATTGTCTAGGGACCAAAGAGGCAATTCTTATAGTTATTAGAATTTAAGAACATATTTAGTAATTGAAAATATCTTAAAATATTTAAAGTCTTAAAGGTAAAACTGAAAGCTTAACATATTTCTACAATATGGACCACAAATATGTAATTATTTTGGATTGTAACATTTCTTTTATTTTTTTATATTTGAGAAATTTATTTCTGAGAGACCTTACATACTCACATTAAATCATCTCTCTGGAGCTATAAGCCACTACACTTATATGTCAGAAAGGTCATCTTGTAAATACGGATATCAAACAGACTGGTTTTGGCAAAAAGTCAAAAAACAAAACAAAAATCTCATCCACTGTTTGTTCAGAAAATGCAGTATGGCTGACTGATTATCCTCTCAGAACAACATTGATATCAAATGAGAAAAACACAAATATGCTTTTAAATTCTTAATTTGAAGCATACTGTAACATCTATGACTGAGTTGAAATTATAGTTAGTATATGTATTCCTATTTCAGTTTCAAATTTAAATTAGCTTAATGCATAGTTTATGAAATATTACTTAGAAATGTTTAGTTTTACTTGTAAAATCTTAAAAGTTTCACAATAAAAATTATCAGTATAACCGTTATTAATAGGAGGTCAAAGAATTGTTATGAAATCCAGTAGCTCATGTCAGTAGAGGAAAAAAAAGCCTTTTACCTCTTCACTGGATTCAGAAACACAAACATTCACAAAATCAGGAGGAAAATATGTTTTATTAAGAAAAAACTTTTCTATTTATTTTTTTAATAACAGAAAAAATAATTATCTTAGAAATACACCAATAAAATATACCAAAATATTAAACTGTTCCAACATAATTTGATATTCAATGCTACCACCTAATGAGCCATTTAATGAAAGTTATTGAAACACTGACTATTTAGAATTAAGGTCAGTAACAATTTCTTCAAGTTCACTAGAATACTCCTATGAAAAGCTTCCAAGAAGTGAACAATGAAAAATAGTTTGAGAAATAAATAAATATAAATCAATAACAGAAAATCCTCATGAATTTTCCAAGTGACAGACTTGGTGACAGTTATAGTTGTGTCAAATACTGCAATCAAATATGATTGATGAAATACAGTGTGATGTGTCTGGTATAATGTATTGATGAAATACAGTGTGATGTGTCTGGTATAATGTATCCAAAGGGAAATACTAATCATGAGGAAAGTCAGCTCAGAACAACAACCAAAAAATACAAACTTGAAAGCCTGTCTGCTGGATACTATGAATACATTGTTTCCCCCAAAGAAGCAAAAACATTTTAAAGTACAATCATAATTTTCATCTTTACATATGACCAACTATTTAATTCTCATACTTTTATACATTTTAGTGAAATTGGAAGCAATCACGTAGTCCTCCAGTAGAAGTTGTGAAAATCAAATCCTTCTAAAGTGCACAGTAAGACTTTTTTTTCGAATATGAGAATAAATCTGAGAGTTTCGCTAAAATATATATATAACAAAACAAGATAATGATGCCAGTAGAATGATTTTTTATATAGCCACCAAAATTATTCTGTGTCAACACTTCCATTTCTAGTGTCTCTAAAATATTTTCATATTCAGTCCATATCTATATTCATAGCAACTTTTAGACTGAATTTATATAGATATTAAAATAATATAATTCAATGTCTGCACTATCACAATGACATGTAAATCTTGATGGCTAATAAGTCAAGTTTAGAGAAGATGTTAAATACAAAAAAAAATTATTTTTTGTAAAGAAACCTAAAGTAGATACATTCATGAACTTATTTCAGACCTGCTTAATAAAATTCCTTAAATTTTCTATTCTTACCACACATATTAGGTTATAGACTTAGAGTTTAATAATAGAAAGGAGATAATAAGTAGTGGAAATAATTTTATTTGAGGAATTGGCATTATGCTGTTCATCCCACGCAAGACTCTATTTGGTGTCTACTCAACAAATTTCCTCTTTCTAGTTTCTCAAATATAATAAATAAAAATACTTAGATTTCAAGGAAAGAGGTTCTGTCTCTATATTACTTTTATCCATGTGATCTACTTTTGTACAGTAAATGTAAGGATAACTTTACTACGTAAACACTCAAATGATCCTTTTCCTGCCTCAAAATAAGCATAAAAAATGGAAATCAAATTCATACCATGTGTTATTTGCCTTTCAGCACATGTGTATATAATGAATATACATATTTGGTGCTATTTTTTTTTCTGAGAGGAAAGGTTAAAGAATTATAAGGAAAGATATTTAACTTGACCAAGATAAGACTTGAGTGTCAGTATTTTATTCTTTGATTGTTTATGTTTTGGCAAAGAAATCTTAGTCGAAATATAATAAATGACTATTCTATTTCTTATAGCCAATATCCTTAAACTTTTTATTTTCTCATCTTATTTTTGACTTGTATTATTAACTTTTCTATTTAGGATGTAAAACACAGTGACTGAGGCAACTTGCAAAGGAAAAGGTTTGTTTGGTTTTCAGGTGTAGAGTGATGATAGATTATAGAGCTGAAATAACAAATAGGGGGCTAGAGACACAGCTGGGAGCTCTCATCCTAAATCACAACCAAGAAGCAGAAAGCTTGTTCTTTACAAAGTGGAGTCTTTTTTAAACCTCAAATCCTGCCCTCAGTGACTTGCTTTCTTTAACAAAGTCACCCCTCTTGAGCCTATCCATCAGTGCCACCAACTGGGGACCAAACATTCAGTAATACAATAATATGGGGAACATCTTATTCCAAGCTCAAGAGTCCATATCTGATACTGAGGGTTTTCAAAATAAGGGGATAAAATTCTCACATGTTTCCATTATAGTTAGAATGATACAAAAATCATGAGAATAGTAACATGATAAATAGCAGAGAATGAATAGAAAGTCAATAGGAACTAGAGTGGAGAAATAATATCTGAAGCATAGAGAATAATGTAGGGAAGATTTCAGGTTTTGGTACTGCACTGCATCAACTATGTAATTATAGTAGATATACTATTCTACTTGAACACTTTGGATGGTGTCACAAGTGGCTTATCACATCGATTGCAAATAGATGATTCTCAGGCTATTCTGACTGATAATTAAATATTTGAACATTAACCATGAAGAGTGGACACATAATAATAACTGATTCAAGGAATGTCTCTCAAATAGATTTTAGTACAGATCAATCTTGAAGGAAAATTCTAAATAAAAAGAACATGGAAGGTATTTTTACCTACTTTGTTTGAAATTCTTCATGATTTATGGAAGTTAACATCTGTGTGAAGCAAAACTAATATACAAGTTCACTGCAAAAATATATATATTTGAATAGACAATCTCAGTTGTTGGAAAGCAGAAAGATATCTAAGAGACTGAGGTTAGAGTTCAGAAAGAGATAGAAAGTGACCTTATTGATCAGGGGGCCTTCCAGATGACAGTGACATCAGATGAATAAAAGTTACATTTACAGAAATAGACTGTTTTCTTTTTTAAATTATTATTCATTGGTATGAGTGTTTGGCTTCATGTATGTCTTTACACTGCATATGTACCTGGGTGCATTTCATTCTATAGAATTGGGGATAGGGATGGTTGTGAGCTGCTGGATAAGAGCTGAAAATCAAACCTGGATCCTCTTAACTATGGAGAAATCTCTTCAGTCCTGCAATGTTTTCTGCCTAGGCCTGCATGGCAACGTGAAAAGGACAGTGTCACATGGTTCCTGCCCCTGGAACAGAGCCAGCAGGTTGTGTGCCTCCACAATTGTTGACAGATGCTGGGTGTGAATCTTGTTTAAAAACATATATATTTTACTTCATGCTCCTCCCCTGGGAAACAGTCTCCCAACCAAGGTTATCAGGCAATGTCCTCTCTGCCAAGGTTAATGACTCAATGATAATCAGAGATAGCATGAGTCTTGGAGGCAAGGGTGTATTTAATATCTCAGCAAAATGGTAGAACACTGTGACCTTCAGGGCAGTCCTTAAGGCTTTGGGAAAGGACTCTTAAACCATGAGTTCAAAATTATATAATTTCTCAACTATGCAAAATATAAGCATGCAACATGACTTATATAAGGAGCTGCACAGACCTAAAAGAACAGAGGCAGCTGCACTATGAGCCAGCTTGTCAAAAATATACAAAGGCAGGCAGACACAAGATCAAGCAGATTCCTAAATTCAAGGTCAACCTGAGACAGAGTGAGATTGGGCCTTTGTGGTAGGAATGGTAATTTCAGGACAGGATTATACCCAGCTAAGTTTATTGTCTGTGATTACAAAGGCAAGCAGAACTCTGAATTCATTTGCAATCTTTAAAAATAAATGTGCTTGCTGTCTTTTTCTAAGAATCAGGGGGCAGAGGTCATGGAATGTTGATTCATGGGATAATCAAAAGGTAACCTGGAGTAAATGACTGAATTGATATGTAAATAATAAACTGGGCCTTGGTCTTAGAGAGCTGAGCTATCTGGATGAGCTGCCTGCAGAACTCCAGCAAAAAGCTCCATCAGAACACAGGCCATCAGCTTGTACGGCATGATTGACTTCCTGTTGTTTTTTCACAGCTCTCAGCTCTCAAACACCACTTCTTACGGGAACCTCTCTCCAAGCCCAGGCTAGTCTTTGGCAGTTTACTTTGGAAAGGAAATTAAAAACATACTTTTCCCTTTAAATTTGCTTTGGGTCTTCTTCCTCTTCTTCCTTTTCTTCTTCTTCTTCTTCCTCTTCCTCCTCCTCTTCCTCTTCCTCCTCCTCCTGTCCCTCTTCCTCTTCCTCTTCCTCTTCTTCTTCCTCTTCCTCTTCTTCTTCTTCCTCTTCCTCCCTCCTTTTCAGCTATTATCTTGTTCTCTTCTTTTTCTTTTCCTCCTTTCTCTTCTTCTGTTGGACTCTAAGTATCTAAAACCAAGGGACACACTCTCACAGAGAACCCACAGGCAGGATTCGTTGTAATAACATGAGGTTTATTGATACTGGTGCACCAGGACTCCCTTGTGTGCAGGCAAAAGAGAGTGTTGAATCAGAGTTGAGGCCATTTATATACCAATATTCACAAGGCTCATAAAGGCAGTTTTACCTCTTAATCAATAACTACAAAGGCCAATTTTAACATCCATTCTCAAGCTTGGTTTCCTTCCCAGTCTCTGTCCCTATTTACTTCAGTATCTCACTCCCAATTTACATCTGTATCTCCAGGAGAATTCTTTTAAGTGACTGTTTACCCAGGTCTTTTATTGCCTCTATCTTGGGTCCTTTGTTCTTTTGAAATGTTAGTTCAAGTACCTGGGATGCTCCCCAGGGTCAGCTAACACTTGAGTGTAAATTGAAACTCTGAACCTAAGAATCTTTCATGTTAAGACCTAAAATTTCATTTTTACAGTTTATTCTCACACTTCCTCTACTTCTCTCTTCTTTCTCTTCCTCCTCTTCCTCCTTCTCCTTCTCCTCCTCCTCCCCCCTTTTCAGCTATCATCTTGTTCTCTTTCTTTTCCTCCTCTGTCTCTTCTTTCTTTTTTTCTCTTCTTCTTCTTCTAACTATGTCTTACTATTTATTCCTTATTGTCTTAGAACTTGAAGTGTATGCAATAAAGACCTGGTTGGTCTTGAATTCAGAGTTACTTCTGCCTCTAGCTTGAGTTGGGCTTAGACTTTCTTTGAAAGTTTTAGACATTTATATAACATATAATGATTATGCCCAATATATATATATATATATATATATATGTGTGTGTGTGTGTGTGTGTGTGTGTGTGTGTGTGTGTGTGTGTGTGTGTATTTCTTTTTTATTTCTCTTTTTATTTTTTTTACACTCCAGATTTTATTCTCCTCCTCCACCCTCTGACTGTTCTACATTCCATACCTTTTCCCCACTCTCCTGGCTCCAAAGTCTGTCCCTACCCCTCACCACCCATCCCACCTGACCTCTAAACTTTGTGGGGTCTCTAGTTTCTTAAGGGTTAGGTGCATGTTTTCTGACTGAACCCAGACCCAGCAGTCCTCTGCTGTATATGTGTTGGGGGGCCTCATATTAGCTGGTATATGCTGCCTTTTTGGTGGTCCAGTGTTTGAGAGATCACGGGAGTCCAGATTAATTGAGACTGCTGGTCCTGCTACAGGGTTGCCTTCCTCCTCAGCTTCTTTCAGCCTTTCCCTAATTCATCTACAGAGGTCAGCAGCTTCTGTTCATTGGTTGGGTGCAAATATGTGCATCTGACTCTTTCAGCTGCTTGTTGGGTATTTTGGAGGGCAATCATGATAGGTCCCTTTTTGTGAGTGTTCCATACCCTCAGTAATAGTGTCAGGCCTTGGGACCTCCCCTTGAACTGCATCCCACTTTGGGCCTGTTGCTGGACCTTCTTTTCCTCAGGTTCCTCTCCATTTCCATCCCTGCCATTCTTTCAGACAGGAACAATTATGGATCATGGTTTTGACTACAGGTGTAAGGCCCAACCAACAAAGATCTCAAAGCAGAGAACTGCAGACACACCCCAAATCACTCACAAGAAACACAACTTGCTGCAATTGCATGAGGTTTACTGGCTAGCCAGGGCTGTCCTCACTTCTAGCCCACGCAGGGGTAGAGGAATTCAGCCCCGAACAAAAGAATTTTACAGCTTTTAAGGGGAATCTACAAACCAGGTGGGGGTGGAGTTAGGGAAGGGGGAAGGCTGAGAGTGGAGTTAGGGAAGGGGGAAGGAGGAGGAACGGGTCACTAGGTCATCAATACATTTGATCTCAAATTCTTAAGATGGGTGGTATGTCACTTTATAATTGGCTATTTCAAACTAGTTTCACACTGTATATCATGAGCTCTGGTTCAAGTGGGTCAGGCTTATCTCAAACTTTCAGCATCCTAGCACCAACTGTCTCAGGGCTGTTGGTTCAAAGCGCAGCCAGGCTAATCTCGGGCCCATAGAATCCTGACACCATTAATCTTAGGGCTTGTTTAGTTAGGGCCATGTGTTCAAATGGTCAGCTAATTTCCTGGGACTGAGGCAACACAGTGTTTGACTTACAGGTTTTTATGTCTTTGCTTTTAAGAGTAGGGTTCAGGGGGTCAACTTAGATTTTTCTATCTTTCACAGGATGGCAACCCCCTCCCTCATTTGATGCCCTGTCTTCCTGCTGGAGGTGGGCTCTAGAAGTTCCCTCTCTCTAATGTAGGGCATTTCATCTAAGGTCCCTCCCTTTGAGTCCTGAGAGTCTTTCATCTCCCAGGTCTCTGGTGCATTTTGGAGGGTCCCTTCAACCTGCTACCTTCCTAGGTTGCCTGTTTCCATTTTGTTTTGCTGGCCCTCGTGGCTTCAGTCCTTTTCACCTCACTCAATACTACATCAGGTTCCCTCTACCCCACCTACTCACATACCATCCACCTTCCCTCCCAGGTCACCCCCTCCCTTTCCACTTCTAATTGCTTTCTTCTCCCTCCCAAGTGGGACTGATGCATCTTCACTTAGGCCCTTCTGCTTCTGGACCTTCTTGAGTTCTGTGGATTGTATCTTAGGTATTCTGTACATTTTTGCCTAATATCCACTTATTAGTGAGTACATACCATGCATGTCCTTTTGGGTCTGAGTTACCTCACTCAGGATGATATTTTCTAGTTCCATCGATTTGCCTGCAAAACACACACATTTCAATTTAACTAGTTTACTACCTACTGGATGTCCATAAGGCTTCTGCATATATCCTTAGATTTGTGATCCATTTTTGTGTCAGCTTCTCTATTCTTATATACCTCCCATTTCCTAAAGTTCACATTTGTTCTTCTACCCCTTCAGTTGAACATATTTTGATAAGTTGGAAATCATAGGTATTAATGTAGTTTTTTTATGCACATTTCATTGTGGTACTTTATTTCCCCATTTCTCATCTCTGATTTATGATAGAACCCTTCTACCTTTATTATGTCAGGTTTGTACTTTGATATTATCTATATTTCACTATCCCAGCATTCATTTTAAAAAATTATTATTCTATCATATATAATATCCAGACTGAAGTTCCCCTGCCTCCATCTCCCCTTCCCTCTCCCCTTTGGATCTTCCCTCTCTTTACCTCCCCTTAGAAAAGAGTAGGCCTTCTGGGGACATCAATCAAATAGAGCACTAAAAGGAATGTACAAGATGCACATATGGAGGAAAAGTGTCCCAATGGCAGGCAAAAGGGTCAAAGGATCCCCATGGTCCTGCGGAGGCTTGATGACTCAAGATGGGGTAACATTAGGGAACTGAGACAGGAGTGGGTGGGCAGGTGGGGGAACCCCCTCATAGAAGCAAGTGTGAGGGAGGAGAAAATAGAGGGCTTGTGGAGGGGAAACTGGAAATGGGAATAACATTTGAAATGTAAATAAATAAAATAACCAATAAAAATGAAAAGAAAAAAAAAACAAATAGGCCCTGTTCCCATTGTTAGGTACACCACAAGAACACTAAGCTACCCAATCATAGCATATATGCAGAAGACCTAGGTCAGAACCATACAAACTGTCTGATCTTTGTGAGCCCACTTGAGTCCCACTCAATTGATTTTGTGTATCTTGTTCTTATGGCATCCTTGTTCCCTCTGACTCTTCTAATCCTTCTTTCTTCTTTTCATCAGGACTCTTTCTTTCTTCTTTCTTCAGGGACTTGAGGTTCTTGTCATACAGATCTTTCACTTGCTTGGTTAGAGTCACTCCAAGGTATTTTATATTATTTGTGACTATTGTGAAGGGTGTCATTTCCCTAATTTCTTTCTCAGCATGTTTATCCTATGAATAGAGGAAGGCTACTGATTTGTTTGAGTTGATTTTATTATATCCAGCAACTTTGCTGAAGTTGTTTATCAAGTTTAAGAGTTCTCTGTTGGAAGTTTTAGGGTCACTTAAATATACTATCATATCATCTGCAAATAGTGAAATTTTGACTTTTTCCTTTCCAATTTGTATCCTTTTGACTTCCTTTTGTTGTCTAATTTCTCTGTCTATGACTTCCAGTACTATATTGAATAGGTAGGGTGAGAGTGAGCAGCCTTGTCTAGTCCCTGTTCTTAGTGGGATAGCTTCATTTTTCTCTCCATTTAGTTTGATGTTGGCTACTGGTTTGCTGTATATTGCTTTTACTGTTTAGGTATGAGCCTTGAATCTTATCTTTCCAAGACTTTTAACACGAAGGGGTGATGAATTTTGTCAAATGCTTTCTCAGCATCTAGTGAGATGATCATGTGCTTTTGTTCTTTGAGTTTATTTATGTAGTGGATTACATTGATGGAATTCTGAATACTGAACCATCCCTGCATTCCTGGGATAAAGCCTACTTGATCATGATGGATAATTGTTTTGATGTGTTGTTGGATTTGGTTTGCGAGAATTTTATTGAGTATTTTTGCGTCAATATTCATAAGAGAGATGGGTCTGTAGTACTCTTTCTTTGTTGGGTCTTTGTGAGGTTTAGATATGAGTGTAATTGTAGCTTCATAGAATGAATTGGGTAGTATTCCTTCTGTTTCTAGTCTGTGGAATAGTTTGTAAAGAATTGGTATTAGGTCTTCCTGAAAGGTCTGATAAAATTCTGCACTAAAACCATCTGGTCCAGTACTTTTTTTTTTTCTTTTTTTTTTTTGTGGGGAAACTTTTAATGACTGCTTCTATTTCTTTAGGGGTTATGGGACTCTTTAGATGGTTTATCTGCTCCTGATTTAATTTTGATACTTGGTATCTGTCTAGAAAATTATCCATTTAATCCAGAATTTTCAATTTTGTTGAATATAGGCCTTAGTAGTAGAATCTGACATTTTTTTTAAATTTTCACAGTTTCTATTGTTATGTCTCCCTTTTCATTTCTGATATTATTAATTTGAATTCTGTCTTTGTGCCCTTTGGTTAGTCTGGCTAATGGTTTATCTATCTTGTTGATTTTCTCAAAGAACCAGCTCCTGGTTTTGTTGATATTTTGTATAGTTCTTTCTGTTTCTACTTGATTGATTTCAGCCCTGAGTTTGATCATTTCCTGCCATCTACTCCTCTTGGGTATATTAGCTTCTTTTGGTTCTAATGCTTTCAGGTGTGCTGTCAAGTTGTTAGTCTATGCTCTTTTCTAGTTTCTTTTTGTAGGCACTTAGAGCTATGAGTTTTCCTCTTAGTACTGATTTCATGGAGTCCCACAAGTTTTGGTATGATGTGTCCTCATTTTCATTAAATTCTAAAAAGTCTTTAATTTCTTTCTTTATTTCTTCCTTGACTAAGTCATCATTGAGTAGAACATTGTTCAGTTTCCATGTATATGTGGGCATTCCATTGTTTTTGTCATTATTAAAGACCAGCCTTAGTCCATGGTGGTCTGATAGGGTACAAGGGATTATTTCAATCTTTTTGTATCTGTTGAGGCCTGTTTTGTGACCAATTATATGGTCTATTTTGGAGAAGGTACCATGAGGTGCTGAGAAAAAGGTATATTCTTTTGTTTTAGGATGAAATGATTAAAGATTCTATAGATATCAGTTAAGTCCAATTGGTTCATAATTTCTGTTAGTTTCATTGTGTCTCGGTTTAGTTTTTGTTTCTATGATCTGTCCATTGCTGAGAGTGGGGTGTTCAAATCTCCCACTATTATTGTTTGAGATGCAACGTATGCTTTGAGCTTTAGTATAGTTTCTTTTATGTACGTGGGTGCCCTTGCATTTGGGGCATAAATGTTCAGGATTGAGAGTTCATCTTGATACATTTTTACTTTGATGAATATGAAGTGTCCTTTCTGACCTTTTTTGATTACTTTTGGTTGAAAATCGATTTTATTTGATATTAGAATCGCTAATAAATTCTGTGCTAAAATCATTTGGCTCTCGGCTTTTTTTTTTGAGGTGGAGAGATTTATAATAACAGTTCCACTTGTTTATCTGATCTTGATTTAACTTTGGTAGGAAGCATCTATAGAAAAAATGTTCACTTATATTTTCCAATTTTGTGGAGTACAGGCTTTTGAAGTATGACTTAATGATTCTCTGGATTTTCTCATTGTCTGTTGTTATGTCTCTCTTTCAGTTTATGACTTTGTTAATTTGGATATATTCTTTCTGTCTTTTAGTTAGCTTGAATAAGGGTTTGTCTATCTTGTTGATTTTCTCAGGGTTAAGGTAGGTCTCTTGCAGGGCAAGAACAGGTCAGGTAGAGAGGTGGTCTTATTTGAGTTTCAGGATACTGGTTTGGCCTCTGGATGAGTAGGAGACTTCTTCAGATATATTATAAACATAGTGACAAGGAGAGTAGGGGCCATGAGGATCATGCTAAGTGGGCACAGGACCAGGTTATGTTGGGTGTGGTTTGCCTGGTTTACAGGAAGCTGGCTTGGCCTCTGATAGGGTAGGAGTCTTTTATACGAAGTGTGGGCCATGATACTTTTAAGATGAAAGGGGGGCAGTTGGGGTTTTGCTGGGCAGGTATGAGTAAAATGGACAGGCAGCCTTACCTTGGGTTCAGGATACAACTCTGGTCTCTAGTGAGGGTAGAATGTGCAGAACATGTCCTAGCACTCTTATGGGATCCAAGCCATATAACTCATTTCTAATTTCCTAGCTTTCATATATATTGTATTGTTGGACTACCCCAGACCCCAAAATGATTTTTGTTCAACTAGAGTTCATGTATCAAAGGGAATATGCAGTGTTTGTACTTCTGAGTCTTCACTCCAGAATATTTTTCCAGTTTCACTCATTCACCTATAAATGTCAGTTATCTTTATATTTGAGTAAAATTCTATTGTTTATGTGTATCACATTTTCCTTATCCATTCATTAGCCGGTGGACATCTTAAATGATTCTACTCCCTAACTACTGTAAATTGAGCTGCAACAAGCAGTATCTTTGTAGTAAGGTATAAAGTTCTAAGACTGGAGAGATGGTTACATGGCTCAGAGTTCTTGTTGCTCTTACAGAAGACACAAGTTTGATAATCCCTGCAGTACTCAGCTCTCTGTAACTGCAGCAAAAAAGATATGATACACTCTTCTTATTTCTGTGGACACTCAAACACATGTGACATACAAGCATACACATAAGCATACATAAAATAAATTAAAAATACATGAAATTCTTTTGAGTATATTCCCAAAAGTAATATAACTGTATCAAATAGTTATTCTATTTTTTTTTTTTTACTTTTTGAACACCCTCTAGACTCATTTCATAGTGATCACATTATTTTATACTCTCAAGAGTATATAAGAGCTCACTTTTTACTACATCTACATCCACTTTTACCATTTGTGTTCCTAATCTTTTGACCAGTGTTACTTTAGTAAGATTTTTTTTTAATTGTGTCGCTACCCACATCCGACCAGTGGAATAAGGAAATGGCAACCATGTTCTTCTTCAAGTGGTTTATTCAGCAACCCTTGTACTGCAAGCAAGCTTCTTCCCTTCTCCCTCTCTTCTTCTCCGTGCATCCCCTTAAAGCCTTTTCCTTGTTCCAATCAGCGATTGCCACGATGTCACTACTAATTGGCCACTCTCAATGACACAAGGTAAGGTAACCACACCTCTCAGCGCGGGCTCGCCATATATGGAGTTGTTTTTCTCCCAAGCAATGAATGGCGAGAGTGGAGCCGCTTCCCACAAAATTGGGATGATAGACAAAGATTTTCTGTGAAACCCCAAAATCTGTACTCTAACGTCTTACAATGAGACTGCAGTCTAAACAGAAGGCCAAGAACATGGCTATCTGAACAGTCTTTGTCCCACATATTATTGACTCACTGAGTTTCAGTCTCACCCTTTATGGTTCTCCGACATGTAGATGAAACTGTCTGAAATCTCTTTCCAGGAAACAAGTTTCCTATCTGACTGAGCATTTTCCTTCTCCCAGCATGAGATTCCTGAAGAAATTCCCATTTCCTTGATGTCTATTGGTTCAATAGTGTGACAGCCTAGTTGAGAGATGCAAGTGCTCTTCTTATCTTCAGTTCTGCCACTTTCTATTTTAGCACTTGTATCTTGAGATGAAGTATAATATACATAACATAGCCAAAATAAATATAATTAAAATAATATAACTAGAGACTAAGGTTAGGACACATTTAGTTAGTGCCAGGTAGTCATGGTTAATCTTTAATTACAAAACTCTGGAAGGAGAGGCGTAATAATCAATGTTTTACTAAATATCCTGGCACGGGGTTTCTTCTTTCCTTAGATCACCTTAGACTTTCCCAGATGAAAGACACACACACACACACACACACACACACACACACACACACACACAGCCTCTATATTTAAATATGCCTTAAATTCACAGCCAACTTGGTCTATAATGTGAGTTCCAGGCATACCAGAGATGCACAGCAAGATTCTCTTCATTTAAAAAAAAATAAATTAAAGAAAATAAAAAATGTAAAAGCAGTAAATATAAAATACTGGAGGTACGTCTGTGAGGATGGGAAGAATTTTTCTGTTGCTCTCTAATCCACAATCTCCATTAGATATCTATCCCTTTCTTATTCAGGTGATCTCATGGGGCTTTCTTTCTCTCCCCTCCTGATTTTAATTCTCAGGCTAATTAACCTAGTCAGTGGCTATAGGGAAGCTGGGGATATGTTGGTCTGTTATAGCTATTGCTGAGACTGGCTCCTGTTGGCCGCAAATCCTGATATTTTTCTCCCCCACAACTACACTTAGCTTCAGACTCTGTTGGTAAATTTGCACGCATGGTACTTACTTGCTTTGAACTCTGCAAATTTTCCGTAATATATAACATTTAGCTTCACAATTATGCATGTTTCTAATCACAGATATATTTTACAAACCAATCTCTAAATATACTTTGATGTGGTTAAAATTTTTTTTCTAGAATATCTAAAATAAAAACTGCAAAGCGCAAAAAATAATTTTTTTAAAAAAACATTCTTTTGTTAAGTTCATCACAAAGAGCACAATAGTATCTATAGGAACACCTTGATTCTTTAGGCAAAATAATAGAATTCTAATTTTGCATTGGTATATTTATATTAGAGCTCTAAAATGTTGAAATAGATAAATCTTATTAGTTCTCAATTTTTGATTTGTATCATAGAACTGAGATATTTTTATATTTTTATTCTATTCACCTTGCTCTAAGTCTGTTAAAGACAGACAAGATTTAATAAAAATAATACAGAAAGGTCCAACAGTATCAATTAAATGATTTCTTTCAAACTGTCAGATTTGAACAGGAAGCTATTTAATAATGCCCCTTGTAACATCCAATACTGACCACTCCAACCCTGTCTGTGGGGAGGCAGTCATATACATGAATCAAAAAAGCTTGCTTTAATTAATTGCTTGTTTTGATTAATTTGCCCATGATGACCTGGAGTGATGGTCTTTCTTCTTCTATCTAGCCGAGTGTCTTTTATCAAAAAGATGTAAGAGGGAAAGCTGTCTTTCAAAATGACTTGATATTGAAATTGTCAGGTTCTACTATCTATGTGTATGTGAGTACGCGCGTGCATGTGAGAGAGCATGTGTATGTTGTATATCCCTTTTGTCTGAGATTGATAAAATTCCATCTCATATGGTAAATTAAGGTTATTAAACAATGCATGTTTATACTAACCTGATTTGTTTCCTCCCTAATGCATGTTTTTGCATATCTTTTCTATTAAGCTTGTCTGACTTTTTGAACTCTAATTAAAAAAAATTAAAAAAAAACTTTGTATTGGATTTTGGATATTGACTAAAATCAAATGCCTGTTATTGTAACAGAACAAAGTAAAATTATAAAAGACAAATAAATTATAAAGAAAAAAGATTTGTCTTCTAAAGAAGAAAGTATCTTGATTGAAAGTAACCATTGATATGCAGAGTAAACTAACCCCTGACCGACTGACCCATTCACTCACCTACCTCCACTCTTCCCTGGCAAACCTACCTGTCCTCAATAGTGCTCTCACTTTCAACAGTTCTCTTTTCTTTACCTATGAATATGTTGATAAGAATGCAAGGCTCAGCATAGTATAAAATGATATGAAGGAAGGATATTCTAAACATCAGAGAACTTTCTATGGAAAAGAAATAATTTATCTGTGTATGAGAGTTTATCATCTATTGCCCTGCAAAAGCCTCTGAGATGGTTTTCCTTTCAAAACAGGTGACTGCCTATCTGTGAGACATATAGTTTCTACTTCATTTTATCAAAACTATCTCCTGTATCAATTACTGTCTCCTGATGCATTTCCATAGAGGTGGCAATTTGTAGGAACTCCAGGTCCAAGCAACATTCCTTCTTTGGTTTACTCCACTTCCAGATCCCATACTGAGGAGACTAAGAACCAGGGAAGTAGAATCTGAAACACATATTAAGACATTAAAATGCATAAGTTATCAAACTGTATATTATCTCTCAGCAACATTTGCAAAGCAAAATTTAGCTCATGTGAACACTGTCAGTATGTGTACATTTTAAATGGGCCATGGTAATTGTATCCCTGTTTAGGTTAATCCTGAAATTAATCTTTTAAGTTTACATTTCAAGTTTGTCTAGAAAAAGGAGTTCTGATATTATTTGAGCACTTAATAATAAAAAAGATTTTATAGCTATTTTTAGATTATACTGTCTAAAGTCTGTAGTCAGATTTTCTCAAAACTGGATTTTCCATAAATAATAACCAATGTACCAGATTAACATTTCAAAAAAGTATTTTAGAAAAGGCTACAGGAGGTAAAGTTCAGAAGCTAGCTTTTTTTCCTTAAATTTAATTTTTTAATTCTTTCATTTTAGCTTTAAAAATATACAGAAGCAACTTTTATGCAGTCAAAAATTATCCTAAACACATTCATTTCCACATATTTTTAAAGACATGCTAGTCATGATTTTCAGTACAAAATGTTAAAGAATGAAAAACTGAATGATGTGGCCAGAGTTCTGTTTTCAGGGGCAGAGATTGACTTTTGTCCCATTAATGTCTTAGAAATCACTCTCAATTCTTAAAAGATTAATCAGCTAAAAATCTCCTAAGTGTCAGAGTTTTCTCAGGAGTCCCAATCAAACTTCCAGCTCATTTTTTGTTTTCCACAAAGTAGAGGCAAACTGCAGCTGGGGGCTACTGAAGTGGACATCTGGTAAAATGGGCTCCGAAGTAAGATGACTCCGGCAGCTGCTTGTGACTAAATGTCTTTTCTGTCCAAATCAGTTCACCTTGAGTTACAGACACCCTGACATCTTTGTCCTTTCCTGGTGTGAATGGAAACTCAGAAAGATAAGCTGTGCCTGCCTGCAGTGACAGATTGATTGCAATTTCAGTATTGGGAAGATAGTGGGATGCTTCAGGTCTAGAGGCTAATGAACTTACCTTGACTTGTTCCTCCAGAACATCCATTCCTTATCCTTGTCTGTGTCAGACCTAATATCCTTTGACTAATAGATAAAAATTCTTTGGAATCTATTAACTTGACAGACTACTAGCTTCTACCGAGCCAAAAATTAAGAATGTCATCTGATTAGGAAGGAAGGAGGGGTAAAACTAGGAAAAGTAAAGAGTGGGGAAATCATAATCAGAATATATTATGAGAGCAAAGATTGTGTATTCATTAAAAAAGAAAGTTGAGAGCAAGCTTAAAAATAATATAAATACATGACTTTATATCACTTTATAGTAAGATATTAATATGAAACAATGGGATTTTACATATAGGATATCAAGATGAGACCTATTTTTCTTGGGAAAACAGTGGCTATCATTTTGTTATGCAAACTGAAAGTCACATTCTTTTCCTCAGGCCAGGCACAACAACATGTCCTAAGGAAGAGAATTTTATTTAAAAGAAAAGAAAACCATAGAAATCAGAAAAATATTTTTTCAATGCCACCCCATTATGAAGAGAGACAAAGATATCCAGTGAACTTTCCCTACCCACCCCCAAATGTCTGTCTTCAAATGATATATAATTAAAATTATTTATTCTCCATTTCTCTGATGGCTAAGAGTGTTGAACACTTTAATGGTGTGTTTATTAGCAGGTCAGACATGGTGATGAAAGCCTTTAATCTAAGAACTTGTGAGCAGCAGGGGGCATATTATGAGTTCAAGACTTGCCTGGTCTATATTGTGAAGTCTTAGTAAACCAGGGCTACAGTTATGAAAATTATTTAGCAGCCATTTGTATTTCTTATTTTGAGAAATTAATAGAATAACAGTCTATTTTCTTTTAATTAGATTATTTATTTTCTTAATGTTTCTTTTATTTTTAGTTCATTGTATAGTCACCAATCATCTGTCATATTGCAAAGCTATTCTCTCATTCTATGGGTTGCCTTTTCACTCAATCACTTACATTACTGTATAGAGCCTTTTAACTTTATGATGTCTCATTTGTTAATTATTTTCATCTATGTTTTGTCCTAAGTGAGATCCATACAGAAAGTCCATACCTGTGTCTAATAGTATGTTAATATCCATTTATTAATTTTCCCATGATAAACTCAGTAAGTATACTTATTACCAAATGATCTTTAATTCTGTCAATAAAAATTCCCAAAGGAGGGATGGAGAGATGATTCAGTATTTCAGGACACTTGTTTTTTTCAGAGTAATGAGGTTCCAAGAACATTGAAGTTCACAAGCATTTATTACTATGGTTCCAAGGAAACCACTTCCCTTTTCTGACCTCTATGGGTACAAGGCATGCAAATACTGCACGTTTAGACATTCAGGCTAAACATTCAGTTACATAAAGTAAAATAAACAAATGTTAACAAAATTAAATAAATAAAACTATATACAAAAATTAAAACCTCTTTAAAACAAGTTCCCAAATTGAGTATGTCAATATAATTTAAAATTAGTATTCAGAAAGCTCATTTCTTTATTTATATTATCATTTAAATATTCTTTATTCTTACAGAAACCATATACATACAGTTATTAGCTATCAGATGTAGTAAATTAGATGCAGAAAGCATTTCAATATTATTTGGTTTATACACCCCAAACCCTGATGAATAAGAATGTACTATAAAATTATAATGCTTACTGACTAGTGAAGTTAATAAAATCTAATGTTCTTAAGTAAAAAACAGAACTTATATGTATAGTAAATATATGATGATACTACAATATACCATTGCACATTCTAAATTTCCTCATACATTAGTAGCCTTCTTAAAGTCTAATTCTTCAGATCTTCTGTGTGATTAAATATTACTTCAAAATATAATTTTTTTGTTTGGTGACTTTTCCCTATGTGTAAAAATTGTATGAGTTGACTAGAACTAAATTCCGTTTGCCGCCAAACAAGAAAAAGTAGTTAATAAAATATATTATTATTTTATTTTGAAAAAGAAGGATTCATCATAACAAAAGTGTGTAGTATATCTTATTAATAAAGAAAATGGTAAGAAGTCATACAGTATGTACATAATAGTTTCCCTTTCCAACAGAGTACACACACAACAGCCAGATATTTTTGTCCTTATAGATAATTGTGCTATATTGGAAATATTTCAGGCACAGACAGAACTTCCTTATTCAGTCTGACTTTCTCAGGAGATCACAAATGATTTCTACTACATTATAAATACCATATATACTTTAGAGGTTCTTGGCAATTAGCTGAATAATGCACATATATTCTTATTTTTATATCAGTCAATTAACTGCATTAATTCCCAAAGAACTTTGAGTCTGAGTTACTTCTTCTTTTTGTTTTGGGGTGTATTTTACTGTTCATTAAAGAGGACATTAAAATTTAGTAGTCTCATTATCAAGATATAATTGGATTTATTCAAATTAAATTCTGCTGAATGTAACACTAATGGACCCTTCTTGTCATGGAAATTCTTATATTCAGAAATATATTGTCACACAGGGAGTGGCATATCCTAGCATGATATAAAGAAAGGACAGTGATGAGAGAAGCACAAGCTGTTGCTATAAATGGATGGAAATAGACAATTGTCAAAATTCATTTGCCAATGCTGAGCTATAAAATCTATACTTCTCTGATAACAGAGTAGACATGTGGCTATTCTTTTCTGCCCAAGAGCTTATAATCCTTTGCTAGTTACCACCTTCCAACTCCCCAGAGAACATTTCAGAACAGAACTGGAATGAAATACAATCTATTTAGACATATTTTCAATTGCTGATAATGGTTGATATACATAATCTTTAAAATCTCATTGGAAATAGTAGTAAAACATGCAAAATCCCAGTCAAAAAATTACTTAAAATTTAGCAATTAAGATTTTCAGTTATTCGTATCATTTTATTTTTCTTTCATGTTCAATTTTGTGAAGAATGCTACACTTTCTTAAAAGAACAAAGAAAACTAAAATCATTCACTAAACATTCTTGAATAACAGACATGGCAAGATGAAAATGATACTTTGGGAAGAGCTTTGGGAGTACAGGTAAATGGACCACAATAAAACAGGAAGATATGGGTAAGAGTACAGCAAATTTATTTTAAATTTATTAGTATTTGTAAAACAGTATTTAGCAAAAGCAGTAAAGAAAATATTTGTTAAATAATTAATTTTTAAAAATGAAACAGTTAACTGTAACAGTTAAAAGCACTGGCTGTGTTTTTAGAGGGGCACAGATCAATTCCTGGGACCTTCATGGCACAACAATGTGTATCGTTAGTTCTAAGTGATCTGATACCCTTTCTTGGCCTCTGAGCACTGCATGCATAAGGTGTACAGATAGATAGATGTAGTCAAAATACTCATACACAATGAAAAATAATAGGAAAAACTCATAATTCAATGAGGAATAGATTTTAGAGAAAAAGGAATAATATAACTTCAAATTTTCAACTATAGAAACTAAATGATAAGAAATAGGAATCTAGGTAGCAAGGGTGGCTAGCTTTTTATTTTTGTTTTAATTTTGTGGATGTTGCCTTTAGTTTCACACATTTTGAATCTGAAATATCAGTGCAATATTTTGTATAATATCCATATTACATTTTCACATTCATGTAAGAGTTCATATATATGTTAATATAAGAATAATTTGCATTAAGATGTTGAGATAAGAAAGTATGAACAATATTTAACTAGACACCGAGTTTAATTGCATATTCACAATTACATGGTACAATGAGAAGACATAAGCAGCAGATATAAAAAACGAATGTCTAGTATAATAAGTATCAGAAAATCAAATATTATCCAACTTAAGTTTTTATCTGTTAACAGTGCATGATTTGAATTCTAATAAGTTACCACTATATTCATTGATTAGTTCTTTCTTCATCCTTCATCAGAGAAGCTTCTTCTTGTTGTAGACAGATATTAGTCAAATTGCAAAAAAGAGACTGTAGAGTACACAGATTCAAATGGAACATCTATATCAGATCTCCTCTCCCAAACCTAAGGAGTCATCAAAAAGGTAGGGGCCAAAAAGATGGGAAGAGTCCCAGGTGGTGGAAGACTTTGTGGAAACAGTGTTTTCCAGACACAACAGGGCAGTTGCACATATATGAATTCACAAGAGCTGGGACAGCATACACAAAACCGGGGAAGATAAAAACACACAAATTTACAGGAAGGAAAATGGGGGTGCACAGGATTCTTACTCTAAGCTACGGGATGATTCGTAGTGGAATTGACTATATTTCAGTGGACTGCCCCACACCTAAGTTTACCTAACGATTTTGACAGTACAAATTGGAGCCTATGTTGTAAAAAACAATCAACTCTACAATTATTAAACTTCACATTTTCTTGGTGTGTCATATCTAAGGGAGATGAATATGTATCTTATGAGGACAGACAGAACTGATTGAGTAGGGCAATAAGAAAAATAGAAAATATATAGGGGAGATCTATATAAGACTTTTAAAAGGAGGTATCAATGCTCACGTACTCATGAATAAATCAATACTGTTAACTCTTCAAAGATCAGTAAATTAAATATCAGTCAGGGTTTGGATCTCCCTTTCTTTGCTTGAATTTCCTTTATACTATTATGTAAAGCCATTTTTACCAATATTTAAATTATGATAAAAGTTTGACTCATATTCAGAGCTAAAGATTCTCATGTCATTGTGATGATGAAGCTGGGATTCTGTCTCTCATCCTCTCATTCACTAATGAGAAAGCACAGAATGTAAAGTAGTTTCTTCAGACCTCCACATTGAATCAGGGATCAAATCATTGCTTAAACCTTCTCTGTGACTTGTAAAGCCATGAACTAATATAGTTCCTTTGATAACTGTCAATATAATCTTATTTCAATCTGACTAATAGCAATATTTAACACAGACTGTACAAAGCTGGATATCAGGTATCAAGTCTATGGATTGTGAGTTATATTAATATTCAGAAATATGATTACTCTGTCTAATTTAAGGTAATGTTTCCTTGCAATAAAATCATATAAAGCAATGGAAAACTAGAAAGCTTCCATTTTTTTTTCTCTATTTAATAAGATATCCAACAGAAAAGAACCTTAGTTATCCCTCATAGTTACAAAGATTAATTCCATATGCTTCCTTGAGAATATTTTAAACCATTGATTACATATTAAAATATCAATTATTTTAAATGAAATTACAAATCATAAAACAATAAATAAATTTTCATTTCACTGTATTTTTTGGCATATTTATATTGTTGAGTGGGTTTAAAGAAATTAGTAAGTATACAGAGGTCTTATCATACATGACAGATTAAGAGTCACACATGAAATGACTTGTTAGTTCTAACTTTCTCTATGAAAAAAAATTAAGCATTATCATCATTGAAACTTTATACTTTTCCTATACACAAACCTCTGTATGGTCTTCATTCTAAATTTTCCACAATTCAACTCACAGTTCAATGACTTATATCCCACTTTCCAGGTTATGTATACAAGCTTTCTCAACATTGGACTTTCTACATTATTTTTCCTTTATATCTTCAGAGACCATAATTTCTTACTATTTTATTTAGTTGTTCTTTATAAAACAGTCTCATTTAGCTCAAGGTCTCCTTTAGCTGCTTATAGCCAAGGTTGACCTCTAATTCATGATTCTCTTGCCTTAGATTCTTGAGTACTTGCATTATAAACTTGAACTACTATGTGTAGAGGTTTCAGCCTATTCTTCATTTAACAACAACATTATACTTACATTATTATTATAGTCATTTGCAATATATCAATTGATTCTACTGTTATAAAATAATTTTCACAAACTACTAAAAATATAAATACCATACGTATGTGAAATGAGCAAGTTAGGCTTTCATTAAAGCCACTAATGGAGAAACTAGTAAGACATTATAAAATATTCAAAGAAGAAACAAACAAAACAGGAATTTATTTTGAAAATATTAAATGGAAAAAATAGAAGGCTTTTGCCCTCTAACCTTTTTTACAGTGGATAATGAAAATTCAAATGAATCTATGAGTCAGAATATGGATGGCAACACAGAGTAATTCTTTGCATTTTTATCAGTAATCTATAATTCCCAGATTGTAGATCTCAATCACATGACCCAGAACAATATATCATAAACTGTGCAGAAACATTTTGCATGTAAGTACTAAGGTTTCTATGATTTTTCTTCAGAAATGGACCTTTATTTCCATGAGGCTGTGAATTGAAATCAGTTGTTTATAGTGTTGTTGATGATAACATTTTTCCATGTGATTTTCTAAATGGTTCTTAAAAGATTATAATTTACAAAGGCATGTCTTCTAAGAAAAAAAAATATATGACCTCATCCCCCCCCCCGTATCTGATTATAGTGTAACAGATGACTTGTACAGTGATTTACATGAAAGTTAAAAACAAATAATAGAAATGTTTTAGTATACCTTTTGTAAGAAATATTAAGTCAAATAAAAATGGCCTCCTAATAGGTGTTCATCAAGTTTGTATCTAATAAAAACAAAAATAAATAAAATAAGTAAGGATTTGTTGATGATGTAACATCTCACTCTGTCTCATGTCTATTTACACTCCATGTCTGAGGCTTATAGTTGGGTTTTACTACATTTCTAAATTGGTGTTGAATGGCATTTTACACAAAAACAAAAAGCGTACAAATTATTCTTTTTTGTGGTTGTTAATTCCTGTTATTATATGACTATGAAAGGAGTATGTACACCAGTGTTTTATGTGCTGAAAACTTGTTCCCTATTCTGATTGTGGATGGGATGTGAGAGAACCTTAGAGAGGTGGGACTTATGGGTAGATTACTAGACAAAAATATCCTAAACTCAGAAGAGATTAATGCTGCTTTGCAGTATATATTCCTGCAATATTGTTTTATTGCAAAAGACTTTAAATGGTACCCTTTCAATCTCTAGATTCCTGGCTTGCATATGATACTCACTCTTCTGAACATTCTCCATCCTTCTGAAGCTATCTACTAAGAAGGTCTTGCCAGAGATAAAACAGATGAGGCCACAGGATCCTTGACTTTCACAATCTATAATTAATAGTGAAATACATTTATTTAAATTTTAGACATTTTAGCTTATGACAAATTATTATAAAGCTAAATGTGGACAAATATGTTTTGACTGTTAAAAGTAGGATGAGTATGTTCATATCAGCCTTATTTATAATAGCCAGAAGCTGAAAAGAACCCAGATGTCCTTCAACAGAGGAATGGATACAAAAATGTGGTACATTTACACAATGGAATATTAGTCAGCTATTAAAAATAGTGAATTCGAGAAATTCTTAGGTAAATGGATGGAACTAGAAAATACCATCCTGAGTGAGGTACCCCAATCACAAAAGAACACACATGGTATTTACTCACTGATAAGCAGATACTAACCCAAAAGTTTGAAACAACAAAGATTCAACTAACAGACCACATGAAGCTCATGAAGAAGGAAGAGTAAGTGTGGATGCCTAGGTCTTACTTAGAAGGAGTAACAAAATACTCAAGGGAGCAAATATGGCGACAAAGTGTGGGACAGAAACTGAAGGAGAGGTTGTCTGGAGACCATTCCACCTGGGTATTCATTCCATGTGCAGTCACCAAAAAAAAAAAAAAAAAGATGCTGATATGGATGACAGGAAATGCCTGATATGACTGTCTCCATAGAGGTCACCCAGAGTCTGACATACCCAGAGGCAGATACTCACAGCTAACCATTGAACTGATCAAGGGTTCCCAATGGAGAAGTTAGAGAGAAGACTGAAGGAGCTGAAGGAGTTGGTGGCCCCATGAGGAGAGCAAAAATACCAACCAACCAGAGCTCTTCAGGGTCTAAACCACCAGCCTAGGAGCACATAGGGAGGGACCCATGACCCCAGCTATATATGTAGGGGAGGATGGCCTTGTTGGGCATAGGTGGGAGAGGAGATCTTTGGTCTCATGAAGGCTGAACACTGAGTGGGGGGAATCTGAGGGTGGGGAGGTGGGAGTGGGGGGTAGGTGGGGGCACAACCTCATAGAAGCAGGAGAAGGGGGGATGGGATAAAGGGTTCCGGGGTGATGGGGGGAATGGGGTAAGGGGATAAAATCTGAAATGTAAATATAATATCCAATTTTAAAAAGGGGAAAAAAGAAAAGTTGTTAGAACCAACATCTTTAATAAAATGTCAGCCCTCTAAAAAATTATCTTGATACTAAAATTTGTTTTGAGAATTGTATATTGCAGAATACACAGCCTTGGTGTATCTATGCATCAAGCAAGCTAAGCAGACCTGCTCAAACATCTGATGTCCTGGAATTCCATCTGGATGCAGTGAAGACACAGTGTCAGAGGCTTATCAATTTACTCTTCCTCCTGCCCCTCTTCTAATATCTCAATGCCCGTAATCAGCTTGAAGAAGTTAATGAAGAGTCAGCACCCCTATTCCCTGGTCTTGGAGACTAAGGTGGCTAATATTGGGCTGTCTTTTTAGGGAAAAGTAGTGGTTGTGTTGGAACAGGGAGGATTAGCTAGGATTTATTTCATAGCCATAACTTATTGGTAGAAATCTATTGGTAGAAATTGTTATCAAGATGAAGTTATAATTTCTTAAATGATACAAAATTTACATTGATTTCAAATTTAAGGTTTTCATTGGTACAAGTTTCTTATTGATATAAAAGTGAGATGAATACTGTTACTCTCATAGGCATTGTGGCTGTATAACACATCTACGAATACAAGGCTTAGACCCAGTCCATCTTTAACTTTTTTAACTGATTTGAGATAGTTAGCCTGTAAGTTAAGGGCCTATAGCAAATTCATGGCTTTGAGTTTATTGTTAGGGTGTTTTCTATATTTTCTTTAGAAATAGCTGAGAGGAGTTAACAGACAACAGTCCAGATTACCTTACATGTATATAGTTGGTATTATAAACATCAGAAATCCACAGAACTGACATTACAAACATCTCTGTATTAATGTTCATTTTGATTAGAGACCTATCTGCTCCTGACAGCTTCCTGTCTTGGATTCTAAGAAGAAATTGAGCATCTTTGGAGTTACTCCAGTTGTGGTGAGATAGTCACTAGGCAAGAATTGCCTCTTTCCATCTATAGACAAATTACTGTCCAGAAAAGGACACACTTGCAGAATAGTTGACTGATTATATCTGCCTAGACAGAGTAATTAGCCCTTAATAATTCTGCATCACTAAGGTCTGTCAGATGATCCTGGACTGGAAGGCTGAAGATCAGATGCTCTAACGTTTTGTAGTATAGGGACTGTCCAGGTGCTCAGTGGTATCTATAAATTGGCTAAGTTTTAGAAGCTATGCTTTGTGCTTCCCATAATTTCAGTTAACTCAGTCATTCTGGATTTCTGATGGGGTTGAAAACGTATATTCTCATAGCCAGTCTTGCCTATTTACTTTGAGAGAAAAGATTTGAGTGGATGTTTTTCAGCTGACATTCATTCTAAAGCCAAGAAAAAAAGCCAGGTTCAGAACTAAGTGTTTTAGTTATGAGAGAAGAGAGAGGTTCTGGTTAGTCAACAAAATGATGGACTGGGTATTAGGACTATCCTATACCTCACTGGTACAAATTGGTATAATTATGCTCTAATTGTATTTTGAGAGAAAAATTTTATTTTAAAAGAAAGGTGATATGTAGGAGGAGCTAAGGTTGGAGGAGTACGGAGAGGAAGAGAAGGAGTAAGGAGAGGAGGAGAAGGAAAGGAGAAACTAGATGATGAGAGAGAGAAATAGAGAGAAAGAGGCGGGGGACATGGAGGCAGATGTTCACGTGTCTCCACCAGTCAAAGATAGTTGATATATCTAGGTTGGGTATTGGGTTACACTTCTGATTGAGCATTACCAAACTTATAAAGCCTTTGATTAGCTTTTTTTAAAAAATTGAATAAAAGCAAAAAGGAAAAGGGGGCACGGGGTAGGGGCTTTCTAGTGAGGGGAAATGGGGAAAGGGGATGGTATTGAAATGTAAATAAAATACCCAATTTAAAAAAAAAAGTAGGATGGGTATTTGAAAGTGACTCAAGTCTGTATGCAAACAATGTTGCTAACACTGAGTCACCGAATCACTTTTATTGTGGTCACTATAGTTGAATCAACACCTTTTTCCTTAGTGGTATATGTTTACTTTTCTCTATTGGCTTTACATTAAAGAAACTAATAATTTTTTAAATGAATTTGAAATCTGTCAGCCTGCATTAGTAAATATTTACTGACTTCCCCAAATGGCTATTCTAATAAACACAACAAAACTGTAATTATTTTATGGCTTTATGATCATCAATGATAATGGCAGGATCACAATGTTAGGTATATAAACTTAGATGAAAACAAATTCTGGAATATAATTCTGCAATCAATGACAGTGACAAAGATAAAATTGGGATTCCAAAGTCAAGTTATCTTTGATTAAGTCATCAGTACTATAATGAATGGAAATAATTAATACAAACAAAAAGAAATGGCAAACAATGAATTGCTTAATTTTATAAAATATCTGTAGGAATTTATTAGATTAAATATTCTTTATAGCTTATCTAGATGAAGCTAGTTATTCTTATTGGAAACTCTGTTGGCCTGTCTTATATTAAAGTTGAATTTGGAGACACATTGAAATCAATAACAGCCAGATATGTTTGAGAGTTCCTGACTATATTTCTTTAGGTCATTGTCATTTGAGTGGGTGATTTTATTGCTTCTTGGAGGAATTTTCAAGGGCTTCGTAGAGCACTCAGAAGCTGTAACTATTATTCTCCTAATCTAGTTCATATTAAAGTAATTCAAGGAAATTTAGCTTGATATAGTATGATAGTATGAAAAGATCAGTAGCACTTAAGATGCAATCTGATATAATATTTTAGCAAGTGCACAAAATGCTGTTGTTTTATTCTGACTGGATTGTCACCTATTGTAAAGCTCTCTAAAATTCAAAATGACTTCCATGATCAGATTTTGATAAAAACTACAGTGAAAGAAAATGAAAGGATGATATTTCATATGTATTTACACTGGAGTGAATCTCAGTGATGTGTTAAATGAAATCCTTTATCAGAGATAGAGAAAAAAGAAAAACCTTATACATGTGAGTGAAAATATAGCCCTATTGTTTTATGGAGTCATAGTTCTTTCAGATATTTCACAATTACCAGCCTAAAAGATGTATTGAGTGCAATTCTACATTTGATGAACCAAAACTGACAGGTTTATGTTCATGTACATTCCCTGATTTCTAACATTCCTTAGTATAGAGAATGCTAGCAGAGAAGAGCAGGTCTATAAACTCATGCAGCTCTGAGTTACAAAGGAGAGATTTGAGTGTCCCAGAACTTGCAAAGGTCATTTAAAAATTATGATAGAGGCCTGAGCAGCAGAAGAGCAAATTTACGTCTTGTTAATCCCAGGGTTATTAGGAAAAGTATCAACAAAGGGGAAATGACATTTAAAGATTAAGGATATTATAGAATTTTATGTATTAAATAGCCTGGGAAAGTATATATTAATATGATTTTTCCAAAGCTCCAAAAATTACAATTGTATCCTATAACTCCATGCACTAAGTAGTGACAGCAAGAAATGGAACCACCCATTTCAGAGGTACAAATACATGTGTCTTAGTTTATTAGACACATTAGGTTTCAAAAGCCTGTGTAGATGCAGTGAACCTCTGAAGCTTTCTTTGCATACCACTAGGATTAGGATTATTTCTAATAGCAACATTAGCAAAAATATTGTCAAATTAGTATGGTAACGAACTGGACTGAAATACCAGACATTTTTATGATGCTAAGTTTCAGCATAACTCTAGAAGGGATATAAAATATCAAGAGTAATGTTGGCCTATGAACAGTCTCCCTCCCTCAAAAAGCTAAAGCACAAATTAGTTTCTGAGGAATGTGCAGTAGTAGGCTCCCTTGTAGTAAGACAGATTTCCTGACTCTGTCTTCCTTTGTTTGATAGAGAATAATTTGGGAATGGTATTATATAATCCAGACCTTTTGAGCAAAGGATGTTGTCAAGCTTATTTAATAAAAAATTAGTTGTAGAAAGAAATATACAACATTTTTAATATTTATTAAAATATGATCCTTAAAGTGGACTGATTCAGCATGCAGTGAGTGAAAGGAGAAAGGAATAAAGCAAAGAGAAGAAAGCATGTCTGTGGATTCAAGATTAGGGTGAGTGAAAAGGAGAAAGGGGAGACACCATTAAAGTGAAAATAAATAGACTGAAACAGACTTTCTTCAAGTGATAAATCACAAGTAAAGTAGCATCTCATTTCATGCATGCCACATTTTACTCTCTTTATAGTGAGTGCTGGTAAGGATTCAATTTTCCAATTACTGTCCCAGGACTTTTTTATATCTACTATCAAATTCTCTTTCATTACTGTATTCAATTTTTTCTCCATTGAGCTATGCAAGTCCCTTCTTCAACAAACATATCATTTCAGTCTATGCAATTTAAAGTTCTTACATTGGAAATTTTAGATACTGTTAATTAGGTTCTATAATATAGATTTTTTTTTTTTTTGTAAAAGGAAACTACATCTCCTTCAGTGTGTAGTTAGATTAAACAAATTTTGGTTCAATTGGCTCTTTGAAAAGTATGTCCATAACACTTTGAAGCACGCGCGCGCGCGCGCACACACACACACACACACACACACACACACACACACACACACACACATATATATATATATATATGTTAATTAGATGGCAGAACTCAATCACAAATTTGTAAACCCATCAAATTATGAATCTGGAGTAACTTGATAAAGAATCTAAGGACAAATAAGAAGTTTTCAACTGGAATAAAACATTCATTTAGAAAAATCAAAGAAAGGGGGAAGCTTTTTTATAAAACAAATGACTAATTTTCTGTGTTAAGAATGGAAAGCTTTATTTTTATATAAGTGCTACAGTACTTAAAAATTTATCAATGTAGTATGCATTTCCAAAGTGTATGTCAGAAAATGTTTTAAAAGAAAGAACAAATGATTCATTAAATATTTTTACAAACTCCTGAAGCACTTAGAAGTAAACTTTATATTATATACAAAAACATAATTCAAATAAATATTTAAAAATACATTTGCAAATTTCAAGGTAACATTTCAAAAAAAAACTTTTGTTACAGATTCTTAGGGTAATTCTATATATGCTGTTTTATATACATATATGTACATACATACATATATATATCAATAATTATGCCCTTTGAGAAGAATATTATTGTGTATTTATAACATGAAACTATGATATTAATAATTTCCCATAGTCTTAAATATAATAACTATATATATATATAAAACTATATATATATGATAAGTGTTATATATATAACTATATATATATATAACTATATGTTATATATGTTTTATATATATATATATATAACCATATATATATATATGATAAGTGTTCACAATATGAAATATCAATTCCTTTTTTATTAAATTTATTTATTTATTCCCTTTACAGCCTAATATATATTCTTCCTCTCCTCCCAGTCTCCCCTCATGCAAGTCCTCCCACACTGCCCTCTCTGGGTGTCAACTTCCCTTTTCAGACACATAAAGTCACTGCAGGCAACATGCTCAAGGACAGCTCCTGCTCCATTTGTTTGGGAGACGACCCATGACCCACATGTAGACCAAGCTGCTCACATGCTACATATGTGGGAGGATGCCTAGATTCACTCTGTATTTTCTTTTGGTTGTTGAATCATTATTTGGGAGCTCCAAAGGATTCAGGTTGATTTTCCTGTGGAGACCCTGTCCTCTTTGGGTCCTTCAATCTTTCTCCCAGTTTTTCCACAGGGCTAGGTTCCTATCTGCAAGCATAACAGAATATCATTAAATAATGTTATATTCTTGCCCATGGGATGGGTAACAATTTGGGGCAGTCATTGGTTGACCATTTCCTCAGTCTCTGCTCTTTCTTTTTTTATTGGTTATTTTATTTATTTGCATTTCAAATGTTACCCCCTTCCTGGTCTCCCATCTGCAAACACCCTCCCCTGCTTCTATGAGGGTGCTCTCCTACCTACCCACCCACTCTTGCCTCCTTGCCCTAGTATTCCCCTACACTGGGGCATTGAGCCTTCACAGGACCAAGGGCTTCCCCTCTCAATGATGCCAGATAAGGCCTGGTGCATATTCCTCTGCTGCATATGCAGCTGGAATCATGGGTCCCTCCATGTGTATTCTTTGCTTGGTAGTTTAGTCAGTCCCTGGGAGTTCGGGGGGGGGGTGATCTGGTTGGTTGATATTTTTGTTCTTCCTATGAGGTTTCAAATCCCTTCAGCTCCTTCAGTCCGTCCCCAAACTCTTCCATTGGTGTCCCCATGCTCAGTCAGATGGTTGGCTGTATACATCCCCATCTGTATTGGTAAGGTTCTTGCAGAGCCCCTCAGGGAAACAGTCACACCAGGCTACTGTTAGTGAGTATTTCTTGTCATCAGCAATAGTGTCTGGGTTTGGAGTCTGCAGATGGGATGGATCCCTAGGTGGGGCAGTCTCTGGATGGTCTTTCCTTCAATCTCTACTCTTTGTTCCTGCACATCTTTCAGGCAGGACATATTTTGGGTTGAAGGCATTATCTGTGAGTTGCTTTCCTTATCCTTCCACTAGAAGTCCTGCTTAGCTATAGGAAGTAGACACTTCAGGAACCATATCTCTCACTGCTAGGAATCTCTGCTTGAATTGTCCACTTACACTCTCTGGGGCCCCTCCATGTCCCAAGTCTCTGACACATTCTAAAAATTGCCTCCACCCTGATTTCCATTCTCTCTCCTGTCCTGCCTACATATGATCTCTTTCCCCTCCCCTCCCTATCCACTCTTCTACCCAGCTCACACTTTCATTGTTCTCTGATGTTTATTTTGTTCCCCTTCCAAGAAAGATTCAAACATCTTCACTTGGGCCCTCCTTGTTATTTGACTTCTTTGGGTCTGTTAACTATAGCATGGTTATATTGTACTTTATGACAGATATCCACTAATACCATGCATGCAATTTTGTGTCTAGGTTACTTCACTGAGGATGATATTTTCTAGTTCTATCCATTTGCCTGTGAAATTCATGATATTCTTGTTTTTAATGGCTGAGTAGTTTCCCACATTTTCTGTATCCATTATTAATGGTTGAGAGACATCTGGGATGTTTCTAGTTTTCTATTACAAATAAA
The DNA here is from genome assembly GCA_030674055.1 of Rhabdomys pumilio. Classification (NCBI taxonomy): domain Eukaryota; kingdom Metazoa; phylum Chordata; class Mammalia; order Rodentia; family Muridae; genus Rhabdomys; species Rhabdomys pumilio. Next base: position 57,945,872 of record JANHMN010000005.1, on the reverse strand, counting down.
CCTACTGTGAACACTGTTGAGCAAGTGTCCTTGTGGGATGGTGGAGCATCTTTTGGGTACATGCCTGGGAATGGTATAGGTCAGTCTTAAGGTAGAAGCATTCCCTACCTTCTGAAAAACTACCAAGTTGAATTCTAGAGTGGTTGTACAATTTTGCACTCACACCAGCAGTGCAGGAGTGTTCTTCTTGCTCCACAACCTCACCAGCATATGGTGTCCTTTGAGTTTTTGAACTATCCATTCTGATTGGTGTAAAATGGAATCTCAGAGTCATTTTGATTTGTTCTTCCCTGATGACTAAGAACACTGAACATTTCATTGGATGCTTCTCTGTCATTCAAGATTCCTCTGTAGAGAATTCTTTGTTTAACGCTAAACTCTATTTTTTAATTGGTTTACTTGGATTGTTAGTGTCTAAATTCTTGAGTTCTTTTTATATTGAGGATATTAGTCTTCTGTTGGATGAATGGTTACTGAAGGTCTATTCTTAATCTGTAACTTGTCTTGTTTGTCCTAATGACAGTGTCCTTTGACTTACAGAAACTTTTCAATTTCATGAGGTTCCATTTAGTAATTCTTGACCTTATTGCCTGAGTCATCAGTGTTCTGTTCAGAAATTTGTCTCCTATAATGACAAATTTAAGGCTATTCCCAATTTCTCTTCTATTAGATTATATCTGGTTTTATGTTGAGGTCTTTGATCAATTTGGTCTTGAGTTTATGTGAAGGGTCATAAATATGAATGAATTTGCATTTTTCTACATATAGACATCCGTTAAACAAATACCATTTGTTGAAGATGCTCTCCCTTTCCTATTGTTTGGTTTTGCCTCTTTTTTTTTTTGTCAAAAATCAAGTGTGTGTCTTTATTTTAGCGTCTTTGATTTGATTCCATTGATTCACACATCCGTTTCTATACCAATACCTTGCCATTTTTATTACTATTTCTCTGAAGTACATCTTGGAGTCGGGGATAGTGATACCTCAAGAAATCCTTTTATTGTTCAAGATTGTCTTAGTTATATTGGATTTTTTGTTTTTCCTTACAAAGTTGACAATTGCTCTTTTAAGATCTGTGAAGAATTATGTTGAAATTCTGATGGGAATTTCATTGAATCTGTAAATTGCTTTTAGTAAGATGGTCATTTTACCTATGTTAATCCTACCTATCCAGGAGCAAGAAAGATCTTTCTACCTTCTGCTATCTTCCTCATTTTTTTTCTTCAGAGACTTGAAGTTCTTGTCTTTCCTTCTCTTGATTAGAGTTACACTAAGGTATGTTATGTTATTTGTGGCTATTGTGAGAGGTACGGTCTAATTTTATTCTCTGTCCATTTATCATCTGTGTAGAGGAGGACTACTGGTGTTTTTTAGTTAATGCTGTATCTAGTCATCCTGCTAAAGGTGTTTATTAGCTGTAGGAGTTCTCTGGTAGAATTTCCTTGACTTCTACTCCTCCTGAATGTGTTTGATTTTTCCCTCTAGAACCTTCTGATGTACTTTTAATTCATTGGTATGAGAACTCTCCAATTTCTTTATGAGCACATTTAGTGCTATGAATTTTCTTCTTAGTACTGTTTTCATAGTGTCTCATAAGACTGGGTATGGTGTGCCCTCATTTCCATTGATTCTAGAAAATCTTTAATTTCTTTCTTTCTTCCCTGGCCCAGTGATCACCTAGATTCCCTCTCCCATCTCCAGTATTCTGTTGGTGATGCTTTTGTCTATAGTGCCTGTTCTCTTTCCTAGGTTCTTTATCTCCAGTATGTGTTTTCTTTATTGTTTTCATTTCTCTTTTTTAGGTCTCGGACAGTTTTATTCATATCCTTCACCTGTTTGATTGCATTTTCCTGTATTTCTTTATATTTACTTGGTTCCTCTTCCAATGTTGCAGTTTCTTTAGGATATCCAGGGTTTGTTGTAGTAGGAAAGCTGGGCTTTGGCAGTGCTTGTGTTTTTATGCTGTCCATGAGGTGTCTGGTTTTCCCTTGTGTTGATTGGATAATCCTAATGGCAGAGGGACATCTCAAGAAAGTGGGATGAACCCTGTGCCAGACAATTAAGGTAAGGGTACAATACTCTTTTGGGTGTGCCTCAGATAGACCCTAATCTACAGGTTGTGTCTCAGATACAGCTAGGGTAGCAGGCAGATCCAAATGTGTTGGGCAGAATTAGTTTTAGCACTCTCAAAGTCGGGACACTCTTGGTGTCCTGCGGGGCTCCTCCAGACTGAGGAGAAAGGCCAGATTAAATGATTAAATGATTAAATAATGTTTAAAATATCAATATTTTTAATGACTATAGTTCATAGATATCTATTTAAATTGTTTAAAATGATAATTCTTAGATTCTCAGATTAAAAGCAAAAAAATAATTAAATTTATAATGAAATTCAGGATCATATTCAATAGAACATTTTTTAAAGTAACATTTGCTTGGATTTATCTTAACAAAAATAATCATTTTATAATCTATATAATTTTTTCATGTTGTAGTGCTGATCTTATAAGTCTTATTATTGCCTATTTTGCTTTTCTAATGACATGTTAAACAGTGAATTCTGATCATTCTTTTACATAAGATAGAAAAGTTTTCTCATAACTTTTATCTTAATAATACAATAAAAATTTATTATGACTATTTCTATTATCATCATTTTGAGATAATATCTTACTATGTAGCTCCTGCTGGCCTGTAACCCACTATGTAAATAATTCTGTTGAGAAACTCATAGACATCTTCTTGCCTTTGCTTTTCACAAAGACTTGGATTAAAAGTGTGTACCACTATGCCCTGTAGAAACACAATTCTTTTTTTATTGGATATTGTATTTACATTTCAGATTTAATCCCCTTACTCCATTCCCCCCACCACCTAGGAACCTCCTATCCCAGCTACCCTTCTCCTGCTTCAATAAGGATGTGCCCCCACCTACCCTCCTACTCTCACCTCCCCACCCTCGAATTACCTCCCACTCAGTGTTCATGGGACCAGGATCTCCTGTCCCACCTATGCCCAACAAGGCCATCCTCCCCTACATGTACAGATGGAGTCATGGGTCCCTCCCTATGTATTCTCAGGCTGGTGATTAAGACCCTGGGGAACAGTGGTTGGTTGGTTGGTATTGTTGCTCTCCTCATGGGGCCACAAACGCTTTCAGCTCCTTCAGTCTTCTCTCTAAGTTCTCCATTGGGAATCCCATGATCAGTTCAATGGTTATCTGTGAGCATCCACCTCTAAATATGCCAGAATCTGGCAGACATCTAAGGAGACAGCTATATCAGGCTTCAGTCAGCATGCACTTCCTGACATCCACATCAGCATCTACCTTTGGTAACTGCACATGGGATGGATGATACCCAGGTGGAATGGTCTCTAGACAGTCCCTCCCTCCTTCAGTTTCTGTCCCACACTTTGTTTCCATATTTGCTCCCTTGAGCATTTTGTTACTCCTTCTAAGTAGGACTGAGACATCCACACCTGGTCTTCCTTCTTCATGAGTCTCATATGGTCTGTGAGTTGAATCTTGTCTATTCTAAGCTTTTGAGTTAATATCCACTTATCAGTGAGTAAATACCATGTGTGTTCTTTTGTGATTGAATTACCTCATTCAGGATGATATTTCTAGTTCCATCCATTTACCTAAGAATTTCTCGAATTCATTATTTCTAATAGCTAATAGTCCATTGTGTAAATGTACCACATTTTTTGTACCCATTCCTCTGTTGAAAGACAACTGGGTTCTTTCCAGCTTCTGGCTATTATAAATAAGGCTGCTCTGAACATAGTGGATCATGTGTCCTTGTTATATGTTGGAGTATCTTCTGGGTATATGGCCAGCAGTGGTATAGCTGGGTCCTCAGATAATGCTATGTCCAATTTTCTAAGGAACTGACAGACAGATTTCCAGAGTGGTTGTAGCAGCTTGCAATCCCACCAACAATGGAGGAGTGTTCCTCTTTCTCCACATCCTCGCCAGCATGTACTATCACCTGAATTTTTGATTATAGCCATTCTGACCGGTGTGAGGTGGTGTCTCAGGGTTGTTTTGATTTGCATTTCCCTGATGACTAAGGATGTTGAACATTTCTTAAGGTGCTTCTCAGCCATTTGAGTTTCTTCAGTTGAGAATTCTTTGTTTAGCTTTGAACCCCATTTTTAATAGGGTTATTTGGTTGCCTGGAGTATAATTTCTTGAGTTCTTTGTATATATTGGATATTAGCCCTCTATGGGATGTAGGATTGGTAATGATCTTTTCCCAATCTGTTAGTTGCTGTTTTGTCTTATTGACAATGTCCTTTGCCTTACAGAAGCTTTGCAATTTTATGAGGTCTCATTTGTCAATTCTTGATCTTAGAGCGTAAGCCATTGGTGTTCTGTTCAGGAACTTTTCCCCTGTGCCTAGGTATTCGTGGGTCTTCCCAACCTTATATTCTATTAGTTTCAGTGTATCTGGTTTTAAGTGAAGGTCCTTTATCCACTTGGACTTGAGCTTTCTACAAGGGGATAAGAATGGATTGATTTGCATTCTTCTATATGCTGAATTCCAGTTGAACCAGCACCAATTGTTGAAAATGCTGTTCATTTTCCACTGGATGGCTTTAGCTCCTTTGTCAAAGATCAAATGATCATATGTGTGTGGGTTCATTTCTGTATCTTCAGTTCTATTCCATTGATCTCCCTGTCTGTCTCTGTACCCATACCATGAAGTTTTTATCACTACTGCTCTGTAGTACAGGTTGATGTTAGAGATGGTGATTCCCCTAGAAGTTCTTTTATTGTTGAGTATAGTTCTCACTATTCTGGATTTTTTGTTATTCCAAATGAATTTGCAAATTGCTCTTCCTATCTCTATGAAGAATTGATTTGGAATTTTGATGGGGATTGCATTGAATTTGTAGATTGCTTTTGGCAAGATGGCCATTTTTACTAAATTAATCTTGCCCATCCATGAGCGTGGGAGATCTGTCCATCTTCTGACATCTTCTTTGATTTCTTTCTTCAGAGATTTGTAATTCTTGTCATACAGATCTTTCACATGCTTGGTTAAATGACCTCCAATGTATTTTATATTATTTATGACTATTGTGAAGGGTGTCATTTCCCTAATTTCTTTCTCAGCGTCTTTATCCTTTGAGTAGAGAATGGCTACTGATTTGTTTGAGTTGATTTTATATCCAGCCACTTTGCAGAGGTTGTTTATCAAGTTTAGGAGTTCTCTAGTGGAAGTTTTAGGGTCACTTATGTATACTATCATATCATCTGCAAATACTAAAATTTTGACTTCTTCTTTTCCTATCTGTATCCCTTTGACTTCCTTTTGTCGTCTAATCGCTCTAGCTAGGACTTCCAGCACTATATTGAATAGGTAGGGTGAGAATGGCAGCCTTATCTAGTCCCTGATTTTAGTGGGAATGATTCAAGTGTCTCTCCATTTACTTTGATGTTGACTACCGGCTTGCTGTATATCTCTTTTACTATGTTTAGGTATGGTCCTTGAATTCCTGATCTTTCCAAGACTTTTATCATGAAGAGATGTTGAATTTTTTTCAAATGCTTTCTCAGCATCTATTGAGATGATCATATGTTTTTTTTCTTAGAGTTTGTTTATATAGTGGTGGTCTGATAGGGTGCAAGGATTATTTCAGTCTTTTTATATCTGTTGAATCCTGTTTTGTGACCAATTATATGGTCTATTTTGAAGAAGGTACCATGAAGTGCTGAGAAAAAGGTATATTCTTTATTTTAGGATGAAATGTTATATAGATATGCTGAGAGTGGGGTGTTGAAATTCCCCCTATTATTGTGTGAGGTGTAATGTATGCTTTGAGATTTAGTAAAGTTTCTTTTATGCATGTGGGTGCCCTGGCAATTGTGGCATAGATTTTCAGAATTGAGAGTTCATCTTGGTACATATTTTTCTTTGGTGAGAAATATCCCCGCCAGCAGGAACTCACGTGAACACACAGGATTCTTCCGCGACACGTGTTTATTTCCCATGCATGAAGGAGAGAGAGAGCGAGTTGAACCTGGCCCCGCCTTATATACCCTTTGGGGTGGACAATTCTGATTGGCTGCTTGCTCAATTCCCATGTTCCCCTGCCACTGTACATGCGCAGTCCAATGGCGGATAAGACGCCCCGGGTTGGGCGGAAACTAGGCGGTCCTTTGCCACTGCAATAGCGGATGCTGTCACGGGTTACGTGGCTTCCTACATATGAAGTGACCTTCCTTAACTTTTTTGATTACTTTTGGTTGAAAATCGATTTTATTTGGTATTAGAATTGCTACTCCAGTTGTTTCTTGGGACCATTTGCTTGGAAGACTGTTTTCCATCCTTTTACTCTGGGGTAGTGTCTGTCTTTGTCACAGAGGTATGTTTCCTTTATGCAGCAAAATTCTGGGTCCTGTTTATTTATCCATTCTGAGAGTCTATTTCTTTTTATTGGAGAATTAAGTCCATTGATATTCAGAGATAGTAAGAAAAAATGATTGTTGCTTCCTGCTATTTTTCTCATTAGAGATGGAATTATGGTTGTTAACTATCTTCTTTTGGGGTTATTGGAAAATTACTTTCTTTCTTTTTCTAGGTTATAGTTTCCCTCCTTGTGTCAGAGTTTTCCAACAATTATCCTTTGAATTGCTGGATTTGTGGGAAGATATTGTGTATATTTGGTTTTGTCATGAAATATGTTGGTTTCTCCATTAATGGTGATTATGAGTTTTGCTGGGTATAGTAGTCTGGGCTGGCATTTGTTTTCTCTTAGGGTGGGTATGATATAAGTCCAGGATCTTCTGGCTTTTATAGTCTCTGATGAGAAGTCTGGTGTAATTCTTATAGGTATGACTTTATATGTTATTTTACCTTTATCCCTTACTGCTTTTAGTATTTTTTTCTTTGTTTTGTACATTTGATGTTTTGATTATTATGTGATAGGAGGTGTTTTTTTTTTTTGTTTTTTGTTTTTTCTGGTCTAGTCTATTTGGAGTTCTGTAGGCTTCTTGTATATTTATGGACATCTCTTTCTTTAGGTTAGGGAAGTTTTCCTCTATAATTTTGTTGAAAATATTTACTGGCTCTTTAAGTTGGGAGTCTTCACCCTCATCTATACCTATTATCCTTAGGTTTGGCCTTCTCATTTTGTCCTGGATTTCCTGGATGTTTTTGGTTAGGAGCCTTTTGCATTTTGCATTTTCTTTGAAAGTTGTGTCAATGTTTTCCATGCACATAAGATTCTCTCTTCTATCTCTTGTATTCTGTTGGTGATGCTTGTGTCTATGACTTCTGATCTCTTTCTTAGGTTTTCTATCTTCAGGGTAGTCTCCCTTTGAGATTTCCTTATTGTTTCTACTTCCATTTTTAGATCCTGGATGGTTTTGTTTAACTCCTTCACCTGTTTGGTTGTGTTTTCTTGCAATTCTTTAAATGATTTTTTTTTGTTTCCTCTTTAAGGGCTTTTACCTGTTTACCTGTGTTCGTCTCAAATTCTTTGAGAGTGTTATTTATGTCCTTCTTAAAGTCTTCTATAATCATTATGAGAAGTGATTTTAATTCTGAATTTTTTCTGTGAATTACAGACTATAATTTTAAAAAGAAACAAATTTTTAAACATAAAATACTTTAAAATATAAGGGCAAAGAATGAGGCAATATTATTATATGCAAAGATAATTTATTTTCTACCAGTTATTCAAGCAAAGTATAATAACATATCTTTATGAATTCAAACTTCAGTTAAGAAGAATAAGATAAAATATTTAATAGATAAGTATACTCTTAAAGATACTTCTACTGAATTCTTTAAATTCCCTTTTCAAATTCCTTAATTAGCATATTTGTTGTATTTTATGAAAAATAAAATGAAGCCATGGTTATGTTTGGTAGAGGTGTGTAATATTTCGTAGAGGTGTGTAAGGTGCTGGAGAAAAGGGTTCCTCTGTGGGTCCATGCTGAAGCATCCCTTTCCCCTAAGGTACCAGCCACATGACAGGTATAGTGTGGGGTTGTTAGCTCGAGCATGGGTAGGCATGGGTCCTGTTGGGTTGTTGTGGTTCCCGTGTGTCTGCTGCCCCAGTTGGCTGGAACCATGGCTCTGGGGAGCAGAAGCATGGGAATTTGACTGAGTTCACTCCACTTGGTACCAGGCATGGAGAGGTCTCAGCCTAAAGTTCCACGGGGGCAGGACTCCTGAGTGGGGGGGTCTCCAGGCTGAGGTGGCTGACACAGAAGACCAGTGGTCTTTGTCCTTGGGCTCTCAGATGCTGCTGAGAGCCGCAGAAAAACCGAGATGTAAGGGTAGATGGGCTGGACCTGCCCACAGCTGAGAGAAACGACGGGGAGAGAAGCCCTGGCAGTGCCCCATAGGTAGAGAGTCTTTGTTAAAGCACTTGCTTAGTTGGATCAAGGCTGCTTGCTTAGATTGGTGTCCTCCATGGCAGGAACATAGAGAAGTCCTCAGCAGGAGATTAAACAGCTGCTCTATAGACTAAGACTAAGGCCCCCTCCATGGTTCTCCACAGCAGACTCCAAAGACATGAGGAAGTCCTTGGTTTTAAAGGGTTTATTGTCATGGTGGAAAATGGATGAATCTGACTGTAACCTCATACCTCCAGGGCAGGCCTTTGGTTAACTATTATTTGTAGAAAGGAAGATCTGGGAAGGAATACTTAATTGGCTATGCCCTCTGGCCTTCAGGTATGTCATTAAAATGGAACTCACTTGAGGCTGAGGCCTGTAGTCACACCCTCTCCCTATGCTTGGTGACACAAACCTCTCTCTGAGAGGGGCTGTAGAGGGTTGAAACTAAGTGAAATTAGAGGCCCAGGAGCAAAGCCAAACATCTTCCATCCCATTAGGGTCCGGGTTTTGAGGCCTGTGCTTGACCAGGCACCCAGTTACCTCTCAAAGCCAACTGCCCCACAACTTCCTCTTTTTCTTTTTTTAAAGGAGGAGAATCACTGGAGTGACTGTGTCATTTGTAATGAAAATTTTGGATGGGCATGGGTCCTGTTGGGCTGTGTTGTGGTTCCTGTGTGTCTGCCACAGCTCAGGGAGGCAGAGGCACAGGAATTTGACCGAGTTCACTCCACGAAGCTCCGGACAGATGCTGGGCTGAGCTCCTGAGTGGGAGTCTCCAGGCAGAAGTGGCTGACTCAGGAGACCATTGGTCTCTGTCTTTGGGCTTCCAGGTGCCACTGGAAGCTGCAGAAGAACTGAGACTCGAGGGCACACAGGCTGGATCAGCCTGCAGCTGAGAGAGGCAAGAGGGAGAAACTCTGGTGGTGCCCCAAGGGGTAGAGTCTTGTGGTTACAGCAGGCACTTACTTGGCTGGGTCAGCTAGCTTACTTGAGTTGGTAGCCTTTGTGGAAGGAATGTAGAGAAGTCTTCTGGTGGGACATTAAGCAGTGGCTCAGGAGTCAAAGGCCTTCTACACAGTTACCTACAGGGGGGCCACAAAGACACGAGGAAGTCCATGGTTTTAAAGGGTTTATTGTCATGATAGAAAGTGGATCTGGTTGTACACCCCTGTTTCTCAGAGCAGACCTGAGCTAAATAGGGAAGGAGGAGGGAAGAGGGTCTGGTAAGGAATGCTTAATCAACTATGACCTCTGGCCTTTAGGTATCTCATTAATATGGAGATCCCTTTGTGCCTGTATTCATGCCCTCTACCTGTGGAGAGGCTGGTAGGGACATTGCCCTATGTGACTGAAAGGGGCAGATCAATGGAGATATTTGGCCACATGTCAGGAGCCTGGAGTCTGGGAGTGTGGCAAAATGTATGCCATCCCTTGCAGGGTCTCCAGCCATATCTAGCCAGTGCTCCACTAGAAACAAAGCTATCCTTTTCACTGTCCCACAATATAGTATAGAATAGAATTTATTTATTTAGGGTATGGGGAGAGGAGTTGATGGGGTAGTAGAGACAGAGAAAGTCAGAGAGAGAGAGGAAGAGAGAGAGAGAGAGAGAGAGAGAGAGAGAGAGAGAGAATAAAATAAAGGAATAAAGGAGTAGAGGCCAGCCATAAAAATGTGTGTGTGTGGGGGGGGGAAGAGACAGAGGGGGAAGAGGGGAAGAAAGAAAGAGAGAAAGAAAGCAAGAGAGTAAGGAGAGGGCAAGCAGCCCCTTTTATAGTGAGTCAGGCATACCTGGCAACATGGGGAGGAGCCTAAAAGAAATGCTAACAATATTGATTCTCCCTTTTAAAATAATTACTTGTTGGTCCAGTGTTTGAGAGATCTCAGGAGTTCAGGTTAGTTGAGACTGCTGGTCCTCCTACAGGGTCACTCTCCTCCTCAGCTTCTTTCAGCCTTTCCCTAATTCAACCACAAAGGCCAGCAGCTTCTGTTCATTGGTTAAGTATAAATATCTGCATCTGACTCTTTCAGCTGCTTGTTGGGTCTTTTGGGGGGCTGTCATGATAGGTCCCTTTTTGTGAGCACTTCATAGCCTCAGTGATAGTGTCAGGCCTTGGGACCTCCTCTTGAGCTGGATCCCTCTTTGGGCATGTTGCTGGACCTTCTTTTCCTCAGACTCCTCTTTATTTCCATCTATGTAGTTCTTTTGGATAGGAACAATTATGGGTCAGAGATTTGACTGTGGGATGGCAACCCCCTCCCTCAATTGATTCCCTGTCTTCCTACTGGAAGTGGGCTCTATAAGTTCCACCAAAAAGTCAGCATACACCAGATGATATGAGGCCCCCAACACATATAAAGCAGAGGACTGCCAGGTCTGTGTTCAATCAGAGATGATGCACCTAACCTTCAAGAGACTGGAGGCCCCAGGGAGTTTAGAGGTCAGGTGGTGGTGGTGGGACCTCTTGGAGACAGGGGTGTAGGTTGGAGGTATGGGATGTGGAACAGTCGGAGGGTCAACATAGTGGGGTAATAAAATCTGGAATCTAAAAAAAATTAAAAATTTAAAATAATTACTTAATTTCTTCATTTTGTATCAAATTTCATCTCATTGATCCTGATTTCTTAAAAGACCTGGTAAATATTCCTTCCCCAAAGTACATATTTTTATTCATACTGTAGATTCAATCTTCTCTTTTATTTGGGAAGAAGGAATAAGTAAAGTATAAATAGTAAATACATTTAAAAATTGCATGTGCATAAATGAAATCCACGTGGAAATTAAAGTGACCTAGGCTTACACTTTTCAATATTTATTATGCATATGAGTCAAGTATGGATTTTGAAAACTCATAGTATTTCTATGTCAAAGAGAGAAACACATTTCTGACAAGGTCCAAGTTTCTGATGTAGGCCTGTCTAGCACATTTTGAATAACAATGGTCTTATAGGTTATAATTGCAATAAAATTGATGAGTTATAAAAATAATTTTCACCATTTATAAAGTGAGCATTTTATGCTAAACATTACATTAAGTTTTTGATTTTACACCGTCTCTTAAATCTCAGAGTTCTTATAATTATGTTTGTCTTACATGTTATGTAATAGAGGCAGAGGCTGAGGAACTGCAAAAACTACCACAAATATCACTGCAGAAATTCATGTAAGTTGTTTATTTCCTCAAAGAACAGATTTATCCATACAAGTATGTTTTCAGGTTCCCTATTAAATTATCTGTCTTCAAAAAAGCAAAACTTCAATTAACATTTCTATCCATAATAAAGAGAATGTGTGCAGCTATTTATAACTTGACTCAAAAAATTGCTTCCCAAGACAGTCTTCCAGTTTTAACTGCTCTGATAACAATTGGGAAAATATCTACACTCCAGTGAGAATTCAAATTGACAGTTAAGTGAAGGCTTTTATTTCTAGCTCTCAGTAGGCTGAAGTAAGTGTCAGGTCTAAAAGCAACTCCATTTCCTCAAACTCCAAAAGATAGTCCTGGACTCTAGGTAGATTTCTGGCAGTTAGATAAAAACCAGCATTTCTCAGAAACTTGTAAATCCAGTTCCCATCTACTAAAGTGAGTCTTGAGTCTGTTTTATAAAAAAAGGCAGAAGGGACAAAGGACAATCTGTCTTGCCTATTAGCATACCAAAGGTCAAATTGGCCTTCAGGCTTTTTCAGTATTACAAGTACAAGTTGCCCTTCTTTAGTGTTCACTAACCCAAATATCTTTGAAGGTCAAAGGCTTCTCTTTCCCCACAATTGGCAATATGCTTCCTTGGTCTCTTTTGCTTACTCCAGCTCCTGTTCCTGGTCTACTCTGCTTGTGCTTCTCTCCTGGACAGATTCAATGTTTGGGGACCTTGTTCGAGCTATTTCTTTCTCTCTCTTGCTATGGATTCTTACAGATGCCTCTGAATTCTCTCTCATTGGGCTAGAACAAGAAAGTAGGCTCAAGATCCTCAATCATTTTGATAAGTCCCTGAATACCATGGGGCTTTTGTTTATGTCTTGCTTGTTCCTTTTTATATATATATATATATATTCCTTGTTTTACTACATTTTTTATGCATTAGAACTGGCCATATTCTTTGCATGTATCCAGAATTATATAAAAGCATACTGAAAAAATTAAACTGGCTTCAGTACTTGCTGGAATCATGTTATAGTGTTATCTTATTGTCTCTTTTTCCTTTAATCCTCACTCCGTACCTTGAGACTGCATTGAAGGATTGAGTAGGGTTGGTCACAAATAGATAATGAAATGTGGTATATTTGCACAATAGAATATTTTAGTGGTAGAACATTATGGAAGTGCTTCTTATATTCTAAGAAGCTAGAACTTTTGCTGGATATCACAGCCAGAGTTAATAATATAACTTGAGGTCACTTAATAATTAAGACCACCATCCCACTATGTAACCAACCTGTTTGTTTAACTTGCTTTTAAGAGAATAATGAAACAATCAACTTTATTTACTTTAGAATTTCCATAGTATCAGGTTTTACAATGTAAGCTAATGTCTAGCTGCAATCTGAAATTATGTATTCTCCCATGTCCTAGAACAAGAACAATGTGTGTGAACAAACTGTTGAAACCAGCAAATGCAGAGGTTAAAAACAATCTTCTAGAATCTACAATAACAGTTGAACTCAATATTTATGAACATTTTTTGATAAATACTGATATTTTCAAAATATTCTGTCTGGATCAGCTGGGTGGTCAATTGGAGCCAGTGACTTAATCGCTTGCAAGACTCTATTAAAAAGTTCTATAAAAGATCTCTTCCCCCATGTGATGCTTTCTGTGCTGTTTAATAAAAGAGTAAAAAACAACAACAACAAAAAAAAAACATTTGCTGTAGACATAAACATACAACCAGAAAATGGTTACACACAGATACATGACAAATAGACAGACAGATACATAGAAATATAAAGCAGATACACACAGAGATATATAGCAGACAGACAGTCACAGTCACATACACAGCAGACAAATAAGACACACAGAGATACAGAAAAGAGAGGCAAGGCACACTGAAATAGAGAGAAGATAGACGTAAACAGACAACAAGGCATGCAACAGTCACACACAGACACAAAGGACAGATTCACAAAACAGCCTTCTTCATGCAGACTCAGAGTCAGACTCATGCACGAGGCAGAGGATGGAAGACACAAAGAGCGTTAAGTAGAGAATTAAAGTCTGGACTTGCTCACAGTCAAATGACTCCAAGGGGATTTATATTTATTTCTTTTCTTAATGCAATACCAGTAGCTCATAGATAACTCAGATTTCACTACTAATTCATGTAACTTTCTCAGAATATTATACAGCTTTTAAGAAAAATAAAATTATACATTTTTCAAAAATCAATAGTTAGAAAACATTATCATGAGTAAAGTAGTTTGGACATAGCCAAATATTCCAAGTTTTCTATTATATATGAATATAATATTTTAAGTTTTATATATGTATATTTCAATTGGAATAACCATAGAGATTACTAGGGTAGAATACTAGATGGCTAGTAAGGGACCAGGAAAGAAGAGGCTGTTTTCCAAAAGAGTTGATAAGAGAATACAGTGCTGTAAAGAGATAAAGTGAAAAATGGAATAGAAGAATCAAATGGGGACATTAGTGGGAAGACAGTAAATAAGGGAATATGGTAAGTGACAATTAACACTTAAAGGCCTTTTGAAAAACTATATGGTAACCTACTTCTGTAGCAGTCTCTTAAAATATATACAAATATGAAGTAAATTTCAATGGTGGTACCTCCAGTGCCAGTGATATGTTACATCTTGTTTTACCTATGGGCCAAAGGTATGTAATAGACTCTGTATCCCCCTAAATAACAGGCTTTTGCTAAAGCTCTTGATTTCCCTACACAATCAGAAAGTAAGGCCTTATTGCTGAAGACAACACTCCCTTAATCATCATATATAAAAAATAGAGCTGTTAGGCAACTAGAGGTTTCATCATTACTGACAATTGCTTATTGAACTAGAAATATAAATGTAGTCATCAATATCACCTACCTATACACTCTGCTAACTAAAACAGTGACCTACCTACAAGCCTTACTCCTGGAATAAGGGCACTAATGCCATGAGAATAACCAACCACTTTTTATTGTATTTAAAGTCTATTCCATGAGATTGAACTAATAAGTGACGCTACTAATGTGGCCAAGAAATAAAGAGTAGATGAGTCATAAGGCTGAAGGGAAAACTACTACTGCTATACTACTAAAAGAATCAGCAATAAAATGCCTACCAACGACATATTGCTAATCTGTGGGTCAGAACCCACAGGTCAGAATTATTCAGCCTTCATCACAGAAGTTTCTTCTTGCAGTAGATAATTAACAGAGTCCCATAACTAGATGATGTGCTAAGAGTGAGAAACTTTGGAGTACTCAGTCTTAAAGGGGGTATAATTAGAAAATTCCTTCCTGCAAGGCTCTGTGATATATGTGGAAGAGGAGGCAGAAAGAGTGTAAGATCCAGATATGAATGGTGGTTACAAGGAAAATTGTCTTCCAAATACAGTAGGACTAATACACATATGGAGTTAGAAGACAGTGGTAGCATATACAAGACCTGCACATGTTCAAATAAGACAAATTCCAAAATTGAGGAGGAGGAAGTGGGCAAATAGAAGCATTGATAAACAAGAAGGTATTTGCAATTGATACCTCCTGAGAAATATAAAAACAGTTTTCTTCAATGGTGTGTTACTGTCTATATCAACCATGCTTTAGGGCAGAAACTATGTTCAGGAGTAGTTGGCCAACACAAAATAGACCTCGTATTTTTTTTTTATGTGCTTTTTATAGTGTTTCACTTGGTCTTTTCTTTGTTTTATGTGCTTTACTGTTTTATGGGGATTTTTTGGAGAGGAAGAAGGAGAGTGAACATAAACACGGAGAGATAGAGATAGAGACAGAGATAGAGAAAAAATGAGGGAGATAGAGAGAGGCTGAAATTTAGAGTGGCTGAAATTAAATTTAATTTAGAAATTATTTAGGAAGAAATTGTGGAAAACACAACCTTAGAAGTTGCAGCACAACTTTGGATAGTGACAATAAATTGCATTGAACACTACAAAAATTTCCAACCATTTCAAAATGTGTGGTTAAGAACCACAAATTTTCATGTACCTATATATTTACCAAGTTTACACTTTTTGAAGATTTTTTTTCTTAAAACTTATTTGTATTATGCGTATATGAATTATTGCCCGCCTGTATGAATTTGCTATAAATGTATGCTCTGGGTCTCATTGAGGTCAGAGGAAATTTTTGGGTACCCTGGATCTGGAGCTGTAGATTGTCAATGACTAGCCTGGCATCCAGGGTAGTCTGAGGTGAGTAGCATTGAGTAGTGTCTGTGATAGTGGGAGCAAAAGTTGTAATTGCTGGAGCAAATGTTGCATAGTATTTGGTATTTTTCTCTTCCTTTAACTTTGCTATTCTAAGGTCAAAAGCTGCTGTCTTTTGGTAATTAACTCCCAACTCCCGCTCTATGGTTAAAAGTTTGTTAACTCTTCATGATCCAGAGAGAAAGGAAAAGATAAAGTCAGGCATGCAGAAAGAACACTCAATCACTCTGGATGAAGCAGAGAAAAGAAGCTCCAACAAACCTTTATTTCTGTTCTCAGTATTTAAACTTTCTCTAAAAAATTACCTCATATAACAATCAGGTAGAACTGTTACAATAGGATAATTGATTACATGACTTTCTAAACACTCTTACTTTCCGTAAGTCCATAATAAGTTTAAAGGCAACAGTTCACGTTATAAGGTTTAAGGAGTTACAACAGAAATTAATACCTATCTTTCCATTAAGACTAGTATCTGACTAAACATTCATTGTCTACTTTCTAGATCCATAAGTTCATTAAAAGTTTAAAACTATAATTTTATGTTATAACTTTAGCATGGTTTTGTCAAGAGACAGATAATCTTCCTTGTGCCTTATTATTTTTCAGTCTTGTATAGATAAACTAGTCCATCATTATTTTCTGTCCTTGAACCTACAATAAACTGCTCATTCCCAGTTTATGAACTTTAGTTACCAGAAAGTTTCATCGTTCCTAACCTAAAAGGAATAATTTCTCTGCTCATAAATTTGTTCCAAACCTGCTTTCTTTTCCTCATGCAATTAGCCCATGAAATATGAAGTTTTACAGAGTTCTACTTGCAGCTTTGATTGTATAGGGGGACTTAAGGTTGTATGAATTTAGGAATTCTATAAAATTATCAGAAATTATGAAATCATCATTCTTTGACACAACATTAATATATGCTGTTCAACTACCCAGTAGTGTGAGCTGATGCCTAGGAATCACTGGAGTATATAATAGTGACAGGAAAGGCATATTAGCAATGAGAAACAATTCTGCGATGAAGTCTCTTAGGACCCTACATTCTCAGATCACACACATTGCAGCTTTGCAAAATGATGGGTCATCTCCAGGAAACTCACTTGCATGACTTAGTCTTTCCTAAATGCCTTCTGACAATAGACTGCTCTACATGAAACTGAACTCAGATCTTCTGCATGAACAGCTTTTAACTACTGACACATCTCTTAAGCTTGAAATTTTTTACATTCATGGTGTACTGACTGGATTTGTGTGTCAAGTTGACACAAGCTGGAGTTATCACAGAGAAAAGAGCTTCAGTTTAGGAAATGCCTCCATAAGATCCAGCTGTAAGGCATTCTATCAATTAATGATCAAAGGGGGGCATTGTGGGTGGTGGCATCTCTGGGCTGGTAGTTTTGGTTTCTATAAGAAAGCAAGCTGAGCAAGCTAGGGGAAGCAAGCCACTAAGTAACATCCCTCCATAGCCTCTGCATCAGCTCCTGCTTCCTGACCTGCTTGAGTTTCAGTTCTGACTTCCTTTGGTGATGAACAGCAATGTGGAAAGTGTAAACTGAATAAACCCATTCCTCTCCAACTTGCTTCTTGGTCATGATATTTTGGGTAGGAAGAGATACCCTGACTAAGACACTTGGAAATTATATAATCTGAGAGTTACACTAATATCTAATCCAAATTTCTCTGTTATTTCATAAGAAATGGAGCAATAACACAGAATTATAAAATGAAGTTTTATAGTAGAAAATATAGATAATTTAGAGAACTCAGGTTATATATTTGAAATACTCTTTAAATGAAACAAAACATCAGAACTTGATTTCAAAAATGTGTGAAATTCCATAGCTAGGATCAAAATATGTACATATCAGCTGAATATGCAGTGTGATGAGAGAGCTCATGCATTGCATGTTAAATGGCTTAAGTTTTATTATTATGATCAGGAAAAATCCTAAGACTGAATACATCGTATGGAAATTCAAATGAGAAGCCCAAAGCTGAGAATTCATTAAGACAAATATTATTTTTAAATTTTCACCTAATTTACTCAGGCACTGTCAAACTTATAAAGCTAATATAAAAGAATTAGTATTTATGTAGTATATTAATTTCTATTCCTTAAAATTATATATATGTAAAATAATATGTAAAATTATATATATATATATATATATATATATATATATATATATAGAGAGAGAGAGAGAGAGAGAGAGACAGACAGACAGACAGACAGACAGACAGACAGAGACAGAGAGAGACAGAGAGAGAGAAGAGTAGAAGTCTTTCTACAAGTATAACTAAAATAACTTGCTGTAGAAGCACTGTCATACTATGACTGCAAACATCCATTGCATTTATGAGAAAGCTCATTATATGCTTTCAGAAGGTCCTGCTTCCTGTCTCCAGCCTCTTCAAATAAAATATTTCCAGAAATAATATTGTGACCTTTTATTCATCCCAAACCTTTCATCATTGTATTTCAAGTGTTTTTCTAAGTCTTATATATGAATATCTGTATGACAATATATTCTTGTAACTGAAAAACTCAATGGACTTTAAAATGCCAAAGTCTTCAGCTAAAGGGAACATTCCTTTTATTAATATTAACATTTTCTACAGAATATGTTACCTTGTACAGGATTTTTAGATATATACACTTGAGTGGAAGTATTGAGTTTCTATTCAAAGGAGAATTTGAAATGTTCCATGCATGAGAGTATATGAAGCTTTCTCAAGGTTATAGAGCAGGAAATTATCATTTCATATCATATGTTGAGCTATGCTACACAAAAATATGTTATTAGAGTGTTACTAATATGCATCCATATCATTATATTATTAACGTTACCATATAACATTACCATGAACCTTTGTCACCTTTCACCTGGAATTTATACACTAGCTGATTGCTTTTAATCATAAGTGTTATATCTAAGTGACTCAAAGCTACTTGGTAAATACAACATTTGGAGAGCATCTTTAAAGAGAAGATGGGAGCTGATAAGATGACTCAGCAATTAAGAGCACTTACTACTACTTTTCCAGAAGACAAGAGTGTGGTTCCCAATATCCATATTGTTGTCTCAAAGTTACTTATATTTCCAGCTCCAGGAGATCCAATACTGTCTTCTGGCCTCTATAGACACTTGTAAACATGATGCATGTACACATTCAGGCAGAAACATGCACATGGAAAAGAATGAAAAAGGAAGGCAGAATGTAGAGAGAATAACTTGTGTATTGTCTATAAAAAAAAAAAAAAACTAAGCTTATGGCCTATTGCTTGGGCAGGAAATAAAGGTGGTATATTAAGGAGACAGAAAGGATTCTGGAATAGAACCAGGCCCACGAGATTCACCCAGGGAAGCTAAGAGGAGATAGAAGCATAGGACTCAAGCAGGGGTAATCAGCTATGTGGCAAAATGTAGAATAAAATAAATAGGTTTTCTTAGGTTATGATTCTAGTCAGAAAAGAGCCTAGCTACAAGTATTTGTAATTAAAATTTGACTCTAAGTCTTAGTTTTGAAAGCATGGGGCTGGGAGCTAGAACCAGGCCTAACTTCTATAGCAGGAAGTTTTATTATTCTTGAAACAGAAGCCTGACTATATATGAAAAAAATTTTCAGTACAAATTATGTTGTGTAGGTAGGGTTTTATAAACCACTGCCTTGAGTAGTAATTCATAATTCACTTTCATAAAGTAGAAAAACATTGCTGTTCAATTGAGAAATGTAAAATTTTGACTAAATTTCAGATTAAATGTATTATTTTGCTTTTTGGTTGTTTTTTCATTTTAACAAGATTCTGAATGATTTTATACTTGTTAAAATATTACTGACATGTGATTGGATTTATATGGTTGAAAGAAATCTTGTCAGTCTTTCCTCACAGAATACTAGAATAAATGCCTCATAGTAAGATTTCTCCTTCCCTATCATATTTCAGTCTTGTTGGTATTTATTTCTATATCTTGAATGAATTCCCAACTTATTTTAGAAAATGTTTGCCAGGGATCCTCTCCTTCTGTTTTTGTGTTGGATTTTTTAGGCAGTTTCAACTTGTAACCCAGACTGGCCTGGAACTCACCATGGAGCTGTCTTGCTTTAAGCTCATACATGCCTCTTGCCTCAGCCGCAGAAGTTCTGGGACTACTACATAAATCACAATGCCAGGCTATACCAGGTAGAGATCTTTTATACAATATGATATTTTTAAATCACATTGGCTTAAGGTTCACAGTTGAGCAAATTTGACTATGAGTAGGCAGAATTATATTTAAGTACAGACTTTTGATTTTGTTCTGTCTATTATTTATCTATGTATCTATCATCTTTCTATCTCTATCATATATATATATATATATATATATATATATATGTAAGTTATGAAAGTTATCTATTAAATATCACTCTGTCTTTCAAGACTCTGTAAGGTCAGTCAATGAACTTCAGGATATTAAGCCAAAATGAGAATTTCTGCCTTTCCCAGTGTGATAACACAGTGTGATAGAATTTGCCCATATAATCCTTGTTACCATTTCTTCTATATATAAAACAGCCATGTCATTTCACCTGAAAAATGATGTATGTTGAGACTGAAATAGTTAATCTGATGTTTTCACAGTCTTTAAGTGATCTGATTACACCAAAAACATTTGCTGCCACCACTAATTAACATCTCAGTATATAGTTGTGTGGGTTTATTTTATTGCATGTATTTCAGAAAAAAACATATTTCACATTCCTCACCCCATTATTAGAATATTCTCTATTACAGTGCATGATTACCCATAAGAACAATAATTTGACACGTTGACCTAATAAGCTGCTACTATGATTTGAATTCCATGTATAAATTATACAATTACAATTACAATGTAAAATGATTTTATATAAAGGCATTCATTCAATTTTAAAGTTGACAGTTTAAAAAGTATGAACTAAAAACTTAAGTTTGAGGAGTGTAAGCAAATAAAAATGTAATTCTCATCTAAAGCATAGTTATGCTACTCAGAAAATATAAAGAGAATTAATTTTCATGTTAGTAATCAGTAATAGGGGTTATGAGGTGTCAATTATGTTCCATATATGACCTTTCTAAATTTCTAGGTAATGTACCTCAATTAATTGTCTGTGGCATCATAAAGAACCCTTTTCATTGCAGCATGACTATAAAAAGCAATAAAATTCTTTCTATGCAGCTGAAGTATGAAATGTACAACTGACCTTAGCACTTAGGAGTAGCTCACTGTGTTAATGTAGATTTTCTGTTGGCATAAATTACCATTTAGTCAAAAGTGTGAGCAGCTCAACTAACATTTTCAAACTCATCACAGTGAGAGTTGTGAAGTCATAGAAATGGCCATGCTTTTACATTGATATTATATTACCTGCTGTGTAAATATATAATGAAAATTAATTCAGAATGGTCTAGCTACTATAATGAACCACATTGGAAATAGAATTTTTGAAGTAACTTTAATTCTCATTGAAGGAGTTTTAAATTGTCTCTGAAATTTTCAAAAACTATGAAAAAAAGTAAAAAATATTGGCTTGTCATTCATTTATTTACCGTAATATATACAAATTAATGCATTTTCAATAAAGTAATTAATCATAAAAACAGGAAATTACCATTTTTATAGGAATATATAAGCATATTTCCTCTAGCTTTCAAACAATGAGTAACAATGGAGAAAATAAAAGTGCCATATTGCAGCTTGGCTGGTATTGAGGAAAAGATACCAGGTAAGCCAAAATTGTTGAGAATTTATTTCTGAGAAAAGGGATAGAAGAATAACACAGGATTCAATGGCAATAGCAAAAATCTAGGATTATACTGAGATGTCACATAAAGCTTCAGGAACTGCACAGTAAAGGCATGAACACCATTTCTGTAAAGAAATTTATATAATCTTTTCTGATTTATCACTGTACAGACTTTACTATGAATCAACTTCCTATTTTCAGTTCCAGTAACTGGCTTTGTGTTGATATTTCCTGTCATATAATTAGAAGAAAAGTTTATTAAAAGTTAACCTGAGTCATTTTCTATTTTAAAACTGATTTATCATCTATTAAAATCCCAGAATAAGTGATCTTTCCATAATGCCATCTTCGGAATTTTAGCACCATTTTTTTCATAAATAAAATAGGATTTTATTTTGGTATTCTCAAGAAAATATAGTACACAGGCACATGCATGTAAACATATAGAAAAATTTTCATTTATATAATGTAATGTTGCCCTGCTCTTAGAAATCAAAGATTTTTTAACTCAGCATTTCAGCAATAGTAAAATTTTGTCTTATTTTCCTATTTGTACCACTTTCATTTTCTTCTCGTTCCAAATTGCACTGGCTAATACATCTAGTGCTGTATTGAAATGATTGGTGACAGTGCACATACATATTGAAATCCTGATTTTCAATGGGATTGTTTTCAGTTTTTATGTATTTAGAATAATGATCACTGTGAATGTATTATAGATAGCTTTCAAAATGCTTAGGCATGTTCCCTCTGGTCCTACTCTAGGACTTTTATCATAAAAGCACACTTATGTTGCTCAAAGGATTTCTTTCATATATTGAGATGACCAAGTGTTTTTAATTTTCTTCAAACCCGTTTATATTATTTAATACATTTATTGTCTTATGTAAATTGAATAATCCCTTGAATATTTGAGATGAAATCATCCTGATCGTGTTGTATGATATTGTTTCATTATTTCTGTGTTCAGCTTGCAAATATTTAAGACATTTTTGTCTATATTCATCAAGAATATTGGACTGCAGTTTTCTTATGTCTTTAACTGGTTTTGATATTAAAATTATGCAAGCTTCATAGAAGGAATTTAGAAGTTCTCCTTATGTTTTATTTGAAGTATTAGTTGTGAATCTTCATTCAAAGTCTAGTAGAATTCTGAAATGAAGTCTATAGTATGTTACTAATGCTTAAATAAACTTAGTTATATAAATAAATGTTCTTAAGCACATTGAAATACTCAGATACTGAATTTGCTTAAGGAACGTATTTCACAGATTCTAGAGTAACTTTGTTCTCAAAATGAAAATAACATATTCTTCAAAAATGTGATGGTCAAAATACAAAACACATCCCCCCATCTTTTGTTATCCCAGTTCTGAAAATTTTTACAGGTTTAAAGGAATTGCATTGTTTTTAAAAGTTCTTATTTACTATCATATATAAAAAACTCTAAATTATAGATAGATATGTAGAATTGCCTGCTTCATCAATTCTGTGTTTGACCTTCCAGAAGCAATAATAAATTAATTCTGGCACAGGAGGAAATTTATGCCTGGTACTATAAATCTGGTCAAAAGTCTACTATGTCTGGGAAGGTCACAAGCTTTTCAGAGTAATTTACTACAACATTTTGCTAAATGAAAATGAGAACAAACTTTAAGTATTTATGTCTGTATCTTCAAATTAGTACTAATTTTACCACTTGGTAATCAAGTTTCTGTTTATAATCTCTCTGAGCTTAATATAAAGAATCATAACTGGTTACATGGATGAGGAGTAACTGTTGTGTGCTTGACTTTAAATGAGACATCTGTAGCCCAGAGAGCATTGTATAAAAGGTGCAAAAAGCATGTAAGAGCTGAAGATTACAGAGTAGTCCTAGAAAAGGCTGTATTGTGAGTATAACATAGCCTTTCCACTATGAATATACAGTAGCTGAGGCTACCTTTACAAGGCCTGAACAATAAAAAGACATGAAAGTAGGAGTGGGACTATGTGGGAAGAAGAGTATCAACAGAAGGTTGAGGAAGACAAAAGAAGGTGATGGGGTGCAAAAATGATCTCACCACTGAATGCATTTCTAAATTTTTCAAAAAAGAAGAAAACAATAAAATAATTGATTTGTGGAAAAAGACTGGGTAGCTACAGATTAACACTAATTTAAATAACATGGCCTTGTGATTGAAAAGCTTAAAGAGACAAAATAAAGTTATTAGGCTTCAAATCTAATTGCTTCTGCTCTTTGATCTGGGGCAAATTATCTAATTTCTCTTAGCTTTATTTCCTGTTCTATTTCATTGTGTATATATGATGTATGTCATCACTACTGATCTTACACTTTTGTTAATATCTCATGAAAGTATAAATTTGAAAAACTTAACAATATGTAAAATAAACAAGAATGAAGTTGATATCATTAGTTTACTTTCTTATCCAACTTTAGATTAACAAGGATTGAGAGATTTGTAGAGTTGAAAGATTTAGAGTTAAGCTCACTGTTAAGGATGAGGAGATGGTAGAATACAAATGGTGTGAAATAGGAAAGAAGAATAATGAAGGAAGGGAGAATCAAGAGAATGTAAAGCAGAAAATAAAGTTTAGAAGAAGACAAAATAAGCCAGAGATGTGGCAAAAATTTAACTGCAGGAATGTTTGAAAGAACTTACTATTTTATATATATTATATATGTGTGTGTTAAACATATATATGTATATATGTTTAATTATGGCTACACTATCTACATGGGGTATAATGTTCTTTGAAGTTAGAGGTTTTCAAATAAAAAACCCAAAACAAAATGTAGTATACTTTATATTCAGTTGAATGTCAGGGCTGTTCTGGATTTCACCAAACAATCCAGGACAGCCCAAACCTATCACAGTATAGGCTCAATTATAAATTGAACTCACTGAATTATTAAAAACAAAATAATGAGTTATTAGAAATAAAACAATGAAGTCTGTAAAATAACTTTTATTCACCCGATGTAATTGTCTTCTTGGAGAATTACTGCTGACTAAGCTCATCCTTCCTAATTTTTTCTAAACACTGGCTATCTAGTTCAACTCAGCTATTATGGCTCAAAGACCTCTAAGATGACTGTTTCAATCTGGTTTCTCTTACCTTCTCCACTGAATTGTTCTTCTTGGTCTGTATCTCTGTCAGTTTGATTTAATCTTTGGATTCTTGTTATTTTCTGGATTCAACTGCCTCTGCTAACCTGCAATGAACTGCACAAAATTAAGAATGACCTCAATTTAACTGTACTGCACTCACTGCACTGACTCCTACCTGACAGACTCTCTCTCTCTGTAATGGTTTTAAATAGCTTCTCTTTCCTGTGTGGTTCACATGAGAGTTGGGCATATCCTATCTCTGACTATTTCTGTCAAATCTTTCCCTGATTTGTTACTTTGCTCCTCAATTAAGTTTCACTTTCAAAGATGAATGCTTCGTTCTATAAACTAGTTTTACCTTAAAGTTGTGTACTAAGGCTGTGTCTGTATTCCCTCCTGAGGGATTAAAAGTCTATGGTGTGTCTGCATTTCACCTGGATCACACAGACCTACATTTTTGGAAGTGATACCTTATCAGAGCATCCATGTTGCTGGATTAAAATTTCTCTAGAGAGGCACTGCAATTGTCAGTATTTGTGGATGTGGGGATGGAGGAGTTACAGATAGGAGTTGGGTATAAAAATGACCAAAATCCATTGCATGACGCCCTCAAATAATTAACAAATATATTATATTTTAAATGATTAATTGGAACTGCTAATTAAATCAAGTGCACTGCAAGACATATCAAAACAATTTGAATAGTTATTAAAGAAATTAAAATTTAACTAGGCATTATGTATTTTTATTTGCTTCCTAACAGCAAACATAATAGCAATATAATCTTGTTTGTATAATGCATTAAACACTTTAAAAAGTAATTTAACACATTATTTAAATAAGTGAAATATTATAATAATGCATACAGCGCTGTGTGTATTGTGCATTGCCTGCATTGTACAGTAAATGAAACTTAGTTAAGTTAAATCATGTATCAAAAGTTATACATATGGAGTTATCTATGAAGTAACTGAGTTTAAATTTTTTAATTAAATTACCTGGAGCTCTGTACATAATCATATGCTCGAGAATGTCTCAAAATTAAGATATTTCTTTTTTATTATTTAAAACAAAATTTAAATTCAAATATAGTCTAATCACATTCTCTCTCTCTCTCTCTCTCTCTCTCTCTCTCACACACACACACACACACACACACACACACACACACACCAAGTTCTTCCAGTTCCTCTCCCTTAACCACCCAACTCTAAGTTCTTTCTCAAAAACAAAAACCCAGTGCAACAACAACAAAAAATTTCCCCAAAACAAGAAAACAAAATAACATGCAAGTAGGTAAAATAAATAAAACAAAACTAAAACACAGAAATGTAACAAAATAAAGCTCACAATAAAACTGCAGAGTCCATTATATGTTGGACTTATTTTCCCTCTCCCAGCAGGTGTAAGTGAAATTTAGTTGCTAACCTTTGCCTTAGTGGCTAGGTTCATTCATTCATATATTCATCAAAAAAAAAAATAAAAGAAAGAAAAAAACAAACTAAAGTATAATAAGATAAAATAAATCTATCTCGTTAAAGTTGGACATGACAAAACAACAGAAGGGAAAAAGCCCCAGAGAAGACTCAAGATACAGAGATCCACTAGTACACAGACTTGGAATCACATAATATATAAGCTGAGGACCTGACGCAGATCCATGCAAGTCTTGTGAATACTGCTTCAGTCTCTGTGAGTTCATATGAGCTTTGCTCAGATTGATTTAGGGGGCATTAACTTTGTAGTGTCTTCCAGATGCCTGGCTCTTATACTCTTTCTGTTCCTCAACAGAATAGATAAAATGTGGTACATTTATGAAATTGAGCATTATACAGCCATTAAAAATGACATAATAAAATTTGTAGGCAAATAGAACTAGAAAGAAATCACACTAAATGATGTATCCCCAAAATAAAAATACTAATATGGTATGTGTTACTATTCTGTCTAAGGTCTGCTCCACAGTTACCTAGCAACAAGCAGGCAGGCTTGATCCACTATAAATAGGGCTGCTTGCCCCCTCCTCGCTTTCTTTGTCTCTTGCATTCTTGCTCCCACTCTGTTCCCTCACCCCTTCCCTGTCTCTCTCCATTTTTATCCCCCTTCTCTCTTCACGTGCTCATGGCCAGCCTCTATTTCTCTACTTCTCTACTCTCTCTCTCTCTCTCTGCCTCTACTCTCCTATTAACTCTCTTCCCCATGCCCTTAATAAACTCTATTCTATACTACATTGTTGTGTGGCTGGTCCCTCAGGGGGAATGGATACCATGGCATGGGTCCTCTGAAGCATCCCCTTTCCCTAGACCTCACCATACCTCCATAGAACAATCCCCCTTTATCTTTATAAACACATCATTGGTGCAGAAACCCAGAATTTCTAAACTCTGCAGGCTTGCAGACCCCCTGCTACTAAATGGAGATTTGTCTTGAGCCTACATAGAGATCCAATGCTCGCTAGCCCAAATTCGAAGAACTGGTAAGCCCCCCTCCCCTTATTGGTCAGCATAAATGTCCACATGGTCCTAGGGGAGAGTTCTTGAGATCAGAGCTACCTCTGTGCTACCCTAGAAGATGGGAGACATCCAGTCTTTCATTGACTCTGTTCTAAGGTTTCGGCACCAATGATGTGTTTATAAAAAGATAAAAAGAGAGGGGCTGTGTTCTATGGAGGTGTGGTGAGGTATAGAGGAAGGGGATGCTTCAGTGCGCCCATGTCACAGCATCCCTCCCCACTGAGGGACCAGCCACACAACAGTACAGTATAGAATAGAGTTTATTAAGGGCATGGGGAGGGGAGTTAACAGGGTAGTAGAGGCAGAGAAAGAGAGAATAGAGAAGTAGAGGTGTAGAGCCTGGCCATGACCATGTGGACAGAGAGTGGGGATAGGTATGGGAAGAGAGGGAGGAAGGGCCAAGGGGACAGAGTGGGAGCAAGAAGGCATGAACAAGAAAGTGAAGAGGGGGCAAGCAGTCTCATTTATAGTGGATCAGGCCTGCCTGCCTGTGCTAGGTAACTGTGGGGCAGAGCTTAGACAGAATGCTAACAGTATATATTTGCTTATATGTGGATATTATCTGTTAAGTCAATGAAAACCAAGCTACAAATCATAGAATCATAAAGGTAGAGAGGGGTCAAGAGGGAACAGAAAGATCTCCTTCAGGAAGGGAAACAGAATAATTATGGGTAAATGAGGGGACTGGGATAGAAGGATCAAGTGGCGAGGTCAAGGACTTAATATGCAGAGAGACAGCTAAAATTATGTGCATTTGATGGATAGGGTGGAAACTGAATACATTAGAAACTTCTAAAATACATAAATATATAAAGATAATCTAAATGAACGTCCCAAATAAAGGGAATAGACAGAGTCCCCAGAGTTCCAACTGGCCATCTCTTGTCACCAAACAAAGAGTCCTCTACCAGGATTGAGCTATATATAATTGAGTTGGCCAAAAGGCTACACTGGAACCCAAAAACAACCCAGGCTGTTGCCGAGACTGCAGGTTGCTCTTCAGAAACTGACAAGAAGGCTCAGTTGCTGAAGAAAACACCTTTTGAACATGGAGATGTTAAACTGTGCCTACATAGAGCTTCCATCCCTACATTATTTTAGTATCTTTTTTGTAGAGGAAGATACTCAGCAGGCTAACAAAAGTGGAAGTAAACATCATGTCAGCCACAAACTGTTTATCTACAATAGTATGCTGCCTACAAGATATGCAGGGGCAGTGGTAGCACAAAGCTTATGGGAGTAACCAACCAATAACTGATTTGGCTGAAAGAACCATATGGAACAAATACTGCTTGAGTGACCAAGAATATGAGACTAAATATGCTAGGGACCTAGGGTGAAACCTGTAGTTCCCTTTCAGCTAGAAAAAATACAGTTCTAAATCTAAGATTTATATATAAAAGTATATTTATAGTTCCAGTATTACTTATTTGTAGGTATAGCATAATTTTTGAGGATGGATTGTTCATCTCTGATTTCTTTGATGTTTAAGGTAAACATTAACTTACATCATAAACCAAGTCTTGGCTAAGCCAAATGCATGTATGTTTATAGTCATTGAATCTTTATCAATATATCCATATATTGATATATACCATTGTTTATATTTTATTTTATAGTTTATATTTTATATACTCTATTAATTGATATACATACCATTATAAAATGAATATTGAAGAACAAAATTTAAAAAGCAAAATATCCTATAAAATAAGGCTATTTATTTCAAAGTATTTCCAAAAACTGCATATACATGTCTTAGGAGATAGCTCAGTGGGCAAAATACTTGTCACACAGCTTGATAGCATGGGATCTAATCCCTATAGTTCACTTAAAATTCTATCCAGTAATTAAGCATCTACAATTTCAGTGCCTTTTAAAGGAAGATGGAGATCAGACACAGATATCCCAGAGGACAGCAAGCCTCCTGTATGAAGCAGTGGACAATAAAAGATACTCTGCCACAAACAAGGGATGGAAAATAAAAACTGGCACCCAATGTTATCCTCAGACTTCCCCATGCATGCTGTGCACTCTCACAGTCTCCATTTCTCTGGATGAATAAAATCATACATGCATATGTATAAACATAAGAAACACACAAAAGTGAAGTAAAAATGGTAAGTATACAGTGGATTACTTGGTTCTGATAATAACTTACATATTAATATTACATTTTGGAGTTTTAAATTTAAATGTTTTTCTTTCATCGTTAGTTTTCATAGCTACATGAAGCAAAGAAGCTGATGTGCAATAAACTACAAACACAAGTATATTCCAAAATGAATTAGAAAGGTCCAAAATCCAGACAAGTTAAAGATTTCTAAGATTAATAAATGTACATAAATAAATAAATAAATAAAATGAGAAATCTTTTTAAGTCACTTCTCATCTCAATTTGTACAATGTGAATAATCTTAGTTCTGCTTTTCTTTTAACATAGCAATGTAATAGCTTGTTGTTAAAAACATTTTGCTTCTGACACCAACCACTATAAGGGAAACAAGTTTTATGCTGCTGTCTCATATCATGATGACATTTTTATTTGCAGAGTAGTAATACAGTCTTCTGGAATTTATATCAATAATTACCACTAAATGGGATTCGAGGAAAAGTGTGATACTTTAATATTCTTTTAATACCTCTTCCAAATTTAAACCAATCATCAATATCACCAGTGTTAAGATTCAGACTGAAAATTGGAAAAAAGGAAATGGTGCTTAATTTTAATTTCTGTTAGATTGGTTACTAGATATGGGTCTGAGATACTAACAAAATTTTATTAGTAAATTTTAATTTTTCCAAAATCCCTAAGGAGTTCTGGGCAAAGTACATGCATGTAGATATTGTGCAATGAAGTCAGATACAATCTTCTTCACAAATAATATCTTTGGATAAATTTCATTGTATTTTACACTCTTTCATTGGCTGGTAATTCAATTGTGTGCACTTACACATGTAAATTACACATGTCAAAATGTTAAAGAAAGATTAAGATTTATGGATTATAATAGATTATGTCCTCAGAACTGGAAATCATGATTCTACAGTCTTACTTCACATTTCATTTTTGGCAAGTAAAGAACTTACACTCTAGCACTCCTGATCCACACACTTCAGCCTCTGAAGTGCTATAATTATAAGAATGTGCAACCACATCCAGCTTTATTTAATATTTTAGTGTGTAAGAGTCAGAAAAGCCATAACAGAGGCTATAGAAAGATAAAAACACTTAAAATTAAAATTAAAATAAGAACAAATCATCCCTCTAGGGAATTGGCAAGATTATTCAGTCAGTAAAGTGCTTGCCATAAAAGCATGACAACCTGAGTTCAGATCTTTAGCACCCATCAGAGTTGGGCATGACGTTTGTGTTAGTTTTTGTCAACTTGACACAAAGCTCGACATAGCTAGGAAGAGGGAATCTCTATTAAGAACTTTCCTCCATCAAATTGGCCTCTGGGTACGCCTGTGGGGTATTTCCTTGATTGCTAATTGATATAGATGAACTCATTTTAACATTCATTTTTCCTGAGTTGTATAAGCCGGTGGAGCTGAGCAAGTCATCGAGAATAAGCCTTCATTCCTCCATGGTGTTTGGATGTCTGCTTGTTTCTGCCTGCAAATTACTGCCTTAAATTTCTTCTTTGGTTAATCTTAACTCTAACTTGTACTTAAATAAACCCTTCCCTCCCACAAGCTGCTTTTTGTCAATGCTTTATTATACCAACAGAAGGCAAGCTAGGGCAGAATTGCATGAATGGAATTACAGCACTGAGGAGGCAGAGAGAAGGGAATTCTTAGGACTGGCTAGCCAGGGAGTCTAACCAAACTAGTGAGCTGTGGATTCAGTGTGAGGTTCTGCCAAAGAAAACAAAAAGGCAAAATCACAACTAGGGTGGCAAGTGACTGAGAAAGATACCAGCCATTAAAATTTGTGTATATTTGCACACATGCATACATATATAAAATGTGCATATATACATATACAAAAGATAATTATTCTATTAACCATATAAATAAAAAACTGAATTAACCACACTAAATAGCAAATTTTTACCTTACATTCATTAGAGAACTTAGGTAAATTTGTTCTAACCTAGAAATTTAGATAGCTGAATGCATTATAAAAAGGTAATTAGAAACATAGACCTTTGATAGGAACCCATGATTAGAGAGAGATTTAGATGTGATATTGATCAGTCAGTTATAGTTCTGGTTAGGAAAATATAATAGTTAAACTCTTCAGGGCATTTCAACTGTGGAAAAACTCTTCTCCTTCTCTGATTTTACCTTTCTCTTAGGCCCTCACAATATATACGCTAAAAAAAAATTATCTTGACATTTTCAACAAGGAAAAACTTTTCCCACAGATGAGAATTTTTTATATTTTTTAATTTTTTGGTAACTTTTTTGTTTGTTTGCTTGTTTTTTGAGACAGGGTTTCTCTTTATAGCCCTGGCTGTCCTGGAACTCACTCTGTAGACCAGGCTGGCCTCAAACTCAGAAATCTGCCTGCTTCACCCTCCCAAGTGCTGGATTAAAGGTGTGGTCCACCACTGCCCAGCTGAAAACTTATTTTAACGTCAGCATATATATATACATATATCCACAGAATCTGACCTAATCATAGGACTATACAAGTTCCCCATCCCTTCACACCTCAATAAAAACATTAGTAAAGCATTATTAATATAGTTCTACTTATATAACATACTGTGTCCATCTTTCAAACAAAAAATTATGAAACATATCTGTAATAAACCAAGTTTTAATAAAACTAACAAGCATCAGAATGAGATACATAAGGACAGGAATGTAAAAATTTTCAGACCATAAGTTATTTTTATTTTAATTTTTCTCATATATTACATCTCCACTACAGTTATTTCTCCCTTCTCTCTTCCAAATTCCTACCTCCTCTCTGACCATTCCTCCTTCATTTCTCTACAGAAAAGGGCAGGTCTCCCAGGAATATCAACCAAACATGGCATATCAAGTCGCAATGGGACTAGGCACATCCCCTCTTATTAAGGCTGAGCAAGCTAATCCAGTAAGAGAAAATGGTTTCCAAAATCAGGCAAAAGTGTCAGAAAAAGATCACTGATAGTTCCACAAGAACACAACCATCATAACATATGCAAAGGACCTAGGTCAGACCCATATAGGCTCCCTGATTGTTGATTTAGTTGCTGTGTGCCCCTATGAGTCCTAATGGTTTCTGTGTTTTGTTTGTTTGCTTGCTTGCTTGTTTGTTTGTTTCTGGTGTGCTTGACCCTTCCGGCTCTTACATGTTTGACTGTGAGTCTCTTCATTTATTCCCATCAGTTGCTGGAGGAAACCTCTTTTATGGCAGTTATGGATTATGCTAGGTTTCTGTTTATGAGTATAGCAGAATATGATTAAGAATAATTTTACTGACCTTTTTTGGCTGGTTTTGTTTTGTTCTACCTTAGGTCTCTGTGATGTCCAGCCTCTAGTAGTTCCTGATCCTCTAGGCAGTGTCAGGAGTAGGCTAACTCTCATAGCATGGGTTTCAAGTTGGTCCAGTCAAGTTGGCCACTCCCACAAGATCTGTACCACCATTACCACAACATATCTTGTAAACAGGACATTTATAAGTCTGAAATTTTGAGGCTGGGTTGGTAACCCAATCCCTCCACTGGAAGTCTTGCCTGGTTACTGGAAACAGCTGACCCTGCCGCTTTCTGACTAAGAGTCTTAGCTAGAGCTGGAATTCCTGAGAGATTCCATTTTACTGTTTCCACCTACCAGATCCTTTCTGTTCACACACCCACCAGTCCTCTGTCTACCTGTGATGTCTATTCTATTTCTCCATTCCCAAGGAAATTCATGTTGTCCCCCTGAACCTTTCTTAACCTCTCTGGATATGTGGATTGTAGCATGATTATCCTTTACTTTACAGCTAATAACCATTTGTAAGTGAATACATACCATGTTTGTCATTGTGGGTCTGGGTTGCCATAGTAAGGGTAAAATTTTCTAGTTTAATCTATTTGTCTGCAAATTTCATAATATTTTATTTTTCCAGTCTCTGAGTATACTCCACTGTGGAAATATACCACATTTTCCCCTATTCTTCAGTTAAAGGTCATTTAGGTGGTTCTCAGTTTCTGTTTATTACAAATAAAGCTACTATGAACATAGTTAAACAAGGATAATTCTGGTAGGATGGAGCACCATTTGGGTAAATGCCCAGGAGTGGCATAGCTGAATCTTGACAAACAATAATTTTTAAAATAAAATTAATATGTGAAGTGCTTTAGTGAAAATAGTGTAGAATAAAAAAAAGAGCTTGAAAAAAATTAAAAAAAAAATTACAACAAAGTGCTGGAAATTGAAAGAAAAGGACTACTGCAAATAAAATGTAGAGCTTTGATGGGCTCGTTAGTAGACAGGACAACTTACCTAAGCTTATGATCAATAATATAGAAAATCCAATATTTTCTGATAATATTACTTACAGGGAAACAAAGATGATAATTGTATTAAACCTATGTTCAGAAATCAAGTATAACAGACTAGAATACAAAAATGAATTTAATATGGTCCTAGAAAAAAATTCAATATATTCTGTGCTATTATACAAAAGTAAAGGACACTTGCTTTTCAAATAAAAAGGAGCTTTATTCACCAGAGTGTCTGTTTTGCTCACTTCTACTTTTTTTGCATCCCCAAAGTACAGGAAACATCGTATCCACCAAATAAATATGTATTGAATTAAGAAATAACTGACTGACTGACAATGATTTGAGTTTTAGGGTTCTCTAACATACAAGAGAATTTAATAGAAATAGGATTTTTATTTCTCCTATGATTCATATTTGAGCTTGAGTCATAGTGAAAAATGTCAGGTAAAAATAGTGACAGGGTTATTAAATTGCCTCTGGGTAGATCGAAAGATAACTTCAAATATGTCACTTTTAATATAAAAATATTAAAAAGCTAGCAAAAATGACTCTAAAAAGAGGTTTTAATAATTGTATGTTTTAAACAAAGTTTCATGGTTTAGAGGATTAAAAGGGAAAATTTAGGTGTGTTCCCTGTTGGAGAAGAAAAGTAATATATTGGTTTGCTAAATTTAGACATTTCTGTAACACTTGAACAACTTGAGAAATAAAAGTATTCACACAGGAAAAGATGAACACAGCTCAAGTTAATGAACACAGAACACTACTATACCTTAGGTCTAGCCCCACTTCAAGGAGCATAGTTTTAAAAATGTAATTCAATTTCCTCTTGAACACATACTGTTTCTCCCATAGACTCAGATATTCTTAATATTTTGTTAAATTAGTATACATGCATGTTAGCCCCTTTGAAATATGAAAACATCAAGAAATAACTGTTCTCATTACATCATTTGAAACAATGACAATGAATGTGAAGATTTAGGAGTAAAATTGAAACAACATTTTGTTCTTCTGTTCTAATTCCCTCAGATGTAGTAATGAGATAAAATTATATCGGGAATACTTGTGCAGGAATATAGGACCATTATGGAGCTGAATGCCCAGTCATCCCATGTTATCTGCATAAAACTGGTTCTAAGATTACCATGAAAAACAAAATCCATGGATGATTAAATTATTAATATAAAATGGTATGACATCTTGTTTACAAGACCTAATGTAACACAAAAAAATTACTCAAGAAGCAGTCACAGTACATTGTAGCCAATAATGGCAAAAATGTTGATACATGATTAGATATTTTTTCCTAATTTTTTTATGATTTGAAGGGTTGCTGTGCATGTTTCTACAGTACAATCAATATTATAGAAGAAACAAAAACTTTACGTGTAGCAGCCAACATGTCTCAGTTTCATGTTTGAAGGAGACAAGTTCATAGAGTTCTAGGGAAACTATTATAGAAATACAGTTCAAGTCTAGATAGACATTATAAATAAAAGGAGACCAGGTTCTGGAGTGGAAAGAATTAGATGCAGTTTTATAAACAGAGTTGGAAAAATAGGTATTTTGTTTCACTCATTTGCCTTTTAAATTTTTATAGTATTCTAAGTTATAATGACTATATATTTGTTAAGGAAACACTCTATCATTTTACTACACCATCAGCCTTGGCACAGCTTAGATTAAGAGTCTAACCTGCAGACTTTTGATCCACTAGTTGCTGCCCCAATACTAATTCATCAAAGAAAAGTACAAAATAAACAGCTAGGAAGGAGTTTTGTGTGAGTTATGATGATTTACAAGGTTGCCATTAACAAAACAGAGCATGGATATAACATTTAATAATGAGTGCCATTTTGTCCAATGGAATGCTGAAAAACAAGATACACAATCTCCAGAATTAACATTCCTCTATTATGTAAATAATAATTATAGAGTGCCTAAGGATTGGGATATACTGACATAGGACCAAATAAATGCAGTGAGCAACATGTGCATGGCAACTGCTTCCTCAGTGGCTCAACAATTTTAATGTAAATAATATGTAAATGTTCAACAATTTTAACGTAAATAATCACAGATGTGAGTACATACTGGAGTACTCTGGGAGAAAATAATGTAAACTATAGCTTGAATTAGAGAGTCTGGAAACGCTTCTCTGAGACTATCATAAGAACTGATTTCTAATAATGAAAATGAATCAGTTAACTGTATAAGGAGCTCCATGTGTCAAGGTCTTTAAGGAGGAATGATGCTTACTTAGCATGACTGAGGAACCTAAGCAGGCCATTGTATCTTAAATTTGGTAATCTAGGAAAAAGTGGTGAAACAAAATTAGATTTGTCTTAATTACTTTTCTATTGCTGTGATAACACACCATGAGCAAGCCAACTTATAGAAGAAAGGATTTATTAGGAGCTTATAGTATAGAAAGTTAGAGTCCATGACCATTATGGCAGGAATGGACTCTGCCAGTAGCTGAGAACTCACATATTGATTTGCAAGTAGCAAGCAGAAAAGAAAGACAGAGACTGGGAGTAGCATGGGGCTTTTGAAACTACAAAGCCTGTCCCTAGTGATTTACTTCCTCCAAGAAGATCACCTCTCCCAATTTTTTCCTAAATTCTCCAGTAACAGTGGACCAATACAATCAAACCTATGAGTTTATGGGAGCCATTATTATTTAAATATTACATGCCACTCTCTTATCTCCAAAGGTTTGTAGCCATTACAATAGTGAAAAATACACATTTAGTCTAATTTTAAAAATCTCCAGTCTTTCAGTCTCAAGACTGTTTAAAAGTTCGAAGTCCAAAGTCTCTTCTGAGAGATGGAGTAAGGAGAGGAGAAGATGAAGTAGAGGAGAAGCTAGATGATGAGAGAGAGAAAGAGAAAGAAAGAGAGAGGGGCATGGAGGCAGATGTTCACGTGTCTCCACCAGTCAAAGATAGTTGATATATCTAGGTAGGGTATTGGGTTACACTTCTGATTGAGTATTACCATACTTATAAAGCCTTTGATTAACAGTTAAAAAAAATTGTATAAAAGCAAAAAGGAAAAGGGGACACGGGATGGGGGTTTTCTAGGGAGGGGAAATGGGGAAAGGGGATGGCATCTGAAATGTAAATAAAATATACAATAAAAAAATGAAAAAAAAAAAACCAAAAAACAAAAATCAAAGTCTCTTCTGAGAAGCAAGGCAATATCTTAATTGTTACTCCTTTTAAAATCAAAATATAAATTTTATACTTCCAATATACAATGACACAGAATATAAATAACCATTCATAAATAGAGGAATGTGGCATAGTAATGAAAGACTAGACTGAAGCTTGGTCAAAATGCAGCAGGGCAAATGTCATTTCCTGTCTGATATCAAAGCACTTGTCTCTTCCCTTACAGTTTTGCTAACAGCAACAGATTACTTTTGGTTAGGCTGGATTTACCCTCTTTTGGCAAATGTCTCATGAATCTGTGACAGCTAACATCTTGAGGTCTTCAATGTCACCCATATTTCACTGCTACAGTTCCTGCAATTGTCTCTCAGGAAATTCATGCAGGAACAATCTTGGTACATGTTTGAACTCAGTAGATATCCTTAGCCACATAATACGTTCATTCACCTTTTCATTAACATAGTCTTTATGACTCTAAACCCAGAAACATGGGGACAGTGTGGATGCTCACTTGGGATGGAGCCTGGCCTCCTTGAGTTAGATTTAAAAAAAAAAATGCCGTTAGTTTTTTTTTTTTTTTTAAAGAGAATTCCACAGCCATTTTCTTTTTAAAAGTTGTTAGCTTAGCTGGCTAGGATGTTGCCTAAAGACACAACTCCATTCCATTTTAAAGCAGGCCTTAATTGTCCGATCTTTAGTGCAGGCATTACCAACATTAAATTTCTTGGTGTTCTTTTCCTTGGTAAACTGTATATTTTGTAGTTGCTTCTACTCCATATGATTTTTATAATTGGAGACTTTCATAAAAGTGATACAAAAATAATAAAGATAATGTGCTGGATGGATATTAGATTAAAATTCGTATTGATTCTTTGATTCTTTGTGAGTTTCATATCATTCATTTCAATCCTGCTCATCTCCCCATCCCCTCAAATCCCCACTTAGCTCTAATATCCTCCAACTCCAAATAAAATGGACACACACACACACACACACACACACACACAAACACACACAGAAAGAGAGAGAGAGAAAGAGAGATAGAGAGAGAGAGAGAGAGAAATAAACTAAACAAAATATAGAAAAAACATCTCAGGGTGCAAATTGTAGTGTGTCAATATGTATCCTACAATACATCCATATATCCAAACATCTTCACCTTCAAATGTTCATTGCAATGAGTCACTGGTCTGGTTCAAGACCTGTTGCTTCTATGACACTATCAATATTGGATAATCACCAGGACTCCTCTCCGTTATTTCACTGTTGCCCTGTGTCATGGAGATCCTGGAGCTTTTGACCAACAGTACTAGCACTTTCATGTGTCCCAGACATTCACAGATGATATAGATTTTGGGGTGGGCCAACTCAGAGCCCTGAATCTGTGGCTGGATGGTATCTCTATGTCAAATTGATAAAAGGTAAAGTCCTGAGAGGAGAGAACATCAATTAAGAAAATACCTCCATAACATCAGGCTATATAAAAGCATTTTCTTAGTGATTGATGGGGAGGCTTTAGCCAATTATGGGTGGCACTATCCCTGGGCTAGTGGATATGAATTCTATATAAAAAGCAGGCTGAGCAAAGCTATTTTGAGCAAACTAATTGGAAGCACCTTCCCATGGCCTCTGTGTTAGCTCCTGCCTCCAGGTTCCTACTCTGTTTCCTGGCTTCCATCATTGATAGATTACAATAAGACGTGTAAACCAAGTAAACCCTTTCCTCATAAACTTTCTTTTTGGTCATGGTATTTATTTGCTGTAATAGAAACCCTAAGACAGACAAATTACAACTTTTCTACCAATAAAATTAATACATTAATTTTTAATGGTACTTTAGGCAGATTCTTTGTCTATAAACAATAGAAGGTTATTATTATTAATTTTTTGGCAAAAATATCACAAGAGTTTTGTCCAGTCTAGTTGCTATTATTATTCCACTTTGAAGCCTCTTGAGTTGGGCCTCTGTTGTTCCCAAAGGTCTTAGCACTATTGTATTCCAATCTCCTACTAGAATGGCCAACTAAGGCCCACTTAAAGTAGCCAACCATTTTCCTAATCCAAACCCAAAAAGGTTCCCACATTCCTCCAAAAATACAAAAATACCATTGTCAGGTCTGGCAGATCAACAGTCCACTTCCTGGTATAAACTTCTATCTTAGTTTTTTATTGTTCCTCTATAGAAATATGACTAAGGCAACATAAAGATGAAAGAGTTTATTTGGTGGTGACAGTTTCTAAATTTTAGTCTATGAATATCATGATGATACAGTTCAACATAGTGCTGGGGAAATGGCTCAGAGCTTTCAATTTGATGTTCAAATAGCAGGCAAAGAGAGTGGTGGAGAATGGGTTTTTAAAACCTTAAAGGCTGCCCTCCCTGACATATATACTATAACAAGGTCATACATCCTAGTCTTTTCCAAACAGTTCTATCAACTGAAGACCAAGTATTCACATATTTGGGCCTATGGGGTGCATTCAAACTACCACATGATTACAAAGGAAACCTGAGTATATGGAAGAACAAATACATATGAATTTTCCCCTTTAGCTCCAGATTTATGCCTATTATCTAAACATAGTTACAATAGCCCAATCCTAAGAAGAAGATTCAGGATTGTGAGATAATTTATATGCTAAAAACCAATTTTCAGAGTACTAAGACAAGTTTAAAGGACTCAGAAACATATCTGACACAAATTTCACTGTTGAATGACAGAACTTCTTTAGCATCAATAAGAATAAAAATTGTAGCAGACTGTCAGACCTTGAAGGGCAACCTGGTTTCAGGTTGAGTACAGGCTAGAAACTGCTGGAAACCCCGGAACTGTAGACATTTCACCATGCCTCCAGACTCTAGGCTCCTGACTTAAGGTCACAGCCCTCCATAGATTTGTGTCTTTCAGTCACATAGCCTCAAGACAGATCTCCATATTTATGAGACACATAAAGGCCAGAAGGGCATAGCCAATTAAGCATTCCTTTCCAGAACCTCCTCCCTGCAAAAGGTATTTAACCTCAGGTCCACCCTGAGATACTGGGGTATGGTTTCTCATCAATTTTTCCCCTTGACAATAAATGTCTTAAAACCATGGACTGTCTCTTTTAATCGCGATCCACGGTGGGGAACAATGGAACAGGCCTTGACCTACAGAGCCTCATAGGATCTCTGCATTAACAGCCATAGTGACTATCAACCCAAGCCAAGTGACCCACCATGAACAAGCCAAAGATTCTTCCCGAGGGGGGCATTGAGAGCTTCTATCCCCCTCTCCCCTTTGTCCACAGGCCAATCCAGCCTGTGCCCCCCACCCTTTGTTCTCTGCCCTTTCACAGCTCCTAGCAGCTCCTAGCAGCTCCTGGGTGCCCAAGATCCTGAGAACCAGATGATTCCCAGCCTCTTTGGAGGGCAAGGGACCATCTCCACCCCAGCCAATTCCAGCAGACCCTGGGGACCTCAGACTGTATTCTCCCACCTTTGGAGAGGGGTGGGAGGAGGTTCTGTGGCTTCCCATAGCCCGACACCCGCCTGGCACTGGTCAAACTTCCTATGGTCCACCCCTCTCTTTGAGTGGCCGAGTTTGGTGGTGGGGCAGACGCAGGACTCCCCATTTTAAACCAAAAGTAGACTTTAAAATATGAATTTAAGTATGAGTTTATAATGAAATAACATACAAGATGCATCATTGAACTGTATGATTTATGTTAAAGAAAGTTACTATTTTCAAAACTAAGAAAAAGAATCAAGCACTTGGAAAACAAAGGGATGTGCCTATTTCTAGAAGCATTTAAGATAATGAATTACTAATGATACGTGGATTAGGATTTCAATATTATGTAGATATTAATGACTTAATTTAGCAATGAAAAGTAGTAGTAATTCCATATCATGCAAAGCAGATATCTATTACAAATACTATGATGTATTCTTGCCTAAAAATCTAGGATAAGGACTGAAGGATTTGAAGGGGTTTACAACCCCATAGGAAGAATAACAATATCAACCAACCAGACACCCCAGACCTCCCAGGGACTAAACCAGCCACATATGTAGCAGAGGATGGCCTTGTTGGACATCAATAGGGGGAGAGGTTTTTTTTTTTTTTTTTTTTTTTTTTGGTCCTGAGAAGGCTCGATACCCCAGTGTAGGGGAATGCCAGGGCGAGGAGGTGGGAGTGGGTGGGTGGGTGGGGAAACACTTTCAGAGAAGTAAAGGGGGATAGGATACAGGGAGTTTCCAGGGGGAAACCGGGAAAGGGGATAATATTTGAAATGTAAATAAAGAAAATATCCAATGAAAATAAATAAATAAAACTCTAGATTTAATAAAAAAAAACTTGTGAATTGGACGAGTAATAATGAACACAAACTCGTGTTCTTAAACGTTCTATAACACAAATGTACAAACTACTTCAAAAATTAGACTTTAGGAAAACTATTAAACCAATAAATTAAATAGAAACCCATAGACTTATATAATAATTCAAGATCTATGACTCAACCCCAATGAATAGACCTAATTTATACAGTGGACTTGGTGCCAAACACCTAGGCTATAAGACTAATTTCAGCTACACAGTCACTGTCACTCAAAACAGACAAATAATGGATGATTTTGTTTAAATAAATAGCTGGCATATTTATTTTTTAAATAATTTTTTTCTCTGTGTAAAAATCACCTTAATGTTAGTAGCATGAGAAAATAAAGATCCATCTCACATAGGTGCTGATGGTCAAGAATCTCCAAGTAGTTTAGTTCCCTTCTATCTCAAAGTCACCTAAGATGTCATAGTCAGTCTGTCAATTCAACCTTCAGTCATCCAAAATCTTAACTGTGTCCAGAATATCTGCTTCTAAAATGATTTATTCATTCATTAACAAAACGGTTTTTGCAAAGCTTCAATTCCTTTGGGGTTGCAGACAAGAGACCACATTTCTTTCAATGAGGACTGTCTATTGAAACACAGCCTCTAACTTCCCCAGGGTAAGTGATATAAGAGAGAATGAGAAGTAAATTGCAGTGTCTTTTATTACTAAGTCTTTAAAGCCACACACCATCACTTCTATTGTATTTCTTAGAAATGAATTCTTAAATTTAAGCCACAATGAAGAGGAAAGAAGTCAATATGTATCTCTAAACAGGAATCCTAGAGATTTTGCTGATGTATTCTAAAACTATCAGAGTTTACCTTTACTTGTAAAAAATGCATTGTTCCATCTATGTGTAAATATACTACTGCCCTCAAATTTTGTACCCACCTAGCTTAATTACAGAATTATATCAAAGTCCAGAATGACAACATCTAAAATATGCTTTGCTAAAGACACTGTTCCTTAAACATAATTCCTTAAGTGTGGATCCACTAGTAAGTATATTTGATCATTGTAAAGATAATGAAAGTCTCAGGAAAACCAGGTAGTAACTAGATATTAGAGATAATTCTCTCAGAGAAACAAATGTTTTTGGTATATAATCACATGTAATACATCTGATGAAACAAATGTAATGATATTCTAAAATTAGTAGCAGTTTAAAACAGAAAATATAATTTCATATTTATTATGGCATTCAAACCAGCCAAAATCTATTAATCAAAAGTCACAACTGTACAAATAAAAGCTAAATGTAGTGTCTGAACCCAAATTTCAGATGAAATAGGCTAAAACATAGTAATATGTTTTTAAAAAGGTTCTCTCTGCCAGGCGGTGGTGGCACACGCCTTTAATCCCAGCACTTGGGAGGCAGAAGCAGGTGGATCTCTGAGTTCGAGGCCAGCCTCGTTTACAGAGTGAGTTCCAGGACAGCCAGGACTACACAA
Source organism: Rhabdomys pumilio (assembly GCA_030674055.1). NCBI lineage: Eukaryota > Metazoa > Chordata > Mammalia > Rodentia > Muridae > Rhabdomys > Rhabdomys pumilio. Next base: position 57,903,285 of record JANHMN010000005.1, on the reverse strand, counting down.
AGAAACCCTGTCTCGGAAAAAAACAAAAAAACAAAAAAACAAAAAAACAAAAAAACAAAAAAACAACAACAAAAAAAACCGGTTTTCTCTGAACAGAAGGTAATTACATTATATTTTAAATTAAACATTTTCCCTATAACCGTAGTCTCTAAGAGAAAATATACAGAAGAATCTTTTAAAGACAAAGTCCTTTCACTCTGGGTATGAACTTCAGTGTATGTGCTGCTTGTTTGTTGCGTGTCAGGTCCTGCACTCTGTCTCTAGTACTGTTTTTGAAACAAAATCAAAAAGGATGAAAATGTTTAGAACAAACTGACCTCTCACAATCCATATGTACACTAGATGGCAGCAATCCATAAACAATAGATAGCAATAAACGTTGCAGGCCATATTTTGTGCGTGAAATGCAAAGCTAATACAGATTCCTTCCAAGTACATTTTTTTTCTTTGCTTTTGTAAAATTTGAATATCATTGTTTGGTTTCTCACATTTTTTCATATATTTTCTATATTTCTTTCTAAAATATCAAACTTTTTTTTAAATTTTTGCTTCTGTCTTTTTAATTAGTTATTTTTAGTGTTTTGACAGTTCCTTTAAAAAATTTAGTTTCATTTTTATTTATTTATTTACTTTACATTCCACTCAGTGCCCACCTCCAGGTCACTAGCTCCCAGGATCCTTCCCTATCCACATCCTCTTCTCCAGTGAACAGATGAGAGTCTACCTGGGTAACAGCCCCCTTCCCCCACCTCACTGGCACTTCATGTCTCTGAAAGACTAGGTATTTCCTTTCCAGTTGAGGCCAAATAAGGCGGCCCAGCTAGATATCCTACATACAGGCAACAGCTTTTTTGGTAACCCCTGCTCCTGTTGTTCAGGACCAACATGAAGGCCAGGCTGCACATCTGCTACAGATGTATAGGGAGGCCTAGGTATAGCCCGTGTGTTCTTCGGTTGGCTGCTCAGACTCTGAGGGACTCAAGGATCCAGGAAAGTTGACTTTGTTGATCTTTCTGTGGAGTTCTTACTCCCTTCTAGACCAGCAATGCTTCCTCCTATTCTTCCATAAGATTCTCCAAGCTCCTACATCCATTGGATGTGGCTGTCTGTATCTGTCTGATGCTTGGTGGAGCCACTCAGAGAAAAACAAGATCCTGTCCCCAAGTGTAACAGAATATCATTAATAGTTTTAGGGGTTGGTGAATGCCCATGGGATAGTCTCAGTTTGGGCCAATCAATGGTTAGCCATTACCTCAGTCTCTGCTCCATTCCCTGTGCCTGCATTCCTTGTAGACCTTGTAAATTTTGGGTTGAACATTGTATGGGTGGCTTGGTGTCTCTATTGCTCCACTGGGGTTCCTGCCTGGCTACAGGGGATAGCACTTCAGGTTTCATATCCTCAGTGTAGTGAGTCACAGCTAAGGTCACGTCCATTGATTCTTGGGTACTTCCCTTATCCCAGGTCTCTGTCTCCTCCTGGAGATGCCCCCACAGCCTCACCCCTGTCAGATGCAGATTTCCATTCATTTTCATAACCCTCTAGCCATCTCTCCTGTTCTTCCCAACACCTGATCCTGAAGCCCCATTCTTTTTTCCTTATCCCTCTCCCTTCCTTCCACCAGCCTCTTATGACTATTTTATTCCCCCTTCTGAGTGAGATTCAAGGTTCCTCATTTGGGCATTTCTTCATGTTCAGCTTCTTTAGGTCAGTGTAACATGGCACTTGAACTTTATGGCTAATAACCACTTATAAATGAACACACACCATGTTTGTTCTTTTGGGACTAGGCTACCTCACTCAAGATGATATTCTCAAGTTCCACTCATTTGTCTGCAAAATTCACGATGTCTTTATTTTAAACAGCTGAATAGTACTCCATTGTGTAGACATACCATCTTTTCTTTATCGATTCTTCAGTTTAGGGACATCTAGGTTGTTTTTAGTTTCAAAACTGCTTGGTACAGGCATTGGTACAGAAACAGACACATTGATAAATGGAATCAAACCAAAGATTCAGAAATAAGTTCATACACCTATGGACACTTGATTTTTGGTAAGGAAGTCAAAACCATACAATGAAAAAATGTAACCATCTTCAACAAGTGGTACTCAACTAACTGAATGTCTCCATGTAGAAGAATGAAAATAGATCAATACGTACCACCCTGCTCAAAACCCAAGTACAAGTGAATCAAGGATGTCAAGATACCCTAAATCTCATAGAAGAGAAATTGGGAAATTTTCCTGAACAGAATACCAATGGCTCAGGCTCTAGATCAACAATTGGTAAATGAGACCTTGTGAACCTGCAAAGTTTCTGTTAGGCAAAGAACATTGTCAATAGGAGAAATCAGCAGCCCAACTCTTTCCTGAATTAAAATGCTTTTTAATAGAAGTTTCTTGCCAAATCATATGTTTGTGTATTTCTTTTCTTTACATATAATCTTATCTATTAAGAAGTTTAAAGATTTTCTTCATAACAATCAGAACTTGTCAATTATTCCAACTAGTGTTATAAGAATATAATGACATCTCAACAGGAGTTTGATTGAAGTGTATTATATTATAACATTGCTTTTATTAGACTTCTGTTTTCAGAGTTGGAGAGGATGGAAGTCCAGTGAGGTAGGGAAGCCTGGTACCAAGGAGCATACAAGGCATGAGGACCAGGAAGCTAAGAACCCACATCTTCAAATGCAAGAAAGAAACAGAGTGTGAAATCTGGACCTTTCCTTGCCTGCTCATGCATATTCTCCTAGTTCCTATGTATTATCTAATTTGAAAGGCATGTTCATATAAGTATCATGCGCTAACCGATTGCGCCACTGGAATGTTCATATTTTCAGGAATGTGTTATAGCAGTATACTGTGTCTTTTGTAACAGTTTCTATTTTTGTTTTTTTTTTTTTACTGATTTAACAGAGTACCTGGGCAGGAATAATTTATAATTAAGAGAATTGTGTTTTGTTTTATAATTCTGGAGGCCTAAATATTTAATATTATAGTCTCTGACAAGACAAGTGAGTGTATCATTACTAGGTAGAAGTTAAAGAGGGAAACAAAGAAGTAGCTGGAGGAAGTAAACACACCACTTTCTAATGGCATTAGCCTATGAAGAACATGATTTTGTTTGCATCTATTTAGCCAATTCATATTTCCAACCACTTAATATTGTAACAGCAGCAATAATATTTCAATACAAGTTTAGTAAAAGATAAACATTCACATTATAGCAGACTAGATGTTACATAGCAAAATTAAGTTCTAGACTAGACAATTAAATGTGAAAATATAAAGTCACACAAAATGAATTATTTTTCAAAACTTTTGAAAAAGTTGAATATTATTAAACCCTTTGATCAGCCCTTTAAGTTTTCAAGTTCATATTTGAAAATAGATATATATTTTCATGAACAACTTCAGTTATCTCTTAAAGCTAATTTCATCTGGAAGATAATTTTTAAATTAAGTATAGGAATCACAAAGAAATATATTTCCAATGTCAATTCAAGTAGGTTATTTAATATCCTGTTTAGAATAACAAATTGTATGCTTATAACTCACTTTTACATTAAAAGCAATGGGGAAAAGTTACTTTTTGGTGACATTCCATTTGGATTACAGAAAATAATGCTCTGACTCACAATGTAATCTGTACATATTAGTGATGTATCTTAAATTAAAAATACACATGATACCTGGGGTTTTCAGTGATGACTTTTATTTGAGAGATTTGTGTTTTATTTTTTTACATAGCATTTATCTTTAAGTAGATGGATTGCTTTAATAGACATGAGAAACAGTATGATTTAATAATTACAGTTCTTACTTGCTAATTATTGTCAGTAAATTAACATAAACTAAGTGTCAAAAGAAAATGAGATTCAATGAAATGACCCAAATTATGATTAATTTGAACTAATAGCATGAATCACATTTAATCTTCCAATGGAATACTTAAGACTGCTTATATTGAATAACTACTTTGAATTATATGTTTCAATATAATTATGCACTTTGAATGTTTATAAGGCCTTATGAGCAAGATAGCTATAATAAATCTCAGACGTTGTGACCACTGCAGTTTTATTTATTTTTATTTTTTTCATAAATAGGAATTCTGATATGTTAGAAGCAAACTAGAATATAATTTAGGATATTAAAAGTTTGGACACAGTTTTTTTTTAACTATTGATAGATAAATTTAAAATTGAAACACTTGTCAGTACCATGATTTATTTGTGTGTGTGTGTGTGTGTGTGTGTGTGTGTGTATGTGTGTGTGTGTAGTGTAGTGTAGTGTAGTGTATTTCTAACCAACAATTGATCCAATTTGTCCTTTCGATCACCTTTTAAAGCAGAATAAGGAAATCACTATTAATTTGTAACTGAATATTAAAGCCACTGTATTTTACTTTCTAAGTTGCATGTCTACAATAAGGTATGAATGGGAAATTAAAAATCAAAAGAAAAATTCAGTAATCATAGTGAATAAAGCAAGTTGTATTGACTTAGTTTGATTTTTTTCTATGTATTCAACAATATTTTAGTCTCCTATTACACCTTAACTTAAATGTAAAATATACTGTTTCACTACTTGTTAGCACCTGTCATAGAATGCAAGAAAAAAGAGAACCATAATGAACCTTTTCCTACAAATAGAAGATCAACCTATATAAGGAGTATAAAACTGTATGCTTTAGGCCAGTGCCAGTCTCCTTTCTTCTTTTCCCACCCTCAATTATTAAAATGTATGGAATTATTTACTGCTATGCATAGGTATAAAGAAATAATACCACTAAAATGATCAAGCAATTAGTTCTTACTCAGTTACTATGCAGTTGATGAGTTTTCAATTATTTTAAGAAAACATTAAATAAAAGATAGACAGATATGATAAAATTCAGAGAATAACCTGATATGCATGCAATGAACCATGGTTGAATATATACTAGTAAAATGAAAATAGCTTCTCAACTTTATTTTTTTATTTGTTATTTAGTTGTTTATATTTTTATTGCTGAGAATCAAACTCAGGGCACCTACAGTCTCAAAATTCTATTTTTCTAGACAGGTATTCTATCACCAAGTAGTAGCTTCAGTTCAAAACTGTTTTTATTTTACTTATTTATTTATTTTTTGGAGACAGTGTCTCATTCTATAATTCTGGCTGCCTTGGAACTCACTATGTATACCTGTGGCTGTCCTCGTCATGACTTCGCCAGCAAGAACGGACTCAGACAACAGGATCCTTCTACAGCAAGCTTTATTGCAGCAGGAATGAAGGGAAGACCCCAGATAGGAAAGGGAGTCGTCCTTAAATACCTATTAGGTCGGTGTGTTGGTGTGTACCTCTGTAATTGGCTAGCAGAGCTCAGGAGATATGACGTCTCGGGATGCGTCACATGTAGGCTGGTTCAAGGGACTCTGAGCATGCTCTGAGCACTTGTTTACTAGTTAAGCAGGATGAGTCCGGGCTGATGTTGGTGCCATCTTCTAATGGCGGTGGTAAAATAGTGCGCTATGACGTTGGCGCACCACATGCAATGACATTGGCGCACCACATATACCAGGCTAGCCTCAAATTCATAGAGAAGCATTTGCTTCTGTTTCTCAAGTGCTGTGAATAAAGCTATGTGGCTCTATGCCCAGCCCCAAACTGTTATTTTTGAAGGTCAGAAAATTTAATTACAATGGAATGCTAAGTTCTAAAAATGAATTGAATGTTTATTCTTTTAGTCCTTTTTTAAATTTGTTCTTAAATTTCAAACAAAGCATTTTATCATATTCACCCCCTCCCCCCACCTTTTCCAAGATACACAATCACTTTTCTACCCATCTAATTTTGAGCATTAAAAAAGTCTCTTAAGACCAATCTGTGCTGCCAAAATATTCCTGGGTATGAAGTGTTCAACTGGATAGTAGTCGACTTACAGGGATTACGTTCTTAGAAAATTCTCTCTTCCAACAACCAACAACTGCTAATATCTCCATAGTGGCTTTATTATTAAGAGAGGATTGTGTGCCAAATTTCATTGTCATATTGTCATTTGGTCTATACTGGACATACATAGCTTGAGTTCATGCCTCTACAACCTCTATGAGATCATCTGTGCATCTCTCCATCTGTGCTCAGAAGATAATGTTTCCTTGCAGTAACCCATTGCCTCTGGCTCTTACACTCATCTTGCTCTTTCCTTTACAATCATTTTTGAGTCTTAGGATGAGGAGAGGAAGCATATATATTCATTTGGGGGAATGAACATTCTGTATTCTCCTGTCAGTTGTTTTCTATGTTAATCAACATAGCGCAAGCAGAAGGTGTCAAACAAAGGTGGAAGTTTGAATTGATCTATGCATATGCAGATACGTGATTAGTTGTTAGTTTAATACTATATTCATTTAGTAGCACAGTAGTAGTAGATTCAGTTTTTAATCTTCAATTATCTTTGCCATTTCATTCAAGTGTGTATTTGTATTTGTAAAAAGGACACACAATGCCCCTCTTAGCCAAAGAGCCACTGTGGAGGTATTAGCAATTGTTAATTGCTACGAAAGGGAGAGAATGTATGTTTTCATTACTGAAACATGTGCTATCTTTTTGAAATTTGGTGAACTATTATTCATATCTTCTTTAAATTCTTACATGAATTTTATCATTTTTCTTTCAAATTCTGTGTTTAGAGTTTGATCTAGGTAGTTCATGTTAGAGAATACTTTAAGAGGAGTAGTAGGTTTGATAAGAGACATGCTGTTTTGCTCATTTATGCTGGTTTTTGTTTTTTTTTTGTTTTTTTTTTTTTTTGATGTGACCTTGGTAAGTGGGATTCTTTCTTCACTTGTGTGTCTGATATGAGAATCTGACCTTCCTTATATTTGGGCAGAATAAGAGTTTTGTGAACTGATCTAAATTATGTAAAGTCAGTGAATGTAATATTTAATTTGAATAGAGAAATATGGCTCCTAAATCACATGTCTCCTGCTAGGCCAAGCAGAGAGGGTTCACAAATAAACAGGGCTCATGATCATAGGTCTGGAACAAGTCTTGTGGGTTTGTAGATGTGGGCAGTTTGAGAGAATGTGGTTAATGGAAGAAATTATTTAACCATGAAAAGTCACTTAATCACAAAGAGAGTTTGTGGGCCCTGAATTCAGAATTAGACTTGTTTAGATATATTTAATTTTTAAAAGATATATCCTGCAGAAGCCTACAGTCATAATTTTCCACATGTAGTATGCTACTTGTTGTGTAACTTATGTACAATAAGATCCATAGACCTTCAAATATTATATGATATTGCTATTGCTCTTGGTTACTTTCCAGAAATTTACAGAAAGATATATTTTGCTGAGGACAATAGATGTTTATATCAAAACACAGAGAAATCAAAATGCCAGAGATCTTGAAGCTTCATCACTATTAGGTTCTATTAGTTAGCTTTTATAATGCTAGAAGGTATTATGGTACTATTTAAGTTAACATAAAAGAAAAGTAATTATGAATTATACTAATATTGACTGGGGCTCTGCTATGGAATAAACAATTACTTTATGTTTGGATTTAAGTTCTGTTCCAGAAGATGAAACACATAGCTGGCACTGTCATTGAGCCAAAAATCTTACATAGGCAATGCCATAAAGTAAAAACATGGAAAAAAGAATACCAAGTAAAACTCATCAAGGAGCAAGCATGCATTGTCATCACAATGTCTAACTTCATGATAAAGCTAATAAGATACACAGAAAGGTAAGGCATTCTGTTCAAGAATTCAATTACTCAGGAAGATAACACAGTACTAAATACATATGTACCAAACATTTTTGTACCCAAAAGTCATAAAAAATAATAGTTTAATTAAACCAAATAATAGTAACTGATTTTAAGACCCCAAATTACACAGTAGAAACTCCAGAATTAATAACATATTTTGTCAAATGGATCTGACAGATATCAACAGAATACTCTATGCAAACCTACTCAGCAGCACAAGGAAGCTTATCTATTGTAGACAACATTCTGGGACATAAAGTAAATCTTTAACAAATGCAGAAAAATTAAATGATTCCATGTATTCTCTCTGATCATTTTGCAACAAAACTCAGAATCAACATAAAACAATATACTAGTATGTATATAAACTCATGATTAAACAAGTTGTTATTGAATGATGAATGAAATAAAGAAGTAATCAAGAGAGAATTTAAAGTATTCCTAAAAGGAAGTAAAAATGACATCACAACATAGCAAAATTTCTGGCACAACATAAGACAATTCTAAGAAGAAAATTTACATCTCTAAGTGACAAAAAATCAAAAAGAGTGCAAAGGAATGACATAATGATGGAACTCAAGAATTTGGGAAAGTGAAAGCAAAACAAACAAAACTTCAGTACATGTAAAGAAAGAATAAAAATCAAAGCAGAAATTAAGGAACTTAAAAGGAAATTCCAAGAACGAGTGAATGAGCATACTCATTCTCTGAGAAGATAAAACAAGACCTAAAGTTCTTTAGCCCAACAAACCAAAAGAAAGATGAACCAAATTAATAAAATCGTTATTGAACCAGGAAACTGTATCAGACAACAAAGAGATCTTACAAGGCAATATTTTGAAAACCGTAACAACATTAAGTTGGAAAATCTAAAATAAATGGATAGATTTTTTGAATCATTCAAATTATGAAAGTTATACAAGAAAAGACCAACAACTTAAAGAAACCCTTAATAAATGAGGAGATTGAAAGATTAATAAATATCTTTCTGAGTAATAAAAGTTTTATTCCTGAAAATTTTAATAAAATTAGGATACAGTTACTTCTCTCTCAAGTCTGAGACACAGAAATAGTCTATTTAAGTAAATATAAATTTTATCTTTTCAATTTTCAGAGCAAAATCATTATGTTTAACTTCTTATACTTGATAATTAAACCACCAATACATCTAGATAATTGTATCACTGAAAGGATATCACAATTTGGCCACATTTCTGAAACTGCACGGATAAAATTCAAATATGTTCTATAATCCTATCTCATCTCAATTATATCATTTTTTAATTTAATCTTTTTTTTTTTTTACAATTCAGATTTTATCCCCCTCTTGGTCCTGTCTCTGACTGTTCCACATCCCATACATTGTCCCCCATCTCCATGAGGATATTTCCACCCCCACCACCAACCTCTTGAGAGTTAGGTACATCTACGACTGAGTCCAAACTCAGAAGTCTTCTGCTTTATATGTGTTGAGGACCTCCTATCAGCTGGTATATGCTGTCTGGTTGGTGACCCATTGTCTCAGAGATCTCAGGAGTCCAGGTTAATTGAGACTTCTGGATCTCCTATAGGGTTGCCCTCCTACTCAGCTTCTTCCAGCTTTTTACTAATTTAACCACAGGGGTCAGTCACATCTGTCCATTGGTTGGGTGTAAATATCTGCATCTGAATATAACTTTCTAAACTACATTTTGCCAATATTCTTAACACAGGACATAGCATAATTTTTCCAAAATTATTTATAGTCAGATTAAAATAAAAATTGGCTGTTTGCCTAAAATGTTATAGGTTGTCAAAGAATAAAGTCAACTAGAAGACTATTAACAGGTTAATATCATTCCTTCAAGTTCCCAGTAAGCCCCCCTGAAAATACAAGTTCTGATGTGTGGAGTGGTGAGTGGAGTACTTTTGCTCTCATTTTCATTTATATTCTCACTATGATTAACTCCATTCTTTATACGATTACCTTTACATGTAGTAAAACTTAGTCATGGTATTGCTGGAGGTATATCTGATTCAACTGCTTAAAATGTTTTTGCATAACTACTTTATTTTTCTTCAAGACTTTATTAAAGTATTGTCTACTTGGCTAAACTTTTTGAGGAGCAGCAGTTTCAAATAGTGAAAGAAATATATTTTTCATATAACATATTACTACAAGATAGTCTATAAATTTTTTCATTTAAAAGTTATTATTCTTCTTACTCAAATATAAATTACACCTTAAGAATTATTTTAGGTTTACAAAAAAACAATACTTAACATATTAGAGATATTCAACAAATTTTGGGAATGAATCTATTATGTGGAATTTGACATATGTGGATAGGAGTTTGCTAATGTGAAAAAAAGCAAACAAACAAATAAGCTTCATTTCCCAAAACACAACAATAAAAAGGTCAAGTTGTCAAGTTCAATCTTGAATCCTATCATTGCAAGTAACAACTTTGCATTTTAAAGACTACTCATAAATGTTAGTGATTCTCTATTGTAAAAATATAGTTGATGTATGTGATGTATGGAATTAACATACTTTGACTTTAGGAAATAATATTACTCCATAATGCAGAAAGGGAACAGCACAGGTAGCCAATCTCTGTGTACATGTAGCTATATTTAGATAGTGTGCATTTGATGTTGTACCATGAATTACTAAGAATCATCCATTATGCCAAATGGCTAATGTTTTTCAGAAACTCTAATTAACATGATAGTTATGAAGTCAACTATTTCAGTTCATCTCAGAAGTAGTCTACTGTGTTGTCGACAGATACTCAATACCATTCACAATATATTTCTCTCATTTTGCCACAATATTTATTGATATAATCTGAGAATAATATAGTTGGTAAATTTATAAGTTTTAAAATAAAATAATTTACATATATATATACACACATATATATAGTATACTGAAATATATGAATAATACAGTATTGTAAATATTATGACTGCCTAATAAATCTAAATATATAAAAATTTAACAATTTAAACATTAAGTATAGGAGAAATTATTTTCTAAATTAATAATACTCTTCATTCTAAAATCTCACCACCTTGCCCTAAATTTAGAATGAATTCAAGCATCAACTTGGTACTAAATTTAAATTTTTTTCTTTTTCAAACATATGTTTCTTCAGTTCTACATCTTCACATTTATGCTGACTCCACTGTGACTGAAATGATTTGGCAAGTGTTGAGAAGAAATAAAGATACATTCCATGATATCCCCGTGCCAAGTATCAATGAACAAAGTGAACGTTTACTTGATGAACTACATTTGGCTTTCCCATTATAATGTACAATTTGTGGATAAGTTGAAGAAATCCAAAAGCAAAAAATTCTTGACATTTAAAAATTACATGAACAAGTTTGACTTCCTTTAGGATTTGAGATATGAGCCCAAAATAAATACATCTTTTACATTCCCAGTCTATCAGCCATGAACTGAAAATACATCTTTTGCATATTCTCTGTAGAATTTGACGTCACCAATTTGGGTGTGATTTATATCCCAGAATGGGGCATTGTGTGCTGATATTTTTCCCACATTTTATTGAGAAGTTCACTTTCTGCTTGACATATACCATAAGAGGGGTTATTCTTCATAGAAATTACAGATTCCTTTTACCTTTTAATATGTTAAAACCAAGAAAGATAATTTAAATTATAGCCTTGTGATATAGTTTACCATGTAAATACAATGCAATCTTGTAAAACTGTTTATATGTGCACTATAAATTTGTTTTATTTAACTGGATGTAGGGTGAGTTTATATAAGATCAATGAATATTAGGGGATATACTTTCCCAACAAGGCTACATTTCCTAAAATTTCCCAAACACCATCACCAACTGTGAACCATATTTTTAAATACTTGAGCATATTGGGGATATTTCTCATTCAAACCACCTTTTCCTCTTAGAACAGTAGCTATGAAGTATATTACATTTATGATAAACACACTTAGAATGGGATAAAGATGTGCTTGGTTGTAGAATATTTGCCTAGTGTGTATATAAGAAACTAAGGTCCATTCCCAGAATCGTTAACTAAAGAAGCAAACTATTAGTACTATTATACCATTATAAAGACAAAAGCCAGAGTGAAGTTAACTCTTCTAATAGTGGTAGAAAAAATAATAAAATAAGAATTAACAATGCAAAATATCTAACAGTTATCAAGGCTACATATCAGCATCATACTTGAAAATATATAAATAAAATTCCAAATTAAATTAAAATCAAGAATTTTCCCATCTACAGTCAGAATGGAATTAAAATGTTTATGCAACAAATTAGATTGCTTCCACATTTTGACTTTAGTGAAGAATGCTACAATGAGTACAGCTACTGAACTGCATTCACCTGAACTAAGTGGACTGAACTCAATGGCACTCAACTGAACTGCAATGAACCCAACTGGATTGTCCTGAACTCCACTGACATTAACTCCTTTTTCCTACTTCTCTTTCCTTTGCTGTTCTCCTGTGACTTGGGGAAATCTTGTCTCTGACACATTATGTCAAATTTTTCTCTGATTCATCATTTTGTCTGCCCCCTCAATTAGATATCACATTCAAACATGGCTGTTTCCTTCTACAAAATAAACTTACCATCATTGTTAGGGATTAAAGGTGAGTACTAAGGGTATGTCTGTATTCCATTCAGATCATACTGTAACCCAGGACATGTCTGCATTCTGGCTGGATCTTATAGACCTAGAGGTCTTTGGATGTGATGCTTTGCTAGAGTAATCACTTAGCTGGATTAAAATTCTTTTACAATAAAAGGTTGGAAATGCTAAAGAAAACCAAACATAAATTGAAGCAGGAAGTAATTACCTAAGTTTAATGTGAAGATCTGTTGAAAGATTGGCCAACAGAGAATCATACTGAAGATAAAGTATCAGTACTTGAAGATAAAGAAAATAGAATATTTAGTCTAAGAAAGAAATACAAATTTTAAAATTTATAAAGGAGATATTCAGGAACTTTGAGACACCGTGAAAAGATAGAAGCAACAACTCCAGGTCAAATGCACAGCTCTTGTACTTCATGTTTTGTTTTCTTTTTATTTATATATTTATTTTGGTTTTTTGAGACAGGGTTTCTCTGTGTAGCCCTGGCTGTCCTGGAATTCACTCTGTAGACCAGGCTGTACTTGAACTCAGAAATCCGCCTGCCTCTGGTAGTGAGAGAGATGAGAGCCATGTTACATATAGAGGCAGCCTTATCAGAACCACAACTGATTATTTGATGAACACATTGAAGATCAGAGGGTTTTGGAAAGCTGTATTACAATTTCGGTATAGCTGTCAATCTAGTAAGGCTGTCTACTAAAAGTAAAGTAGAAATAAGAACATTTTATGATAAAAAACAGACTTTAAGAATTTTTCATTACTATGCCAGTGCTATAGAGAATATTGCAATATATATAGCATACTAAAGAGAAGGATAAACATACTTAAGAGGCCACAATCAAAAAAATAAAAACTACTGGAACTTCTAATCAAAAGAGGTCAAGGAAATACCACAAAACTTGACAAGAATTAATACAAATTGACAATAATATGTCTGAATGTTAATGGTGGTAATTTTCCAATAAAAAGACACAGATTCATAGAATGGATTGCAAATGGGATTCATATTTTTTTCTCAAAAAATATATATCACACTATCAAAGACAAACACCACCAAAGGGCAAAAAAATTGATAAAAGTTACTCTGAGCAAATGGAACGAAGAAACAAGAGCAGCTATTCTAATTTCGACAAAACAGACTTCAACCAAAAACTAGTCATAAGAGATAGGGAAGATCACTTTATACTCATTAAGGGAACAATATATTCATAAAGGAAGTATTAAAAAGTCTAAACATATACACACTCAACACAGGTGCACCCAATTTCATAAAAAAAATGCTGCTACATAAAAATAAACCACAACACTATTATAGTGAGAGATTTTAAGAGCCAAGTCTTATAAACAGAGAGACAATGAGGACAAAATATAAACACAAAATTACTGGAATTTAGTGAAAGCAGAAGTGAAAAGGACCTAATGTCTCTAGAATATTCCAATTAAATACTAAAGACTACATATTCTTCTCAGCAGTTAGTAGAGCTTTCTCCAGAATGAATAACACGTTAGGACACAATGCATCCTTAAAAACAACAGCAAAAAAAGAAAAATTGAAACAAATCATGATTACTATGATATTGAGGTAAAACTCAACAGCAGAAGAAACTACAGAAATCACATAAACTTATGAAACTAAAATACTCATTTACAAAATTTGAACAATTAGTGAGTCACAGAGGAAGTTAAGAATGAAATGTAATCTTGGACTTGAAAGGAAATGGAAACTTAATACACAAAAATCTATGGGATAAAATGGACAGTAGAAAGAATGTATACAGGTCATAAAGATTTTGAGAGATTTCAAATAATGATACAATTATTAATTCCTTGGAGAAATAAGGAGAAGGTGAACTTAAAGTAGTAGAGAGAGAAAATAATGAAGATCAGGGCAGAAAGTAATGAAATAGATACAGAAAAAAAAGATGAGAAAAATCAAACTGAAGAGTGTTTCTTTCAAATGACACAAATGATTGACAAAACCTTAGACAAATTAAACAAAATAAATACTAATCAGATCTAGATCAATAAAATGGGATATGAAAGGAAGACATGACCAAAGATATCAATGAAATGCAGAATATCATAAAGAAATACCTTCAAAACAGAGAAATCTATATTATACTAAATTAGAAAATATAAAAAATTAATTAATTTTTAGGAGCATATGATTCATAACAATTAAACTAGTATGAAATACAAAATTTAAACAGATATAAAACCAGCAGTGTGATTGAAACAGTAATGAGATGTCCCCCCCGAAAAAAACAATTAAAAAAGAAGAAAGAAATAAGAGGATCAGATAGATTCACTATAAAATTCTACAAGACCTTTGAAAAAGCAGAACTAAGAGAATAACCCTCAAGTTACTCTATTATGAAAAAGAGGAAGGAACATTTTCAAAGTATTTATGAAGTATAGAATTATTATAGCCAAACCAAATAAAGGCACAACAAAATTATACATATATATATATATATATATATATATATATATATATATGACACATGCACAAATACAGACTGATTTCTATGCAGAATGTAAACACAAAATTCTCAGCAAAATACCAAACAAAATGTCTAGTACTCAGAGTTTGATACTTTCATAAGTTTTTGCCTGGAAGACAGCAGGGACACCTTGAACAATTTAGGCATTTATTGGTCCTCCTGATTGTTCAATAGAACTGAGGACATTAGCTCTTTCCTAGAAACATAACATTGTTGTAAGATATAAAGTGAAAGAAAGCAAGCTGGAAGGGAACTAGAAACTTTTTACTGCTAGGCAGGTTGGCTTTCAAAGCAATAAAGGGTACTATACAAGCTGCTACTGGAAAAAATGCTAAAATAGTCTTACCTATTTGCAAGTATTTTGAGCCAAAAAACCAACTACCAACTACTTGATGCAATAGTAGAATGACTTTTGTGTGGTTAATCAATTATCCTGTGATTAGATTTTAAGTATTCTTGATGATATCTGAGGAGTTTGTAGAACCAATGAGAAAACTTCCTACATTGCTTAGTTAAGATGATGTAACATCAAACTCTCTTCTAAATATTTATCGTTATAACCATAGGCAAAAGCTACTTTTAACCACAATCAACAATGGCTCTCTTTATAGTGAATAGTGGTAAATATAAAAATTTGTAACCACTCATGACAAAAATTACTAAAGTTTCATCAATAACGAAAACATTTAAACCAATCTGTCTAAAACAACAAAAAGATTATGGAAACTGGGGGCAGATGTATGTAAGAGATGTAAGATAAAGATCTACAAAATGTCATTCCTTAATTGAAACAACCAATGCAGCAATGTATTGACAATAGATACAGTTATTTGCACTGGACTAACACAAAAAGGCTTGTGACAATAATCTGACATGGATGAGGGAGAGGCTCATGGGACCCTATCTCTTACTGTTGAATGATTAACTATTCCCAGATTCCAGGACAGCAGGATTCATCATTGTCTTAATGTGTATATAAATTGTGTATCTGCAGAATTTAGCAAACCCCAATAGATAACTTACATACATGGTTCCATATCCTAGTTAAGTTCAGTGACTTATAAAACAAATCTAATTGATATAAATGTGAGAAGTAGATTTTAATGGAAGATGGCGTATATCTAGAGTCAATAGAGAAAATAGAAAGGCCAGTATGCTTTATATACATGACTAAAGTTTTCAAAGAACAATTTTTTTTAACTTAAAAATTCCAAAGAGAAGCCAGAAAGATGGCTCAAGGGTTGGAAGTATATGCTGCTCTTTCAGAGAACTAGAGTTCTGTTCTCAGCCCCATCAGGCAGTTCCCAGTTGCCTCTAACTCCATCTTGAAGAAATATGATGTCCTCTTCTGGTCACTGCAGCTACCTTCCTTTATGTATACAAAGCTATAAACCAATACACATGTAAAAATAATTAAAAGTAATAGAGTAAAGCTTCAAAAACTCAAAGGAATCACTGCAATTGTTCACAATTTAGATTATAAGGCATTAAAGACATACCAAAAATGTCTAAGAAGTCATATTATTTAGAAACTGAAATACATTACACATTCCATTTATCAAAAGAGAAATCTAATAAAAATGATAAAATATAACATATCTATGACTAAATAACTTTTACATTTAAATAATATGACATACTAAAATATGTAAGGCACTCCTAAACTGATAGTAGCATGCAATTTACAACCTTAAATACATATACTTAAAACAACAATAAGTCAATGAAAGTAAATGAGCCATGTATTAAAGTACAAAAAGATTGGTCTAGTTTATGAACTTGATTAGACTACAAGGTGGCCTGAGACTAGGTAGTATCTGTAGAGACAATTCTAAAAATGATAGAAACATGAGACAATGAATAGAAACTGGAGTAATGAACTTTCAACAATGTGAACAGTGCCTTTTAATGAGAGGTATATATAACAAAGAAGTCAGAGAAAAATATCAGAATATGTCTGGCTGTAAGACAATCTTATTTCTTAGTGAGTTCTTCTAGCTTCTGACATCAGACTCTATCTTCTTCAGTATTTCAATGTCAATCATTTTTAGTGATTCTCAAGTAATGGCTAGGTTTTCAGAGTCAGTTAGGGATTGTAATGCTTCCCGGATGGAGAAAATTTTGTATTGTTCTTTTGCTCTTCAATATGTAGACAAACATTGTTGAATTACTCAAATTCTATTATGTAAGCCAATCCAATCATATTCATACATTTTATCAATTCTTTCCCTTGCATCCTAGAAAATCTTGTATAGTACACACACAAAAAAATAAGAAAATCAGTAGTTATTACTAACTGGTATTTTCTACAGGAAGAAAATGTATAAATATTGGCGCAAGCATATAGTGAGTGGCTTCATGAGACCAAATTTTTCCTCCAAATTTCATTTCTATTTGTTGTAGACTCATGGAGAAACAAAGAAACAAAGAAAACTGATATTCTAGTTCTAACTCCACCAAATAGAAACCTGTTGTATAGATAAAATATATGTGACAAGAAAATGCTGTCTTCCTAGAGGGAGTGTTAACCTGTTGTTCAATACAATGAATGAAGTCAACCCAAATTATTAAGGGAGTACTTTTTGCATAGCTGGGATTTAATATCTGACAGGAATGAACTTAAGAGTTTATTCTAGCTCATGATTTGAGGGCACATTTCATCATGGCTGGGAACAAATGGTGGCAGGAATATTAAGCAGCTTGTCCCGATGTATTCCCATTCAGGAAGCAGTGATAAATACATGTTGATTCTCTACTTATTTTTCACTATTTTATTCAGTCTAGGACTACAGATCATTGATTGTTGTTGCTAGTATTTAGCCTGGATCTTCCCTCCTCAGTTTAACATCTCATGAAATACCTTCATTTGTACATGCAGAGATGTAAATATTATTCTTAGAAATACTCTCAAACCATCAAATCAAGCATCACAGAATACAATATGTATTACTCATTCAATCAATTTAGTAGAAAGTTTCATCCAAAAATATCTTAGCAGAGTCAGTACATCAGAGAGATCTTTGCAGATCCTTGTTAATTGCATCATTACCTATGTTAGTAGAACACTCCTAAGTGCCAGAAAAAAAGAAGAGCTTGTGAAGAAACTGTGGCTTATACTCAGTGTATTTCTTCTCATCAAAAAAAAAAAAAAAAAAAAAAAAAAAACGAATACAACTCTCACTTTTATCTCACTTGTAGATCTTAGACATAATACATGAAACTGTTTTTCAGGAGAAGATTCAAGAGTTCCCAGTAACAGAAAGTAACTTGCTATAATTAATACTCACTGATGCAGTTTGTAAGACATTTGAAAGACTAGAATTCAGATATACATACATAAAGTGGAGGCCAGGCTCATGAGATTTTGGAGGAACATGAGAATTCTCTTGGTAACTTGGATATAGGCCATACTGATAAAAATAATCTGGCCACGTGTTCTGAAAACTAGAGTGACAGTAAATGAACAACAATGGCAGAATTTACTTGGTGTAGAAAATTTTATGACACTGTGGCTGTGGCATCAAGGATGAGGTATGTTTACTGCTCATTACTTTTGGTGAGATTTATTGTGAAAACAACAAAATTCACAGCTCAAAGATGTGGAAAATATGCAGCATGTAAAAGAATAAAGTGTGAGTGGGGACAAGTGGGTGCAAGCAAAGTAGATGCAACACTGGACACTAGCACTGTGACAATAGGAGAGGTACCATTAAAATACTCCCTCTATGAGAGGCTCCATGTTGAAATAAAAAATAGAATGAGATTTGTTTTCAGTGGGAGAATCTGACAAAAGGATGCTAAACAGAAAATATCATCACAAGAGCACTTTCTCTAGCTCAGAATCAAAGAAATTAAGAAAGTTCTATGGCTGTGATAAACAAGGTACTAATGACATAAATGTATGCCAATACAATTTGGCATCTTTGATGGCATGTAGGATACAAGAGCTATAGGTCATTGAAAACTGAATAAGTTTCCCTAAAAACATCAATAATGCCAGGCAGCATTACCAAGGATGGCTTCACTGCAAAGAGATGCTGAGAGGTCCTTGCTTAGGATGAAACCTAAGTTACAATGGAGTCACTGAGATGTTGACTATGCTAGAAATATGAACTCTTACCAGAATAACTGTGGGCACTGACTGGAGACAATCTATGCCTGAAATAGAGTCCCATGGCTGTGGAGGTTATCACCAAGAATATTGAAGCAGATGCTGGTAATGAACTAAAAATATTTGATGATTGGCCTCCCAGGTTTCAGTCTTGCTTTGGTCTAATCTTTCCTTGTTATACTCCCATTTTTTTTTCTTTTTGAATGAGTGATACTCATTATATATTGTAAGTACATATTTTTCTTTCATTTTATGAAGGTTTACATCTAGAAGATGACTTTGGGTCATGCAAGTAACTTTGGACTGTTAAACGGTTTAGGGACTTTTATGACAACAGAAATTCTGAAGGTTACACTAAATGAATTTTACATTATGAAATGACAATAAGGTTATGAAGCATGGACATTATGTATGAGCTCTTGCATGCTTATATGTTTAGAAAACTGTTTCCTAGCTAGTTTTGGTAAGCTTTGCAGCCTGGCTGCTGAAATGGGTCACTGTATCTTTGTTAGAGCCAGTCGGTTCTGATTCATATTATTTCTGCTTCCTAGTCAGTAGATTCTTATTAGTAGCTGTCACATGATCCAATTGCCATACATCAATTCTTCTACCGTATTTTCCCATCAGTATACAACTTAACCACTTAAAGTTTAAAGGGAGTATAAATCACTCCACATTTATATTTCTGTCAGATATTTTGTACAATGACCAAATAGTAAAAAAAAAAAAAAATCAAATTGCCAAATTAAGTTTTTTTCAGGTTCTATTCTGAAAATTTAAGTTCTTAGGTACCACAATTATTTAAATGAATTCCATAAAATTATCATGCAAGTATACAAGAGGTTTATCAAGAGGATGTAACTGAAAACAATATAAAATGCATTTGATGAAATCATAAGAAAAGCAACAGATGGAGAGAAATTCAGAAAGTCACACCCAATCAAACTAAGAATTGTGGAACTCAGTCCTAATGGTTATACCTACAAACACACCCACAC
Organism: Rhabdomys pumilio; assembly: GCA_030674055.1. NCBI lineage: Eukaryota > Metazoa > Chordata > Mammalia > Rodentia > Muridae > Rhabdomys > Rhabdomys pumilio. Next base: position 57,883,260 of record JANHMN010000005.1, on the reverse strand, counting down.
CTAAAGCCTATGCAATTCTGTGGAAGAGAAGATGGAATGATTATAGAAGTAAGAGGATTATAGTGTTTGCTGTGAGATGGTGTTTCCTAGTAATATCAGAATATCCACCTATAAAGTCTTAACAACATGCTGCTCAAATATGTGCTGAACAAGGACATCAATAGACAGGCCAATGTGGGTGGGAAAATGCCCAGAGTCCTCAGTCATGCACAAAGTACGACAAGTTACTGAATAAAGTTGGCTGTTGGAGAGGTGGACATTTCTAGGAATAGGCACACCAATTGGTTGCCCAGTGCCAAATTGTTACCCTTGAAATATACATAAGGTAATATTAATGTATTCAAAGATTATATATAGGAATATATATGTATATACAAATACATGAATGTGTTCAATAGCAATTGATGAAAAAGAGGCCATAAATTTGAAAGAGAGCCAGAAGACATATATGATAGGATTTTGAGGGAAGAAAATGAAGGGAGAAATGTTGTACTTATATTATAATCCCCAAAATGAACAAATAAAACTAAAAAAACTTAATTCCTCCTGAGTTTTCTGTGGTATTGAGTCTTTCAATTCCACTTGAATATTTATATGATTTTTTTCACATCTTGTATTGTCATTTCATTCAGCCTTACATTTGTGTTTGCTTGGGTATATTCAGATGTCTCTCTCTTTTTTTTGAAAGTTCATCCCCTTTAACTTCATTAAACTGTTTTTATCTGCTTTAAATGCCTTGAATTCTTTCATGAAGCTTATGATTGCTTATGATTGTTTTTGTTAAGTTCTGTGTTATAAGGCTCATCTAGGTAATTCTCACTGGAAAATATTTTTATAAGACTGGTGGAATTTCATAGGAGGGCTAAAAAATGTCTTGGCATCGCATGTTATTTTTACCCTGAGGCCTGTGCATATAGACTTCTTGTGTTGGATGTTGTGTTATATATTGATACAGCAGACCAGGATGGTACATAGGATGTAGCCAAAACCTGTGTATTACCAAAAGTGTAGGCAGGGCTCACGAGGCTAGACTACATTATAGGATGAGTAGTTTTTTCTGGGCCTAAAAGAAGGATCCAGCATAAGAAGCTTTAAGTGATTTGTCCTTTGGTGGACTATGCCAGGAAGTATGAATAGGTTATCTGTATTGCCACTCATTCAGGCTAGCATCCTTGGAAGGACTATGGGGTATAATGAGTTTGAGAGGAAGAAAGGCTAGAAGAAAGTAAAAAAAAAAAAACAAAACAAAACTTTGTCAAGCAGCTGTTGGAGAAAGTAACTGAGAGGTTTTGTGCCAGAGAACACAGGTAGATTAACTGTGTGGACCACATGTACTACCTAAGGCTGGGCATGGTGGGATCTCTTTAGTAGGGTTCTGGGTCAAGTACTGCAAAATCTAAAAGCAAGAGATGATTGACATAATTAAAAATGGATAGGGACAAGTGAATTAGATCTAGAATTTCTTGCCTGAAATTCTGGTAGAACTCTGGATTTAAGCTCTGTGGAGTCTCAGAATGGAATAGTCTAGTCAAGGAGGCCAAAAAAAAGTCTGACTCTAGAGGACTCTTATATAGTATTTATATATGTTTCCATGGAGTCCTCATCTTAGAGCCCAATGATGAGGTTGTTGAAAGTGAGGAGATAAGGGTGGGAAAATAGGCTCATGGATACACTACCTACAGTTCTGGTTTTGTAATTCTGGGTTCAAACTTTAAGCAGGCCCTGATAGGCACAATGGGCAGGGTGACTGACGATTAAGCTGAGGAAAGAAGATGGATTCTGAAGGTCTCTTGTAGGTTTCATGTCAAATTCCTGGTTCAGGTCCCAGTGAGTAGAGAGAGAGAAAATAAAGGGGATGCATAAGAATTGACCCTACAAATCTTCCTGTCAGAACTCCTAGTATTCTCACATTTTCTCTCTTTTTTTTTTTTTTTTTTTTTTTTTTTTGTAGTGTAGGGTGAGAAAAAATATTTTAAATGATCTTCCTTAATCACAGACTCTGGACATTCAGTATAGGTTTACATTTGGGAAATGTTGACAATTGTGCTATCAATCTTTTATAGATAATATGGCAAGTCTGGGGCTCCAAATAGCCTGTGAACATCATTCATGGAAGATGTTTAAGCTAAATTGTGACCTAGTTCACTTTGTATAACTCTATTTTGATGTTGTCTTTAAATTTTTTTAGCTTGGTAGAAGGGGAGGGAGGAGACAGAGGGATCAAAGGTTCCAAAAGTACATGGCCCACAGAATCAACTAAAGATGGCTCATAGGGGCTCACAGAGACTGAAGGGACACTCAGGGAATCTGTATGGTTCTAAACATGTATGTTATGGTTGTGTGACTTGGTGTTCTTACAAGCCTTTTTTGTTAAATGTATATAATTATTCATTTATTTACATCCCAAATGCTGCCCCCTAAGCCTGTCTTCCCTCAGAGATATTCTCCTCAACTGTTCCATAAAAGTCCCCGGCCTCTATCCAATGTTTGCCTGTGGGTATCTGCATCTGTATCAGTCAGCTGCTGGGTAGAGCTTCTCAGACTTCAGTTATGCTAGATTCCTGTCTGCAAGCATAACAGAGTATTAATAATGTCAGGGGTTGGTACTTGCCCAAAGGATAGGTTTCAAGTTGAGCCAGCTATTGGTTGGCCAGCCCTTTAGTTTCTAATCCACCTTTGTCCCGGAATTTTTTGTCAATAGTACAAATTTCTAGTCAAAAAATGTTGTGACTCAGTTGGTGTCCTTATCTCTCCACTGGGGTTCCTGCCTGGCTACAGGAGGTGTCGTCTTCAGATATCATGTCTCTTCTGTTAGGAATCTTGGCTAATGTTACCCACATTGACTCCTGTGATCCTCTTTCATGTCAGATCTCAAAGACTTCCTAAACATTCCCCCAACCCCCAACCACCCCTACCAGCTATAGATTTCTATTCGTTCTCCTGGCTCTCTGGGTTTCTCTCCTGTCTCTTGGAACACTTGACCTGTGTCCCCTTTCCTTTCTCACTCCCTAATCCCACCTATTTTCATCTTCCCTCTGCCTCTTATGACTATTTTACTCCCCCTTGATAGTGTGTTCCTTGCTTAGGCCTTCCTTCTTGTTTAACTCCTTAGGGTCTATGGGGTATATCATGGATATTCTATGCTTTACAGCTAATACCCACTTATTGCTGAGTGCATATCATGCATGTCTTTTGCATCTAGGATATCTTACTCTGGATGTTGTTTTCTCGTTCCACTCATTTTTCTGCAAAATTCATGATATCCTTGTTCTTAATAGCTGAATAGTATTCCATTGTATAGATGTACAACATTTTTATTATCCATTTTTCAATAGAGGAATATCTGGGTTGTTCCCAGTTTTTGGCTATTACTCCACATCTTTGTCATCATGTGCTGTTGCTTGAGTTTTTACCTTAACCATTCTGATTAATGTGAGGTTGAATCTCAGGGTTATTTTGATTTGCATTTCTCTGATGACTAAAAATATTGAGCATTTCTTTAAGTGCTTTTTGGCCCTTTGAGATTCCTCTGTTGAGAATGATCTGTTTAGCTCTATACCTTATTTTTTAAAATTAAGTTATTGTGTTTGTTAGAGTCTAACTTTTTGACTTCTTTATATGTTTTGAATATTAGCTCTTTCTCAGATATAGGGTGAGTGAAGATCGTTTCTCAATATGTAGGCTTCTGTTTTGTCCTGCTGGCAGTGTCATTTGCCTTTTAGAAGCATTTCAGTTTCATGAGGTCCTAAGACATCTAACAGTTGGAGTGAGAATTATCTCTGACTGTTTTGCCTGCTCCTGGGAACTTTTTCTTCCTATTGGATTGGCTCATCCAGCCATGATATGAGGGTGTATGTATATTCTTTTTTTTTATTAAATCTTTTTTTTTTATACTCTAGATTTTATCCCCTTCCCTGTCCACCCTTTGTTTCTCATACCCTCTCTTCTCCCCATTTCCCTCTCTCAATAAAGATGTACACACCACCCACCACATACCCCACCAGACCTCTCCACTCCCTGAAGCCTCCATTCTCTTGAGAGTTAGGTACATTTTCTCTGACTAAACCTAGATGCGGGAGTCTTCTGATGTACATGTTTTGGGGCCTAGTCTTAGTGTAATTTGCTATGCCATATTTAGTAGATAGTCCTGGGAGGTTTAGTTTTTTTCTCAAGGGGAACAGAGGAGGAGTTGATCTGGAGAATTGGCGATGTTGAAAAGAATGACTGGGAGAAGTGGGGGAAGAGAAAACTGTTTGGATATAATGTATGAGAGAAGATAAAAAAAGATAGATGGATAGATAGATAAATAAGATAGATAAATAGATAAATAGATAAAAATTTAGCTCTGTCCCCTCGTCTTTAATGGCCATAAGCTTTGCTCTAATGTATGGACAGTTGTTGTTAGTATCGGAATAGTTGTCCATTTGCAAATGATTAAAATTTATTTGACCATCATTAGACAGTTTTGTAAAGAATTAATTAGGTTACATCTATATTTATGAATCATACTAAGTATTTCTTGTCCAACATTTCTATTAAATTAATTCTACACCTTTACACTGTTATAAAGTGATATATATAGATATAGATATAGATATAGATATAGATATAGATAGAGATAGAGATAGAGATAGAGATAGAGATAGAGATAGAGATAGAGATATCAGATAGAGGTTTTTGTACTTATAATTTCACCTGCCATAATAATTGAAATATAAGACATGAATATTGCAAATGAGGAACTAGAATTCTTTATGATTTAGAGAAACAATAATGTCCTTTTTAGTCAAGCATAATTGAAAACACAAAAAATTCTTTAGTAGTCAATTTACATATAACAGTTTATAAACATACAGACAATTCTGGGCCTGAGCTGAAGGCAATAATGTCATCTCAGCATGAAGAAAATTAGTCAATTTTTAATCTATTTTACTAAGTGGTTTGTTTAATAGGCTATGTTTCTTTTTAATGTATTATTGTGTTGTGGAAAAACCGATTATTTGAAACAGGAAAGTTAGTGATATAATGTGTGCTCAATGCTTTTGAAATAATTTATACATTAGGATATATTTTTAAGGACTGGGTTTGTTCAATTTTGTTATATAAGAATAGGAACTTTCATATTTTTAGATCCTTCTACTCATTTTAATTTTTGAGTTGCAGCATAATGTCAAATAACTGCAAGGAAATGATTTATGACAATTACTTCCCCTAAATACTCTATTGATAGAATTGTTATAATCTATTGAATTATTCAAATCTTTTATTTTTACATTTTTCTTTAGAATGTATTTCTATTCTTGTTACCCAAACATTCAATCTTTAGAAAGTATAGTGGGGTAGAAAGGAAAGAACAAAGGAATATAAAAACAATGTTTCAGAATTATCGTATTTTGTTCACTTAATTAAAAATATCTATGGCATTTCCCTTTAATATAAGTTCTTATAAAATGTAATCACTGGGTTAACAGCTGAGAAATAATGATGATTGCTTTTCACTTCTGGAAGTGTGCATAGTACCTTCTCAGACTGTGAATATTATTCAGTAAGAGTAAAGTTACTAGCCTGGTACCAAATTGATTTCTCCAGATTTGGTAGCATAAGTCAGTGGTGTGTTCAGCACTAGAACATTATTGTTAAGTTGTGGAGGGAAACCACATAGCATTTATTGGCAAAGACATGTAGTATTCCAGGGGCCCCTTTGGCCAATGATTTAACAAGATGTAGCTGTTTTCAATTTCTTATTATTATAAATAGAACAGCAATATACATAGATAAACAAGTATCTCTGTAGTGAAATGTAGAAGTTTTTGGGTGTAACTTCAATAGTCATATAGAATGGTCTTTTTAAGGATTCTCTACACAGATTCACATAGTTGCTATACTAGTTTGTACTTACTCTTCCTATAGGTGATGGATAAATGCCCTCCTTCTACAGTTCTCATCCTTTTTATTATATGCTGTTATTTGTTGTATTAATCTTGGACATTCTGATTGGGGTCAGAGGAAATCTCGGAGTAGTTTTAGATTGTGTTTCCCTGATTAATAATGATGTTGAACATTTTCTTTTTAAGTGTATCCTCTGGCATTTGTGTTTTATTTTTGAGAACTCTGTTTATTTTTACACTCAAATTTTAAATTGAGCTACTTGTTTTCCTGGTATTCAAGGTTTTTGTTTTGGTGTGTTTGTTACTTCTTTGCATATTCTAGATAGTAATTCTTTGTAAAAAAAAAAAAAAGATAATATATGGGAAACAGGCACAAAGTTCCATGACTAACACATTTCTCCAAGTGTCATTGGGTATATCAACCACACTCCAGGATAGGCCTTGTGTTCAGGAATAGTTGACCAACACAAAACAGAATCTCTCTCTCTCTCTCTCTCTCTCTCTCTCTCTCTCTCTCTCTCTCTCTGTGTGTGTGTGTGTGTGTGTGTGTGTGTGTGTGTGTGTATGTGTGTGTGAATATGAAGTTAGATGGTTAGCAAGGTGGGGAAGATCTATGTTGGTGTGGGGGAGGGGAAAGTTTGATCAAAATGTAGGGTATGAAAATTTTTAAAAATATGAAAATTTCAAGAAAAATTATGCATTGCAGAAATGCTACAGGAAAATTTTGAGTTTTTTAAATGTATTTGACAATACATTTTACATTCTTGCCAATTCAGTTTCAGATGTTTATATATATAAACATATATATATATATATATATATAAACATATACATAAATATATATATATACATACATACATATACACACACAGTGGAACATACTTATGTATGTAATGTATATATGTGTGTATGCATATAAATTAATAAGAATAATTGTACTAACAACCCTCAGGTACATTAATACAATGATGTTCTTATAGAATTAACTCATATTTTAGAAGTTTTTATATATCCACTATAGTTATTCTGAATCTCACTTACTGTAATGGCAGCCATGGAATTCCAGACTTCACATACAGATTCATTATTTTGGGGGGGGCGTCTAGATCAGAGGGAGAAGTTACAGTTCTTCTTCTGCAAGTTATATTAATTCAAGGAATATTCTAGAATCTCAATAGAAAACATACACATAAGATCATCTTCTAACCTAGATGTAGTTCCAAGCTTCAAACTTGTATAGTTACTACGGTTTTCCCCAAATGTCCATATCATAATTTCTGTTTATGCAAACAGGAATTTGCATATTTGTTTCAGAATGTAGGTATTAATGTAAAGAGATTGTACTATGCACCAAATGATTTCAAGTTCATTGGCATTTTTTTTTTTTAGGTTTTTTTTTTTGAGACAGGGTTTCTCTGTGTGGCCCTGGCTGCCCTGAAACTCACTTTGTAGACCAGGCTGGCCTCGAACTCAGAAATCCGCCTGCCTCTGCCTCCCAAGTGCTGGGATTAAAGCCATGCGCCACCACGCCCGGCGTTCATTGGCATTTTAAGGTGGAAGAGAATATCAAATGTCAGAAAGATGGGACATAAGAAATGGCAGGAGAAAATTTAAGTGTCAGGCTGTCTTTAATAACAGAAAAAAATAATAAATTTGGGACTGTAGTATCTACCAGAAGCTGAGAATGGGCCTATAGAGCTGATAACCAATAACAAAATGATAATCTCATTTTAAAACTGGATGGAACCAATTTCTAAAAAAAGAAAACCCAGAAAAATTTAAAGAAACTTTTCCCCAAAGCCTTCAATAAGGGTAGCTTCCACGCTGTCACTTTATTTTAGCATGTAATATCTTTGTCAGAGTTGTGACCTAAAGAGGTAAGAAGAGGGATGAATGTTTTATAATTAAATTTGTAACAAGTGGTCATAACAATAGAAAAGTAGTAAAGTCACTGTCACTGGAATGATTAGCCATTGTAACAAATCATTGTACTTATGGCATACAAATGACTATTTCCAAAATGTTTTCCAAGTCTAGTTTCTTTGTGTAATATCTCCACTATGCCCAATTAGGTATGTTATTATAATTTCTCAAACATTAACAATAATTTTCTTTTCGGGAAAACAAGTGTTAAAAATGTTTCACAGTATAAAGGCAAAAAAGGAGGAGGAGGGACAAGAGAATTAATGGGTGAGAAAATGGGGAAGAGCGATGGCATCTGAATTGTAAATAAATAAAATATCGAATAAAAATGTTTCAAAAGAAAAGTATTACATACTACTATAGTCATGTTGAAATTCAACAGCCAGTGTTGTGTTTCACTCTGTTTCAGACTTGAAATAAAAACTTTGTGATTCGATCACATGAAAATCCCTCTGGGTGGAAAATAATTTAAACTCAGGGAACAAAAGAAAAGAAGTTAAACTGGAGTTCAGTTTGACAGTTCAATATTAATGTCACAGTCATTCCACTTTAATAGATAAAATTTTTGTTCAAACCATTAGTGTCTCCAAATATATAACACTCAATATTAAAGTTCACAGCTAACTAGGCTTAATATTGTAGTCAATTCTAAATAAGTAAAAATGTTGCTTAAAAGTTTAGTTAAAATCATTAGAGTATAAATAGGTGGCACCTGTCAAAAACAGGTGAATGCATTTTTATTAAAGAAATGACATTCAGTCATCATAAATGGTGACTGTCAAGAAAAAATGTAAGATATGGGTGAAAGCGCAGATAGAGATATTGTTTAGCTGTGTGCCTATACTTTTAATCTTTGTGACTCAGGGAAAGGGATTTAAGAGAATGACAAAAACTGTGAAGCCCATTTCAAGAATAAAAATCATGTTTTCATAATCATAACTGAAGGCTAAACTTTCTATCTTATTTTTCAAGCTCAAACCTGTCACTTATTTGTCAAATAAATATTTTTATAGACATATGAAGTTATAAAATTTCTCACTGGCAGAATTTCCTTCATTTACCCGGTTATTTATTTTGTGCTATCTGTGTCCCTATAACCACTGGAGAGGAGAAAGTAAAATAACAATACAGACAATACAGCAACACTAACACTATACCCAGAGTTCTCTGGGACCACCTTTCTTATTTTGTTCTCAACATGCTATCTACAGGAATTATAACAAGTGGGACAAATAAAACTGAGTATTTTGGAGAATGTCCTATGTATGAAATGGTCACTTGTTTTGTTGATGGCTCTCACGATTTTTCTTCTTTTCTAGACAGACTCCTTATAGTCATTATTGATAAATAATAGGCAATTATGCCATTGATTTTAGTGAAGATATTATTACTGGCATTTGGTATTTTGGGAATGGGCTAAAGAGCATGAAATGAAACTACAGAAAACAGATGACTTAAACTGCTGAAATGATGGCCCAAATCTACGGTGCATGCTACTGCATTCCCAAACTTTTCACAAATATACACCTAAGTCTTGATAAAAGAAAGACTATTTAGTATAAAACTGACTGGTATTATCAACATCCTTTGAAGTATCAGAATTCCATTTTAACAGTATTTAAAATAATTGTACTTTATTTCATTGTACATCTTTGTTTCTCTTAGCATAGATAATTTTTCCATTTTCAAAGAGCCAATTAAATTGATTACTTAGGAACAATGACAGATATATGCTAATTTACATTGATATAATGATTTGATTGTTTAATGTTTAAATTGTCAAGTCAAATTCCAATATTGTAAGAGGAGTGATAGGAATGAAATATTCGATTCTCAACAAGAAGTGTTCCATATGCCTTCCTTTCTGCAGTGCTGTAGATGCTGTGAGCACACAAGAAAGGTCTAATGGAAATGTGGAATGTGAAGCCCTGGGTATAACCTGCAATGAGTTATCCAAGTGTTAACTTAGAGTGGATATAATATTCCATAATACTACTTTTAGTTCACAGCGTCATAGGAGTCCATAATGAATGTAAATTGTTCATAAAACTCCATGAGATTTATTTGTTCAAAAAAGTTTCTACTATCATTATTTTTGTTGTAGATAAATAATATGAGCCAAAGTTGCCTAAATAAACAGACCCATAAGTCTAAGTATACTATGTAGTCTAAGTATACCACGTTTTCACGTGCAAAGCACTGAGGCTTCGTTTTCTTATGGAGTCATAAAAGGTGATAACTTTTCTTTGTAGTGATGTATGACAATATGCAGAGATTATTAGGAAGTTCACTCAAGGCCTTGCTGTACACCTTTCATTAGTGCTCAATTATGTACCATCCATTTGTTGTGACACAGTTTCTCCCAAGATTGAAACTTTCAAAACTCATTCAGATATGAGCAGTCATAAGGAAGGAAAAACAGCATAAAATATGGAGCATTGACTCCTGGAGGGAAGTCTATAAGTTCGGGAAGTAAAGAGTTTAAAATAACTTCAAAAAGTTCCTGAAACTGGCTATATTCATGAAACTGCCCCCTCCTGAAGTTTATATATAAACAATAAGAGTTTCTTAGAGATAATCTTGGACAATCAGAGTTGCCTAGGGAACTCTCAGATCAGCCAAGCAAACTAGAAGTAGCAAAATGTTGTTGTGGATTACCCTGGTGCTGTTTGTATTTTGATGCTAATTATGTTTCCTCCAGAGGGGCTGGCCTGAAGAGGAGTGGATCACAAACTCAGGTGATTTCAAATGAACCTTCTCTCCATTTTAACTTGTCAAATAAAGGCTAGAACTTGTGATTGGGCATTGGAAGGAAAAGGTGGGGCTGGAAGTTTTAGAGAGGAGAGATAAGGAGGGGAAGACAAGAAGATGAAGGAGAGTGAAAAAGATGGAAGATGAGGAGGTGGAACGAAGGTGGAGCAGGACCAGGTGACCTGGAGGAGCTCCAAGTAGCAAGGGATCTCATAGCTGGGTAATAGAATTGTGTAGTGTTATATCTGCCCAATCTAGGCATGCAACTTATAAATATTATAACTGAATCGTGTGTTCTTCGTACTGGCTTATTGTTGTTAGAGATTTACCACAACAGAATGTTTCCAACCTGTCAAGAAAATATAAAGACAAATTAGTTTGCTGAAAGAGACTCTGACCAACCAAACTTCCTGCAAAGTACAATCCCCACTGTTTGTGCTTCACATTTCCAAATGTCTGGAACTGTCATGCCTGCTGGCTTTCATGATGCGTCTATCATTAAGAAATTTCTGCTAAAACAAATAACCTCTGGTCTATTGTTGCTTTCTGAGATGAGTAGATGTTTGCTCACTACTGGCTCACAAAATTCCATGTGATGAATTCTTATTTTCCAGTGTGTTTACTTAACATCTTTAGTTATCCATCCTTTTAGAAGTCTCAGCTAAGACTCTGTAACTTTCCCCTGTTTCTAACAAAAACCACAGTAACAAAACTGTCTTTTGGCACTAGCTCCTAGATAAGTAAATACTTTTTATTATGCAGGAATTTTTAACATCACAGATTTTATCCTCTCATTGACAAAAAAAAAAAAAAAGTCCAGCTGTCAATTTGTATATACTTAATTCTTTCTCTAAACTGCTTAGCATTTTTTTTTACCATTTAACTAAACTAAGGCTGAAAACCACATTTCTTGAGTATAACTATACAGTTATAACCTTATAAATTGAAGCCTTGTGAATCTTTCAGCAGGAATGATGAAAAAAAACTTCAATTTCTTTTTTATGAAAGAATCTCCAAAAAGCACTTAAAGAAAAATGCTAGAATCCAAAGGCACACAGAAAATAAAACATTCCACTAGAGACTCTCAAGACACTATTAATGCAAGCCATAAACTCAAACTTTCATTATTTACTGAAAACCCTAATATGCATGGTGGTATTTCGATTTTGATTAGTTTTTCTGGTAGTATCCTCACCTTGTTCCTTTCCTATCCTTGAAAATGTTAAATTATTCATGATAAAACAGACCCTAAGCAAATGAGAAAAGCAACAGGAAAACAATGATAATAAGCCTCCTTGTTTACACATACTTTAGACAACAGTGTAACAGAATGAGAGCTTTGCTCTAGGGATCCTCATCTGATTCTGGCTGCATCACTATTTTATAAAGGTTTCTAGATGTGAATACTCCTGTGAATTTAAGTGTTTTCCTTCTTAAGTATGGTTTTTTCCTCTGAGTAGGGAATAAAAATTGGCATTATATATAAAAATGCAAGGAATTTTAATGATGGTCTTGCTTTTTAAGTCCTCCATATGCAACTGTACTTAAATAGTATTTACATAATGAAAATAATTGGGAGAGAATTTAAGAAAACTTTCACAGATCATGGCTATTTTCATTTATTATGTAGAATAGGTGGTTTTGTTTAGGAAAAATAGAGTTATTCAAGCAAAGAACTTATAGCACCATTACCTTGCAAGGAATAATTAAAAGAATAAACACAGCCATATACAAAGAACCTATTTGTATAAAATATGACCTTTTTTATAAGGCCATAACCAATATCTGAGAGCCTGAGATAAGAAACTAGATGAATGAATTTGTTTTTCACCCTTTGGATAGCTTATTGTTTTTCCAACTGACTGAACATAACCACAAACAAAAACATGTTAATATGCACATTGGCCAGGGAGTTGGTAAATATAGTCAAAATAGATGAACCTTGTGTCATGAGACAGGTTAGAAAACAACAGGGAGTCTCACAAGAAGGCTAAATGTATGGTTCTATAACCTAGACCATGAATAAGTCTCAGGCTTTGAAACTAAAATGAAGATGTAAAAGATAAATGTAAAAGCTTGAGAGATGATTTATTCATTAAGAATACTTGCTGCTGTGTCAGAGGAACAGATTTCGGTTCCTAGTACCCACTTAGGGTCATTTACAGATATAACTAGAGTTCCAGATGATTTGACATCATCTTCCAACACACACACACACACACACACACACACACACACACACACACACACA